>JAPPVO010000003.1:58884919-58971245 GCA_030407325.1 Camellia japonica
CTCCGATCTGAGGCCGTTGGTCTCAAATTTGAGTTTGTCAGTAACGGATCTGAGATGGTGGCGGTAAATGATGAAGGCAGCGGTCGATGATGTTAGATCTAAGACCGGTGGATGGTGGAAACGATCAAACACTAGGTTGTGTCAGAGAGAGAGAGAGAGAGAGAGGACGGTGGAGACAATGAGCGGCAAGAGACAAAGTGCAAAGTGGTGGTCACCGACAGTAAATTTGAATCGATGGCAATGGGGTTGGAGAGAGACGAGGCAACTTTGGTGGCCTTCTTCTCACAGATCTGAGGATACCGATCTCCAATCTGAGGTCGTTGGTCTCAGATCTGAGTTTGTCGATAACGGATCTAAGATAGCGGTGGTTAACAGTGAAGGGTCGATAACGAATCTGAGATAGCACTGGTTAACTGTGAAGGCAGTGATTGTGAATGTTAGATCTAAGAACGGCGGATGGTTAAAATGATCAAACACCAGATTGTGTTGCAGAGAGAGAGAGAGAGAGAGAGAGAGAGAGGACGGTGGAGACAATCAAACACTAACGGTTGGTAGAGCCGTGTAAATATGATTCGAGAGCATGATTTGTATTTTGAGGTTGTGAGTTTTAGAATTATGATTTGAGTGTGAAAAATTTGTTCGGTAAAAGAGTTTTGAAAATAATTTTGAATTGAGTAGAAGATTTTTGATCTGACATATGATATTTGATATAAAAACTTACAACTCATAAGAGCATCTTCAACGGTGAACTTCTTTTTTCATCAAATCTGAAGAAAAAAAGGATGATTTTCTCAATTTGATACCACTGACTCCAATAGTGAGCATCAAAAGGGGGAGGGGCGACCGGTTGGTCGACGAGCCGGTCGACCGGTAAGGCCACATTCCAGATCAAAAATCCAAGAGTTACTGATCAGAAATGAAATAAAAAAATCTGGACTTGAAACAGAGATTGAAGATGAATTTGAAGATTGAGGTATACTAGAGTCAACTAAATCCCAAAATTGAAGAACTAGATCTAAGAATCTGTCAAAGTTGAATCCAGACTCACAGTCTAAGTGGTGAAATCAAAGTTCAATCCAAGCTTCGAAGTCAAACTCTGATAGAAATCCAAGTCGCAATAGTCAAATCACAATTGCGACCAAAATGAAGAACTAGATTTGCAGCTATATCCAAGTTGGAATTGAGCTACGAGCATAGAAGTCAATTGTGAATTGATTTATGGCTTCGGATCGAAGTTGGATCGCAACTAGCCTTTGGATCAAAGTTGGATCTTAGCTAGGACTTCAGATCAAAATCAGGGATTCGGGGTCGGATCTATGGATTCGTATTCAAGTTCAAATCTCCACAGAGACAATTCGAGCATGAGTGAAGAACCAGCAGTGGAGTACCACCTCAGGTATGCATGGGTAAAACAGAATGAAGCAGATTGAAGCAGCTGGTGGGTTGACCGGTTGGTTGACCGGCCGGTCGACCAGTAAGGCAAATTTTTTTTTTTTTTACTTGTTTGAACCTTTTTGACCGGTTTGAACTTACCTATTTAAAAGGGGATCGGTCGACCAGTTGGTCAACCGGCTGGTTGACCGATTGGTCTCCTCTAACGGTCACGCACAGTAATTTGGTGAAACTTGTATTCTGTTCTTAGTTTGATGATTTTTTTGTTCAATTCTCATTTTGATACCAATTTGGTGAAACCGTTGGAGCTCCAAAAAGTGCATTTTTTACCAAATTTCAAATCTGATGACAGGTTTGCTGAATCATTGGAGATGGTCTAACCAAACATATAACTCAAAATTCTATTAAAGCACATAAAATTTTTTAAAAAATTCGAATACTATTTTTTTCGAATATATAAAAATTAACATATATCAATTGCAAAAAAAAAAAAAAAAAATTACACTGTTTCGGTCAACTGGCCGGATGATTGGTAGGACGTCCGATAGGACATCCGGTGGGAGGACCAATTAGGCCAAATTTAGAAAAAAAAAAATTTTGAAAAACACGCCCCTACATAGAGTTTTCTGCAGAGTTGTGGAAATGTGATTTGAGAATTCGTTCCAAATATCATATTGGAATATGGATGTAGAATCATTGTTTGGAAACACAACCAAACACAGCCTAAATTTTGTGTCTGAAAGAGATAGATATAGAGCAAGCGAGAAAGATAAAAAAAACCATAGGATTGTACAACCAGAAGGGAAAAAATTGTCATTAAAATTTACTTCCCCAGACATGTCCTTCACATACCATTAATTAAATCTAAAATGAGGGATCTCATGCATTAGAATTTACTTTCCCAAGGATTTTTCACTAAATTTCCAATGATAAAACAAAAACTACGTAAAATTATACATATTATCCTCGACTCAAACATATATACATGATATATAGTAATTACTTATCCTTATATATGACATATTAAAACAAATATAAAAGTATACACTTTGCACGTGTCTTACAAGTGTCATGTCCTACATATTTTGAAAATTTCCATGCCGATGTGTCTATTTTGTGTCACGTGTTCTTAGGGTCTACTTGTAAAGTCATCTCTAAAGAACATGAAATAAGGTTGCGGTTTGAGAAATAACCAAAAGTAAAAAGGGTTACACACCCAACCTGTCCAAATTCTTGTTCTCTACTTCAAAACAAATCGAGCACTTAGATTATCTTATAATTTACAAGTGATTAAGGAAAAAAGGGGGAAAAAGATTTCATACTAAGAACAAAGAAAGAAAGAGAGCAAATGATGTCTTAAAGAAAAGATACAAGCAAATCACACCATATAAAAATGGTATAATAACAAGGCACAATAAAATATAATCACTTGAATGTAGAAAGATAAAATTAAATGATGTAGATGTAAAAATGGCCCCATCTCTAATGAGGAAAGGAGAGATGCAAAGATTACATGAATTGTGGACCAATCCCCACCTTTGTCTAACACATTAATAAACACCATCAACAACTAAATCTGCAAGTTTGCAACCAAAGATATGTTTCTATCTTCTTTTTATTTTTTTATAAGTACCAAAGATATGTTTCTATAACCAATAATCGAAGCAAATAAGAGGTGCTTTAGACTCATAGATTGAATTGCAGGGAAAACATATAGATGAATCTCCTGCCTCGTGATTTGAAGCAAAGAAGGCAACAAAAAAGCAAGGTTGCTAACTCCATGAATTGGAGTAGAAGCAAGAAATTGTCTAATCAAATTGAATATAAAATTATTGATTAGATGGTAGAGCTAATCACAAGAAGCAATTAGTTTGAAAATCCACTAGAGCTTCAAAGGAGATTAAGGTCAAAGCCTCTGATTTCTTGCCTACTAGAATGTATAAATAGAGATTTAGGGCATCAAAACTTTCTCAATGTCTTTCTATGACCACGGTTTTTCATGTCACTAAACCATAGAGGTCATGGCATTATATAGTCTTAGATTAGGGTTGGGGTTTGGATGATTTTTTTTTTTTTTTTGGGGGGGGGGGGAGGGGGGTGGGCGGTAGATAAGTCAAAAGTTTTATAGCAAAAAAATTAAATATTGCAATGAAGCTCATTACACGCCTGAAGGCAACAACATCCTACAAAGAGGGGAAAACGCGTCTATCTTCTACACAAAACATAATCAACCAAGTAGATCTAAAAAAGTTCAGAATGAAGCCAAGCATAGGAAACACAACTGGCGCCAATAAATTAATGATATACAAAAATTAGCCACCTAAAACCCATCAATCTCATAGAATCCAGCCCATGGTTTTTGGGGAAACTAGACCATGGTCTTGGCAAAAACAGCCCATAGTTTTGGGGAGGGAAACCAGCACATGGTTTTGGACTCGTAGCACAACACGTCACTGGAGATGACAACTAAGCCCGTGGTTTTGGCAAAACCAGCCCATAGTTTTGGGGGGGAACCAGCCCATGGTTTTAACCTCGTAGCACAGCACGTCACTGGAGATGACAACTCCTCCCAGCGCACATAAAAAATAGCCTCAATTTGATCCGATGGATACGGAACAACATTCTAGAATATGCTATTGTTGGAAAAATGGTTTAATATAGGCATATTTTATAACCCAAATGTGAGTGGGCCCCAAACGTCTTTTGGGGTAGGTCCGAAGAGGTAAAGTGTTCCTTGCTGCGTGGCAAGTCACACGGGGAAGATGGAATGTCAAAACCATTTATGAGTGAATGGGCAGTTGACGTCGTTTTCAGGTCTAACATTAATTTTTTAGATAAAATTCATTTGAATTTTTTCAATAAAAATTATTGTGGGAATTTAATTTAATTCTAAATTCAAATTTTAGGTTCCTAAGTGGTTTCCTAAAGTTTGTAATTGTGGGATTTTAATTTAATTCTAAATTTAAATTTAATTTAAATATAAATTTATTTTTGATTTCCTAAAGTGGTTTCCTAAAAAATGATTAAACTATTCAAATAGTTTAATTTAAGTATTCCATTTGTTTAGGAACTGTTCCATCTCTAATACCAACGGATCTTTTCTTTTCAAATTGTTTGAATATGTGTTCAAAGCAACGGTCAGGATTGTTTGAAATTTTTGGTCTTAGCAACGGTCAAAACAACTTTGAATAGTTGGTTTTCCTGTTCAACTCTTTGGTGCACCTTTTCACTTCAAACTTTGGAACCTGTTCGGGTCTTATGTTTGCCTATAAATATAATCTTTTTTCAGCAGTCCGGACATCCAAAAAAATGAGTCTGATTTTTGTCTCTTTGCTATCCATTTTGTTCTAGTGCATTTATTCTTCATATATTAGTTTTAGATTAAATTTAAGAGAGTATAGAACACAAGGTTTGGTTCGCCGTACAATTTTGTTTGGTGTGCTACAACAATTTTGTGAAAATCATTGTATCCTGGGAGATAGACGCCACTCAACCGTAAGCACCGTAGCGGGGCGAATCTGTCTTAAGGACAGAGTGTCACACACTCGACTTGGTCTTTGATTTTTTAATTCGGTTCAATAAATAAATTCGGTACGTCATTTATTTATTTGTTTGAGTTTGTTTCGATTTATTTTATTTACACAGAAGATTGTTCCAACAATCTTAAGACAGAATCGATTTTATTCTGTTTACATAAATTTTTTCGTTTGTTTCCTTTTTCTCTTTCTTCTTTTTAAGAAAATTATTTTCTGTGGATTTACAAAATAATATTCTGGTTGGAAAAACAAATAGTGATTATATGCTATTTGACAGATAGTAGTAATATACTGTCTATTTTCTTTGACAACTAGTAGTACGATACTGATGTCATTAACAATTCAGAATATATTTTTGTGGAATTTTTTCATAAATTAATTTTGATTTTTAGAAATTATTTTCTGAGTTTTCATTACTTAAAATTCTGTTTTAGTATTTTAATTATTGAAGTGTTACAGAAATTAATTTTCTGTGTGAAATTAATTTGGTTGAATAAAATTTTATTTTATTTCCAAATTAATTAAAAAATAAAAGTTATTTTCTAATTTCTTTTATTTTACAGAATTTAATTTCCTGTGTGGAATTAATTTGGTTGAATAAAATTTTATTTTATTTCCAAATTAATTGGAAAATAAAAGTTATATTCTTATTTCCTTTATTTTACAGAATTTAATTTCCTGTGTGGAATTAATTTGGTTGAATAAAATTTTATTTTATTTCCAAATTAATTGGAAAATAAAAGTTACATTCGTGTTTCTTTTATTTTTTACAGAATTTAATTTTGTGAATTTGGTTTAATTTTCTGCGTAGTGTAAATTCTAATTCTAATTTTGTTTTATAAATTAGAATTGATGGCTACTGAACTAATGCCTAAATAAGTACTACTGTGGTGGCTGCAATGACGCCAACCCCCTCTCCTGTTGTAACAGTACCGGTAAATCACGGTGAAAAGCCAGAGAAGTTCTTAGGAACTGACTTTAAAAGATGGCAACAGAAAATGTTGTTCTATCTTACAACTCTGAACCTGGCTCGTTTTCTCCGTGAAGATGCTCCTATCTTGAAAGAGGATGAAACCGACCGGCAAGTGGTTGCTGAGGTTGATGCTTGGAAACATGCCGATTTCCTTTGCCGGAATTACATCTTGAACGGACTTGACAACACATTATACAACGTCTATAGTCCAATCAAGACAGCAAAGGAACTTTGGGAATTGTTGGAGAAAAAGTACAAAACGGAAGATACCGGCTCAAAGAAATTTGTGGTTGGCAGATTCCTGGATTTTGTAATGGTTGATTCAAGAACTGTGATCAGCCAAGCTCAAGATTTCCAACTCATTCTGCACGACATTCACGCAGAAGGCATGTCTCTCAGTGAATCCTTCCAAGTTGCAGCCTTAATTGAAAATTACCAAAAGGTTGGAAGGAATTCAAGAACTACCTCAAACACAAGCGCAAAGAAATTTCTATGGACGAATTAATTGTGCATTTAAGGATTGAGGAGGATAACCGCAATTCTAAAAAGCGGGCTGGTAAGCATCCTATGGAGTCTAAGGCAAATGTGGTGGAACATGCTTCAAAAATCAAGAAACGAAAGTCTTCTGGAGAAAGTTCATCACAAGGCTCTAAAGGGGGGGAAAATAAAAAGTACAAGTTTAATAGCAAATGTTACATTTGTGACAAAGAGGGACATCGGGCCAAAGATTGCCGTAGCAAAGGCAAAAGTAAAAGGAGAACAAGCAAGAAGCCTGCTCAAGCCCATATGACCGAAGTGGACAATATTTCCAATGGTGTCGATGACATCAATCTTTCTGCAGTTGTTTCCGAGACAAATCTTGTCGGAAATCCTAAAGAATGGTGGGTGGACACTGGTGCTACTCGCCATATTTGTGCCGACAAAAAGATGTTCACATCTTATTCTACAGTGGACAATGGTGAACAAGTTTTTATGGGCAACTCCTCAACTTCCAAAGTTGAAGGACAAGGAAAGATTGTTCTCAAGATGACATCAGGAAAGGAACTCACTCTCAACAATGTGCTGCATGTACCGGACATTCGCAATGGATCTTTGTTGAGTAAGAATGGGTTTAGGCTAGTATTTGAGAGTGATAAATTTGTACTTACTAAGAATGGGATGTATGTAGGAAAATGTTACATGCCTGATGGCCTTTTCAAGTTAAATGTAATGACCGCTGTACCCTCAGTTATTAATAATAATACATCTTCTTCTTACTTGCTTGAGTCTTCAAATCTATGGTATGGTAGACTAGGACATGTTAATTATGGATCTTTGCGTAGATTAATTAATATGAAATGTTTACCTAAATTTGACATTGATTGATTCAAAACATAAATGTGAAATTTGCGTGGAGACAAAATTATCTAAAACTCCTTTTCATTCAATTGAAAGAAGTACGGAACCACTTGAATTAATTCATAGTGAACATTTGTGATTTTAAATCAATTTAAACTAGAGGTGGAAAAAAATATTTTATCACTTTTATAGATGACTATACTAGATATAGTTATGTTTATTTAATTCGAACCAAGGATGAAGCTTTGGAAACTTTCATTCAATATAAGAATAAAGTTGAAAATCAACTTGGTAAGAAAATCAAGAAAATTAGAAGTGATAGAGGTGGTGAATATGAATCACCTTTTGGTGAGTTTTGTAAAGAACATGGAATAATTCATCAAACCACTGCTCCTTACTCACCTCAGCAAAATGGAATTGCTGAAAGGAAAAATAGGACTTTAAAAGAAATGATGAATGCCATGTTAATAAGTTCTGGATTACCTCAGAACTTGTGGGGGGAAACAATACTTTCTGCTAATTATATTCTTAATAAAGTACCCCGAAAGAAAGTGAATCAAACACCTTATGAAATGTGGCATGGAAGAGTACCATCCTACAAATACTTAAAAGTGTGGGGGTGTTTGGCTAAAGTGGCTATTCCTAGTCCTAAAAAGACTAAGATAGGTCCTAAGACCATTGATTGCATTTTCATTGGTTATGCCAAGAATAGTAGTGCATATCGGTTTTTGATTCATAAATCAGAACATTCCGAAATGCATGTAAATACTATTATTGAATCTCAGAATGCATCTTTCTTTGAACATGTATTTCCAAATAAGACTGGACAAGAGACTAGTAACAATAAAAGATCTCATAATGCTATTATTAGTCAAGATCAAGAACATGATCAAGAACAAGAGTTAGATCAAAATGAGGAAGAGGAACTTAGGCGTAGTAAACGTGCTAGAACTTCAAAATCTTTTGGTCTAGATTTTCTAACATATTTGTTATAAAATGAGCCTTTAACTTTTAAAGAGGCTATGTCCAGTCCTGAAGCTCCTTTATGGAAAGAAGCTGTCAACAGTAAAGTTGAATCCATCTTGCAAAATCACACTTGGTGGAATTATTGGACTTGCCACCAGGTTGTAAACCTCTTGGGTACAAGTGGATTTTCAAAAGGAAAATGAGAGCGGATGGATCAATTGACAAGTACAAGGCAAGACTTGTGGTCAAAGGATTTAGACAAAAAGAAGGTCTTGATTACTTTGACACATACTCACCGGTTACTAGAATAACATCCATTAGAATGCTAATTACCATTTACATCTCTATACAATCTAGAAATTCATCAAATGGATATGAAAAACGCTTTCTTAAATGGTGAGTTAAATGAAGAAATTTACATGGAACAACCATAAGGTTTTTCTGTTCCAGAAAAGAAAAGAAAGTGTGTAAATTGGTTAAATCATTATATGGTTTAAAACAAGCGCTAAAGCAATGACATGAGAAATTTGACAAGGCAATGATGTCAAATGGATTTAAAATTAATGAGTGTGACAAATGTGTTTATATTAAAAACACAGACAAAGGTTATGTCATTGTATGTCTTTATGTAGATGATATGCTCATCATTGGTAGTAATAATGACATGATTAAAACTACCAAGAAAATGTTGAATAAACATTTTGACATGAAGGAATGGGCATTGCTGATGTAATTCTTGGTATGAAAATTACCAAAACATCAGAAGTTATACTTTGTCACAATCTCATTACATTGAGAAAATACTTGACAAATTCAGCAAAGATGATGATCATCTTGCTAGAACACCTGTAGATGTTAATTTGCATCTTTCTAAGAATGTACAGGAAAGTATTTCTCAATTAGAGTATGCCCAAATTATTGGAAGCTTAATGTACTTGATGAACTGCACTCGCCCAGATATAGCTTATACAGTAAGTAAATTAAGTAGATATACGAATAATCCGGGAGTAGAACACTGGAAAGCAATTATAAAGGTTCTAAGATATCTCCGATTTACTCGTAATATTGGGCTGAATTATACTAGATATCCAGCAGTACTTGAAGGATACTGTGATGCAAATTGGATATCGAATACAAGAGACTCAAAGTCCACCAGTGGGTATGTCTTTACTCTTGGTGGGGCGGCTGTATCTTGTAAATCTTCCAAACAGACTTGCATTGCTAGGTCTACTATGGAATCAGAATTCATAGCTTTAGACAAAGCAGAGGAAGAGGCAGAATGGCTTCGCCACTTCCTTGAAGATATTCCAATATGGCCAAAACCGGTGCCTGCTATATGCATACATTGCAATAGTCAATCAGCAATAGGTAGAGCACAGAGTCATATGTATAACGGTAAGTCTCGACATATTCGTCGTCGACATAATACCATAAGACAACTACTCTCTAATGGAATTATTTCCATTGATTATGTGAAGTCTAAAGACAACATAGCGGATCCACTAACCAAAGGGTTAGCAAGAGAGCTAGTTGAGAATTCATCAAGGGGAATAGGACTAAAGCCTATTAAATAAGAGTTACCACAATGGTAACCCAACCTAGTTGACTGGAGATCCCAAGATCTAGGTTCAAAGGGACAACCGAGTTGTGAATGACTCAAAGGATCACTGGGGAGTCTAACTCCTACCCATTTCTTTGATGAAATAGTGATGTCTGCAGCGTTTGAGGTTAAGTAAAATTTTAATGATTCTTATATCTAGGAAAACTAGTGGAGTATGATAGGATACTCTTCATAAGAATCACATATGTGAGTGTGAATGGGCCGGTTCTATGAGATTTGTGAAGGCTACAATTCTCTAGAGCACTCAAGAAGACCAGGTTGTCAGGGCCAAAATGAACACAATAGTGAGAACTAAACTGTGTCTGGGGATATACTGTGTGAGTTCTATTGTCTTGGTTTACACAAACGGCTGAACAGTTCAAGACATCATGTTCACTGGTTAGCTAGTAAATCCGATAGTGTCTCACAAGGAAAGGTTCAAAGCCAAAAGCTACCTATCATTTGTAGAATATTTCCAATTTTTGTACTCTCTGTAATTAGATCATGCTGCATTTTCTCTCCGTCAAATTCCATTCATGTGAGGGATTGTTGGAAAAATGGTTTAATATAGGCATATTTTATAGCCCAAATTTGAGTGGGCCCCAAACGTCTTTTGCGGTGGGTCCGAAGAGGTGAAGTGTTCCTTACCGCGTGGCAAGTCACATGGTGAAGATGGAATGTCAAAACCATTTATGAGTGAATGGGTAGTTGACGTCGTTTTCGGGTCTAACATTAATTTTTTAGATAAAATTCATTTGAATTTTTTCAATAAAAATTATTGTGGGAATTTAATTTAATTCTAAATTCAAATTTTGGGTTCCTAAGTAGTTTCCTAAAGTTTGTAATTGTGAGATTTTAATTTAATTCTAAATTTAAATTTAATTTAAATATAAATTTATTTTTGATTTCCTAAAGTGGTTTCCTAAAAAATGATTAACTATTCAAATAGTTTAATTTAAGTATTCCATTTGTTTAGGAATTGTTCCACCTCTAATACCAACGGATCTTTTCTTTTCAAATTGTTTGAATATGTGTTCAAAGCAACGGTCAGGATTGTTTGAAATTTTTGGTCTTAGCAACGGTCAAAACAACTTTGAATAGTTGGTTTTCCTGTTCAACTCTTTGGTGCACCTTTTCACTTCAAACTTTGGAACCTGTTCGGGTCTTATGTTTGCCTATAAATATAATCTTTTTTCAGCAGTCCGGACATCCGAAAAAATGAGTTTGATTTTTGTCTCTTTGCTGTCCATTTTGTTCTAGTGCATTTATTCTTCATATATTAGTTTTAGATTAAATTTAAGAGAGTATAGAACACAAAGTTTGGTTCGCCGTACAATTTTGTTTGGTGTGCTACAACAATTTTGTGAAGATCATTGTATCCTGGGAGATAGACGCCACTCAACCGTAAGCACCGTAGCGGGGCGAATCTGTCTTAAGGACAGAGTATCACACACTCGACTTGGTCTTTGAATTTTTAATTCGGTTCAATAAATAAATTCGGTACGTTATTTATTTATTTGTTTAAGTTTGTTTCGATTTATTTTATTTACACAGAAGATTGTTCCAACAGCTATTTCATTATTGTTCGGCAACTCGAGCCACAACTAGGTTGAAATACGTTTTTGGAATGCTCTTTTATTATTGCTGGGCAACTCAGTCCACAACTAGATTGAAAGACCTAGTCCAAATTAGAAATAAATCTTTTTTAAGTAGTCTAGAATAGTGACCATTGCCCATCTAGTGCTCATCTTATCCTTGCACTAGGGCCAAGCACAAACACGCTTGGACACAACACGGACACATTGACATGAAAATTTGCAAAAAATGATGGACACGACATGTGGGAGACAAATGCAAAATATAGGATTTTATATATTTGTTATATATCATATATGAAAATATAAATAGAAATATGTTAATAAAAGATAATAACTTTCAAAGGCTAAATGATGAGAATAAATATAAATTTACATTATTTTTATTTTATCATTGAATTCCAAGTTATTTATTCAACCGTGTACATGTTTTTCATGTGTGGCCAAGTGTTAGGAAGTATCCAACGATTGTCTTGTCATTTCATATCAATGTCGGACACATGTTAACTTTCTTATAAGTGTTTGTGTTTCTTAGCATTGGGATAATCTTTATCACGTTAATTCCCAATATTTATATTTATTTGTGTTTAACGAATTAATTTATTTTTGTAGGAAAAGCATATCAACTAACATGATGATTTAGAGAAGAGTACAGTCCACAATGCATCAGTTTACACGTGTTTGTTCCTAAACATTGAAGAGGAATTTACTTCCCATGCTTCAAGTAATAGTGCACGTGTGATAATTAAATCCAACACCCCCTTTCAACTACTAGGAAATACCATTTTGACCCCTTCAACTACGAGGATGCAAGAAAAGAGAACTTTTGAAATCAAAAAATGCAACTGATAAATTGAAGAGAAAGGAAGAAAAATAGATGGAAGACTATGTTACTGTGAAAAACAGAATTTCGTGATTCCAATTTCTGCAAAATCCTAGTTCATCTCCTTAATCGTTCATAATCTGCGTTTTGTTTTAGTTGAACACAGTCATAATTTGATATAATTTTTGGGACAAAACGTGTAGAGGCAAGAAATAAGGGTGATTTTCCTACTTTGCCCTTATTTTGTAGTCATATGATTGTCACATTACTGACTTCTGTTAAATTGTTATACGGTGGAGTAACAAAAAGGGACATTGATAGTTGACCAGAAACGCAGGGGGTTGACTATCACAATTGTATGTGTAGGAATTAAAATGAGATTTGGTGCAAAGTGCAAAGGTGCAAAGTGTAATTTACCCTTTTGATTATTTAGTTACCTTATTTAAATATACTAATTCTTATGGATCCAATCTCGGACTCACCCGATAATTTATTATTTTGCGATAACCTGCACTTGGGTATATATATTTAAAGTCATAACACCTATGGAGGTATAAAAGCCTCTTTGAGTTTTCATCAACTTTTCCTCTTTAATATCTTAGATTAGTAGGTCTAAGATCAGTCATGAAGCATTGTCATTGGAACTATATTTTTGTAAGAACCATGTCTAAGCTAGTATGGATAGTAATCACCATACAATTTATCTCGTGTTATATGTTTACAGAAACCAATAGCAAGACCTTTAGGCCCTGATTGTTTTGGGGTTAAATAGATGGGAGGGATTAGGATGGAGGTGGAATTTTAGTTTTGTGTTTGTTTGTAGAGTTGGGGAGGGGATTAAGATGGAGGAGATGATATAAATGGAAGTTAGAAGGGGGATTGAGATGGAGGAGGTGGAGATGGTATTAGAAAAATAGTAAGGGGATTATAAATTTTTTTATTTTTTTTGTTTTTTATATATTGGGAATTTTTTTTAAAAATATTAATGTTTAATTTTTTATATTTTTTTATTTGTTTTATTATTTTATATAAAAATAATTTAACAATTCCTACACTAACAACTATCATAAAAACAAACACAATTTTACTTAATCCCCTCACTATGAATCCCCTCTATTTTACCTCTGAAAACAAACGGGGCCTTAGCATGTTGAGTTGATGGTTTAGCTTTATCTCCTTTAGCTGTGATTTTCAGGCAATTATCCTTAGTTGTTCTGCTTTGTAAATTTTGTAGGGGAGCTACATGGAGCTTTTAGTATTTATTCAAGTAACTCTAGCAAATCTGTAGGGGTTTTCATGGATTGGATTGGTTCTATTTTGAAATGCATGAAGAAGCAAGTTAATTTTTACAGTTCCTAAAATTTGAGAACCAAACCGAACTATAAAAATCTTTGGAACCAAGTCAGAACCAAACTGCAAAAATGATTCGTTTTTGGTTCAATTTCACGGTTCTAAACTAGAAAGTTTTATCAATTTTTAGAATATTCTCCACACTAAATTTATATTTACAAATGTGTAAAAATGTGTAAAGTCATAACACATTCATCATAATATATAACAATGACTATAGAAATACAATTTTAATAATATATCAAATGAAAAAATCATATACATGGAATATACATATTTATATATATATAAACACATCATTATATAGAAAGTTTTTTTTTTTGGTAAATAGGATGAATGAAAGTATTATCAACATTGAAATAATATTCAATTTTAGGAAGCCAATGAAAAATAGAACAAATTCATAGTGGAATACTCCTGTATAAATATATCAGAATTAATAAAAAGTCATAAACAATTCGATTTTATTTTATTTTTTTGTCTAAATTCATGAACAGAACAGTAATCAATGTTCTTAACTTATTGGAATCGGAACCAAACCATCTTCTAAAGAGAGGCCAGAAAACAGTGGCCGAGGAGTTGATAGAGAGCAATTCGACAGAATCATGCAGTGAAAAAAAATACTTTGCCTTTCATGACCTTAAAATTGACCCATCCAACAGCACAAAAACATTAAGGGACAGTTAAGAGCCTCTCATGTCGACTGGACTTATTTATCAAAAAGTCTTACTCCAATTTTTAGAGATAAATTCATCACCGTAAAAATATTTCTTAAAAATACAATTCAACTATTTACACTTCTTACATCATATTTCAATACAAACTAACACAAAAAAAATTAAAAATTAATCAACATTCACAAACAAAAGTCAAAATGTCCCAATCATTTATCAAAATATCATTACTAGTCACAAATTATCATTCCAAAATACAAAATACATCTAAAAAGTTTCAAAATTTTCTCATTATCAAAACATTGGGCAAATACGTAAAAAAAAAAAATACTCAAGAGTTATGAGTAAATAAATCCAATCAATAGGACCTACTAGTAATTATCCCAAATACTTTTCCTTCCATGGCATTAAACACAATCCGTCAAGTGGCCCAAAATGTTTTTGCTTTCGATTGCAATAAAATGAGCCTGCCCAATGATCCAAAGTTACATCGCATATCATTCATAAAAAACCACTGCCCAAAATTACATGCCTCTAAAATTTAATTTTCTTAACCTACAATTTAAATTATTTTAAGACCAAAAAAGATTAAAATAAAATCAATTAAGGCCCAAAAATTTTACCAAGTTAATCCTAGCATTTTAAACCTAGCCTCTCTTAAGGCCGTCATAAAATGAAATTGATTAAAATCAAAGTTTAAAAGTTAAATTCTCAAATCAAAACTTCAAATTGAGAATTACTGGCGGACTTGATTTTGGTCAAACTTGTTTCCGATTCCTTTCAAACTTGTTGACACAAATACACAAGCAACCCATTACAGTGGATACAGTCACAACTAAATAAATCAAATCAAATCAAAATCTAACTACGACTGACTTATTTCTAGTCAAACTTGTTTTTTATTCCATTCAGACTTAGGCAACCCATTTCGTTGGGTACCACTACAAAGCAAAATGAATAAATATAAATCTAAATTTATGAGCTGAATTTGACTTGATTTCGGTCGAGCTTGTTTTTGATTGTCTCCAAAAGGGTGATGCTATGGTACATTTAGATGTACCATACATTTAATTATGAACTTATAAGATTTTATGTCATAACTAATATCATATTAGTCATAACCACTATCATATTGACTCATAACTTAGTTATATTCAATTATTTATTTATACCATATTACCTCATAACCAGATCATAACTAAATTACTTAAATAATTTGACTCTCAACCAGGCAACCGGTGTAGCCGGTTAGAAGGGGAAACAAAAGTGAATCAGTCGTGTTGTTGGCTCTTCTCCTCCCTCTTCTCTTCCGCCATAGCTGAACTTCCAAGGACCACCAGCCTCGTCGGCGATCCAGGCTTCAGCCATGTCGACATCTTCTTCGCAAGCTCTCACTCTCTGGACGTCTCCACCATGGGTTTGTGACCAAAGTCCTAGTCATCGTCTTTTCCCTTCCCTTCCAGTCGAATCGAATTTTTCCGAGAACTCTTTTCCGTCGTTCAGGTTTGTTGCTAACTCTAAGCTTCATCTAAATGTGCCATTGGTGCTTTGATTTCAAAACCCTAACCAGATCTGAAACCCTAGTTTCTTCTTCTTCTTCTTCTTCTTCTGTAGTTATACGATGAGAACACTAAAAGGCTCTAAAGTTTCTTCCGATCCTCAACAATGGAACAAAGTTTTCAACTCTCTCGTAGACAATGGTGGTGATATAGAGATTTTTTTGTAGATCAACAATGCTACATGTATAGAAAAGTGCACAGAAAAATTAATGTGTGGTTCAACAAACAAACTATATATATATATATATTTTTTTTTTGCTTTTTGGTCAGCGGTTTCGATTAGAAGATGGTATATTTTTCATGCAAAATGTAGAGCTATCCATTAATTTATTTCATATTATCTCTCATTAATTATTTACAAAACTGCAAATATGGAATTCAGGTTGATACTCTGCTTGCAAATCAAACAAATCATTGATAATTTAATTAAATGTCATATCTCACATAGTAATTATAGTTTATTTTGTAACAGTCAAACATCAAAGTATATTTATGTTGGCATTGAGTTAGAAGAAAATCATCATAAGCTGTGTTATTTCATACGTGACCTTTCAGTTCTTCCAAACATATCTGAGCTGCAGGTATGGCTAATGGTGGCGGCTGCGGTGGTGGTGGCAGTGGTGGCAGTTGCGGTTGTGGCTGCTGCTGCACCCACAATGGAGCTATGGTTGAGGAGATACAGCCACATCCAGTGATGGAGCAGCTGCCAGGCATCCAATATTGCATCAATAGTCCTCCTCCATGGAGTCAGTCTCTCTCTCTCTCTCTCTCATCATTTTGTTGCATTCTACTACTTCTTTTGCTTCTTATATCATTGCAATATTTGAATTGAATTTATCACCTATATATACATATATTACTTTATTTTGCCTTCTTGTGTTGTTTTGATCTTTAAAAATTGATTAAGATAATGAATCCAAACCAAACTTTTTTCAAGAATTTGTCCTGGACCTTTGGAATATTGTTTACAATTTTTGGATACCAGAAATGCTTACTTACCCAGAAAAGTGTCCATAATAAATCTATGATGTAAATTTAAACTTGGCATGATGTGGACTACACCAAGATGAATTTGATCCACATATTTTTAATGCGGAACTTTTCTATATATATATATATATTTTTTCCCAAGGTATATAGCAATGCACAGATACAGAAATGATATATACTGAATTTTTTTTTTATTTTCAATAATGTCTATTGGAAATACTTCTATTTGTAAATCAAGATGCAGATGATGATCTTACTTCAACAATTTGAATGAATAGAAGATGGTAATTTTTTAATTTTCCCATTTTCCTTCGTTATTTTGATCATTAAAAATTAATTATGATAATGAATTCAAACTTTTTCAAGAATTTGTTTGAGGCCTTCTGAATACTGTTTTCAGACATCCATCTGATTTAAGCATAGCTATTTTCACCAATGTCTCTTGGAAATGATGATTGAACTTCTAATATATATATATATATATATATTTTGATTCAAAGAACTTCTAATATTTGAATGAAGAGAAGCAAGTACTTTGTTTTTTTCTTTTTTTTTGAATAATGCAGTTGAAGCTCTGGTTTTGGGGTTCCAACATTATATCATGACTCTAGGCACTACTGTCTTGATTCCAACTATGTTTGTCAATCAAATGGGTGGTGGCAATGTAAGCGCACTCACACTCCTATTTTCATGACCTCTGTCTGCTTTTCCCCCAGTCCACTTGCCCCCGGCTCAATTCACCAGTCGTTTTTTTTTTTTTTTTTGTTCACAGGTTGAGAAGGCTAAGGTGATACAGACCTTACTCTTTGTTTCAGGGTTTAACACATTGTTACAGTCCTTATTTGGTACCCGGCTTCCATCAGTAATCAGTGGTTCATACTCCTTTATTGTTCCGATGACTTCTATTCTACATGCCAAAAGATATCAGATGTCACTAGACCCTTATGAGGTGGATTGCACATACTTCATCAAATTTTAACACAGTTTTTTTACAAATGGATGGTGTCACTTCATACTGTTGTTTTTTTTTCTTCTTAACTTTTGCGTTACGTGTGATTTTCAGAGGTTTGAACAGATAATGAGAGGTATGCAGGGTGCTCTTATCGTAACCTCATGTTTCCAGATGCTAATAAGTTTCCTAGGCTTATGGAGAAATGTTGTAAGGTCATTATTGTAAAGTACAGCTTTCGTACATGGCTATGCACAAATAAGCTGCTTACTTATTCAAACCATCTTTCACATGTGGGATATACTTTTCATTTTGATCTCTTTCTTCTCTGTTTTAGGTTTCTTACCCCACTTTCTATGGTTCCTCTCATAACTTTTACTGGGCTTGGGTTTTGTTATCTTGGTTTCTCAATGGTAAGATTTATCGATCCTTCATTATTTGCTCTCTCTCTAATCCGGGTTATTCCAATCAAGTCCTGCTATAGCTACTGTATTTGGTCCTTGTAAATCTTTGTTCAAATTAAGGCTTTGTCTAGTCCCCAATGACGACAACAACAACAATATATACTATGTTGAAGATCCAACTTTTCTCAAATTGATTCATTCTTCCTCTCCTCCTTCCCTAATCTTGGCATTTTTCACTTTATAGTTGAGCTCATGTTGCTTATGTTGTATAACTTTTAGTTTTTGATATTTCATTAATATATATATATTTTTTCAAAACATAAATTTTACTATTAAACTATTTTTCCTTCTCTATTATTTTACTTGTAGCTGGCAAAGTGTGTGGAAGTTGGGCTCCCGGAGTTAATTTTAATGGCTATCTTCTCACAGGCAAGTAATTATAATTGTCAACTGCTCAATTATCAATCTTCTTATTTTGTCACGGAAGAGTCACAATCATCTAATCTCATTGTTTTGCATTAAATTAATAATGATGAGTAGTTTAAACTAAGTGTGATGACTTATTGGATTTGATTCATTTACAGTATCTTCCCCATTATGTAAAAACAAAGAGGCGCATATGTGATAGATTCTCAGTTCTGTTCTCGATTTCATGTGTATGGGCTTATGCACAAATTCTGACTTCAAGTGGTGCATACAACAAAGCTTCTTTCGACACTCAAGCTAGTTGTCGCACTGATCATGCTGGACTCATTAGTGGAGCTCCTTGGTGAGACTTTTTATTTTTATTTTTTTATATATAAAGTATTTTTGTAGATTCTAAATTGGAATTCAATTCGTTAATTGATATGGGTTCTTGCATATTGTATCATGTTTTCTTTTCTTTCTTACATACACAGTCGGATATATTTCTCAACTCCTCGTTGACAATCTTAGTGTGTTTCTCTTATATCGATACATACAGGATACACATTCCTTATCCATTCCAATGGGGGCGGCCCACTTTTAATGCCGGTGAAGCTTTTGCAATGATGGTGGCTTCTATTGTTGCTTCTATTGAGGTTTGCTCCTTGAACAGAGTTTTTAACTGAAGTGGCTAAACATTAATTCTTTCCAACCTCATCCGTGAGTTCTAAAATTTTGGACATTTTATTCATTTTGTTTGTTAATTGCAGTCTACCGGCACATTTCTTGCTACCGCAAGATATGGGAGTGCCACGCCTGTTCCAGCTTCCATTCTCAGCCGCGGTGTTGGCTGGCTGGTAATGACATGCAATGCTGTTTCATTCACCCAATGCAATTATTCTCTGATTGAGTTTGAACTGCACGGCTTTCGCAGCTTCACACAAAGTGTGATCTTTTTTTGTTTCAGGGATTTGGGACTCTGCTGGCTGGTGTATTTGGCTCGGTGACAGGGCCTACTGCATCAGTGTAATAAACTCGAACTTTGAAAAAACTGTTTTTTGAACACATAATAAATGTTTTTTGTGAAACACCACTTTTTATGGTTTGTAATGTGTGCAGTGAAAACGCTGGTTTATTGGCATTGACAAGAATTGGTGTCGAAGAGTCATTCAAATATCGGCTGGCTTTATGATTTTCTTCTCAATAATAGGTTTGCTCTTCCTCTTCCCCTTTTCTACTATGATGTTTTATTTTGCTAAATTGTTGGAGCAAATGATCAAACTAGGAGTTTTGGATACGTTTTAGTTTTCACAACTGTTAATTCATTTTTGAGATTTTGAAGACAGAAATGCATCTAGAGGAATATGGATTGATAACATGGAAGGAAAAACAGAAAGCAATTTTGTTATTTTGTTAGATCTTATATTTTCTCGGTACAAAAAAGAAATTTTTTTCAATGTTCATATTTTCTCACGCTGAAGTACTTGATATGTCTAACCAGGGAAATTTGGAGCGTTTTTCGCTTCAATACCTCTGCCAATTGTAGCTGCTTTATATTGTTTCTTCTTTGGTTACGTATGTAAGTATTTTATTCGCTTCACTCAATTATATTATAGAATTGTCTTCTAATTATTGTGTCAAATTTTCTATTATGTAGTTCCAAGTTAGTTGCATTTGAAGCACATTTCAAACAAGATTAGGGGACTTGATTTCTTGATATCCATTGGGAAATGATGATTTTTACAAACTGCCTTGCAAACTCAACAAGCTTTTCCCACCTTTGTAAAAGGTTTTAGGAGGAGTTTTGGATGGAAACTATCATTACTTATTGCACTTTATTTTTTAATTTTAATTTTTTTAAATTTTGAAGGAATTAAGTAGTGAGATCAGAAACTTAAACTCATGCTTTGCATTCTTTGGTAACTATGTTATTATCAACCATTAATCTCTGCTGTTTATGATTATGAAGTTCCAAGTTTTGCTGAATTATAAAAATACACAACACCTCATACCGTTTTCAGTGATATGTGATATGCTGATATAATTATACTAATTTCTTATATTACATGGATAAATTACATTAACTGCACTTCAAATTATTATATTTTACCATTGTATTTTTATTTGACAAAAGACCACTTTGTATTAAAATCAACTAAATTAATCAAGGGTTTGGTTAACGAGTGGCCTAAGGATATTGGTTAACAGTGTTCCTCAAGAGTGGTGTTGTAGATGACTATGTCATCTAAATAGACCACTACGAACCGGTCTAGGTAGGGGTGGAAGATCTTGTTCATCAATGTGCAAAAGGTGGCGGGTGCGTTGGTGAGGACAAAGGGCATTACTAAGAATTCATAGAGCCATAGCGAGTTCACAAGCAGTATTTGGCTCATCACACCTTCTGCAATCCGCACTTGATAGTACCCCCGACCTTAGATCAAGCTTAGAAAAAACTTTGCTTGCCAATTTTCTGATTGGCCTTGTTGCTTGTAGGCTGTTACTTCAACTATCCCTGAGTTCCAGTTTTGAAATAATTAGTTCTATAAGATTGTCTTGATATAGAGTAGAAAACTCATTTTTAGCATTATTATAGATTAATACTTTGGGAACCAGCTTCTCTGTCGTTGTCTTTTAAACTAATGACCCAGTTCATATGATAAGATTGTGCCACCTCAATGTTTTGTCCAATCTATGGTTCAGATCGCATCACAAGTGCTATCGCTTAAACATTCTTGCTTTGTCTTTTCTGTCTCAATTGACCAGACATCACACCGTCCCTCCCTTCATTCTCTCTCTCTCTCACCCTTCCAAACTGTCCTGCAGCCATTGTCAATCCTGTTAGGTGCTTGCAGCAAATGCAATGCCTAAATGTCATTGCCATCTCTAAAAAACTCTATGGGGTGGGTATCAAGAGGAGGGGGAAGAAGAGAGGAGATGAGATCAATAGAGATGGGGGAAAAAATCAACAAAGAAAATTGGGTGAGGGAGGGGGGGGGGGGGAGACAGACATTAGTAGAGAATGGAGGGAAAAAAAATGACAAGGTTATTTAGATGGAATTCCTGTTCACTTTAGTGAGATAGAAGACCCAATTGACCCAGTTGAGAGAAAGGAAACCCAACTGAGATAGAAAGGAAGGCTGCAGTTTTGGTTTCCAGGTTGGAACTTGGGATTTGGAAGAGAGAGTAGAGATTGATGATCAGAGTCTGGTATAGGAGGGAGGGTGAAAAATGGCGTCAAATGTACGTCCATTTACATAACTTAAATAAAATGGCTGAGACTTCACATATGTGGCGGGATCTAAGCTATTCATGAAGCAAAATGATGAGTTGTCTCAATCTCATTTCATGGACTGGACTGTGTATTTGTTTATACACAAATACATCCTGTTGGAGGATTTTCCTATATCATGACCTGCTGATTTTTTTTCCTACACGGTATGATGAATAGTTGCTTATTTTTTCCTTTTCTCTAGCAAATGGTTTGATCGCCTTGTTGAAAGTGGATAATGCATTAAGACTGTATGTATAGTATAGTGAATGGTTGACTATTTATTTATTTTTTATTTTTTATTTTTTTCCCCCTTTCTTGGAGCTTGATTGGGATGCTAATTTTTATTTTTCTGTTCAATAACACAAATTTTGTTATTTTTGATATAATAAAGTAGGAAAGATGAAGTTGAGGCATTTTGCATATGTGAAATTATATTGACTTGTTAAACTTAAGATTTTGATCTTTTTTTTTTTTTTTTATAGGGGTGTGGAAGTTCAAAGAGAAAACTAGTTGATGCCAATCCTGTTTCAGAGACTCCAAAATTGTTCACGTCTGCATTCAAAGTTCCTAAATTAAAGAATTCATCTTGTCATGTAATTTGACCACATTCAAAGTTCCTAAATTAAAGAATTCATCTTGTCATGTAATTTGACCTCTGTGACAATTTTTTCCTACCTTCTATTTAAATAGGAAGCTATAGATATATGTATATGTTTGTTAGGTTTAACTTGGTTCTGATACGGATGAGTTTGAAATGGATCACTTGGCTTTGTTTTGGTGGGCATAACTGTTCAGTGTATCCTTCTTCATTTTAGTGTAATTTGTGTAATTGATTAGGCTTTGTAATAAAATGTAATTTGTGTAATTGATTCAGCTTTGAATCTGTGAACTTCTTCACTGCTGATCCACGTGGGTATTGAAAAACTTGTCTCTTGGATCTCTGAACTTCTTTACTGCTCTCAACCCATTTGGGTATTGAAATGCTTGTCTGGCTGAATAGCAGAAATGGGTATGCCCCTACTGAAGGTCTTTTAAGATCAATAAAAACTTGGGCGGTCAAGCATGAAAATGTAATTTCAAGATAAAAAAAATGTTATAGATTTTAAAAATTTTAACCAAATGTCTCACATGTGTGGGATCTAGATGGGATTCTTATGGTGTGGATTTTACACCCATGTAAGACATTTAGTAAGAATTTTGGTAGAACTTTCGAGCTCTGTAGCATTATTCTTTCAAGATTGAGTATATATAGCTACTTTATACAAATAATTTTGATGTCACTGCTGGAAAGTCTACTTTTAGCGGCGTTTTAAAAACGCCGCTAAAAGTATTAAAAACGTCGCTAATTCTTTTTGTGACGTTTAGTACCAAACGCCGATGACGCGGCCGTCGCTATAACTTTATGACGTTTGCAAAACGTCGTTATATTAGTATAGGCGGCGTTTTAAAAACGCCGCCAAATGTCCTACTAACTGTACTATGACGTCACTATGACATTTAACGACGTTTTTAAAAACGCCGTCATAGACATTGATACATTTTAAAAATCTAGGGGATATAGTGACATTTTTTAAACGCCGCCATAGCCTTTTTTTTAATTTTTTAATTTTGTTAATTTTATATGGTTGAACAAAAAAATACCTGTCAAACAATTTTTAAGAACTAATAATTGATGTTTATCAAAATAATAAATAAACTAATCTTGAAAACAAAATTAAAAACAAGAAACAATACATTGCATATCTAAGAATATCAACAATTCAGACTTTAAATACATCAATTAAAATCAAAATGGTCATACACCTCACATTCAACCAAATCCTTATAATTTGCTCCCTTTTGACCCTGTTTTTCTTTTTTTTTTTTCCCTTTTTTTTGAGCTTTAAAAGATCAATTGGTCCATCGGTTGGACCTCCCACTTGTGAACTAGAGTTAAATTCGTTTCTAAACACACTACAATTATTTATGTAACAAAGTATATATATTTAATAAAAAAGAAAAAAAAAAGAAAAAGAAGATGACTTATGTCTAGAACCCTTTGTAGCTCGCGCAAATTACTGTCATATGCTTTACACTAGAACAAAAATACATTAGTCCATTCACTTAGGTTATCAGCTTGCACAATGTCGATGAGGGACAACTAGCAAGAATAAAACTTGTGTCAACGACAATAAGAATCACCACACACTGATAGTTTCCAAGATTGCTCCCATGAGTCACTACAAACTCTTACAGAGAGATCCAAGATTGCGAAGATGATTACAATCTAGCTAGCGCTTACTCCCATTGTCCTTGTTGCTCATCTGTGGAGTGTACTAGCTGGTAGATGATGGTGAATATCCGGGTGCACTCGGCGAGTACCCAACACTTGGACTGTGACAAAGCATAAGAAAACATGTTTCAAACTACAAGAATTTGAAAATATAAAAACTGATTTTGAATGACCGAGTTTCCCCTACCTGTACTGTGGTGAACTTGGACTATAATCTGGGTTGGCACCAGAGTTGTAAGGGCTGCAAAATAGGGACATATGAAGAAAACCATTCAAGTACGAGAAATTTCAACCAAGAACAAAAAAATAACAAAAAAAAAAAAAAAAAAGAAGAAAGAAAGAAGAAGACAAATAACCACCACAACATACTTTCATTACTCATCAGTACAAGTTATTACTCTTGTGCATTATGACATGGCAGATAACCCATGATATAGAAATCCTACCCATATAAAGAAATAGCCATATCTTCGAATTTCAACTTTGTAAAAATATAACACCACAAGCATGAAGGGCAAACTAAAACATTCTCAGAAAAATATTACAAAGAAACAAAAAAAAAAAAAACACGTATCCTCAACAAATTCTCAATGTTCTTCAAGGCCAACAGTGAGTGGGAAAGCCAAGTCATTTGCCCACACAGAGAGGCTAAAGAGTGATGAGCAAGGGAAAAAAATGTGGCAAGGGATTACTAAGGCTGTGTTTGAGTCATAGATTTGGGTAGGAATTTGTAAATTGAAAGGAAAAGGTGAGAAATAGAGAAAAAATTTAGCAAAAATTTCATTCACATTTACCTCACATTTTTCATTTTCTTTCTGAATCCCTACCCAAATCCATGATCTCAGACTAAATAGTAAAAGTAAATTCAGAAACAGAACAATCGTATTGGACAAATGTTTTCTCATATCCATAAAGTTTTAATTCTTAGTGGAAGATTAAAATACTTCGCTAGGGCATCATGCTCCAGGTAGAATGACAAAAAAAAATTATGATGGTAGTTGCAAGTTGTAAAACTGGGGTGCCATTGAATATCCATAAAAAAAATAAAATAAAAAATATGCATATGCATAAAAATTTCAAAGCCACATGAATCAACAAATAGATTTACCTGCTAGGGCTGTATGTTGGACTCGAAGGGGGAGTAGGATGGAGACGTTGGTGAATATGATGGAGATGTTGGGCTGCAAAAAAATAAGTCAGATTAAACAATGAAATAAAAGATTAAGTAAAAGAATCAACTCCAACATCAGACTTAACCCAACACTAAAAATTAAAAAAAAAAACCGAATCTAAGATCATCAGTCAAGACCATAATTGAACCACACAACTCAGCTGGCTTGTGTTTGGAGACTGCACGAAAAGCTTTTGACTCTAAATAAAAGCACATCAACTGTAGGAGGTACGGCAAAGCAAAACAGGTAATTTAACTTCAGACGTGAAGTGACTGTCACTTACCTGTAATTAGGCGATGATGGACTGTATGGACTGGATGGTGACAGTCTTGGACAGCTAGGAGAATAAGCAAGGGATGGGCTGTATTTTGCCGATGAAGGATTGTAACTTGGAGATGTAGGGCTGTAACTAGGAGATGTTGGACTGTATCCAGGGGAAGTCGGGCTATATCCAGGAGATGAAGGACTATATCCTGGAGAAGATGGGCTGTACCCTGGAGATGATGCAGGAGAGAAGCCCATCCCACCAACATACGGAGAAAATTGAGCATCTGTAATGGGTGACAAACAAAGATTTGGGCTTAGCAAGTAATTAGGAGACATCATCCCATCATGATAAGGGGTTCCCGTAATTGACGAACGGCCAGGTGTTGTGCCGAAGTCCAAACCCTCCATGTAACTAGGAAGCTGGACATCGATAGCATGCTGCAACATTTTCTCATTTAGAAGAAGGGCACAATCCCCTGTACCAATGGGTGCGAGTTGACCCAACATAATATTTTCAGTAACACCCCGCAGGTAATCTGTCTCAGCATATACAGCAGCATCGAGAAGAATGTCCACTGTTTCCTCAAATGAGCATCTCATCATCGGCCCAGTGTCATTCCGATTAATACCATGGCGAGTGATGGCCATCAAGTGACCTCGGTATGTCATGGTGTGCACAATATAGCCAGGTGCCTGTAATTTATATATGATCCATCAAAAGATATGACAACTTGCAATTCATCCAGCAAGGACCTACGAACTGCTTCGATTCCCAGAACTTCAATTACTTCAATCAAGTGATTGCTAGTTGTTCTCCTAGCATCAACATCATCATGGCATATAACAGCCAAAAGATTGACTCCTTCGGTATCAAGCATCCACTCATTCTCAGGCTTGAATCCTTCATTCTCATCGAATTTATTCACTTTACCTGATTTAATGAATACCTTGTTAATATCTGGGATACCTCGAAGGGCCATTTCTGTCAGCATGTTACTTTCAATCTTTTTCAGGAAAACATCATCTTCTGCAGATTCATCCTGCAACTCACCTTTAGGAGCCTCATCATTCATGATACGGATCCGTAGAATCAATTTTTCAGCATTATCATCATTAAATATGCAGGTCAAATCATCATCAAACTCGAGTGATCTTCTCTGCAATGTCAGCCATCAATGGACTCAATCTGTATGGCAATTGACGACCTCATTTCCATTTGGGTTTGTGTTGAATTCTTGTTTTCTTGAGCACCCACGAGGAGATACAGCTCAAGATTTCATAGTCTCCTCAGAAACCCAAATTTGCCTCTGACATAATTTCACTGTAGGAACTGGATACATGCTTCTAATATTTTTTTTCTTCTACAAATAATATTGATAAAAACTCTCCAACAATAATCAATTTCGTCAAAAAAAATTAATGAGCAACATTTAAATATTCTACATGAAATAACAGTCCTCATCACTAAAAATGTAAAGCCATTGCCATGCCATCAACATAATCATCAAAAAGCACCAACCCAACACCCTACACCAAATTGATGAACTCAAAATGGAAGAACTATACCTGTTATCTCGCAAGCAATTATCAATTGTGGGAGGCTGCCTCAAGAGTTCTTCTACCTGCACAAATTCAGCATTCCAAAGTGCTGTTGGGTCCTTTGGAATGCAGCTTGCACACTATACACCTGAACTGGGCAATTGCCATTAAATTCTTGTTTGGATTCTGCAAATAACTCAAGACAAGACAAATCCAAATTAACATTTCTTCCCTGCTGTTGGCAACAGGATTATCCACAACTAAGAACTATGGAAACTCATTAAGAAAAACTTCATCTTTCACATTTCTCAGAAGAAAAGAAATACATTTGGATTTCTACCAGGCAGATATTAGAGAATGATAACTGTTAGTTTCAGTACATGGTAACCTCAATTAGATGACAAAAGACAACCTGGTAAAACAGGAACAATTTATATTACCCAAATTTCATACTTTTGAGTAAAGAGCAGCAACATTTTGTCCATATCTAATATCTTCAAACTGCATGTAACTAAAAATTTTAAAGGCTTATATCTTCAAATGTGTACAATATTTGAATTATTCTAAGGGCATCCACACCCGATGGAAGTGATGAGTGATGTAGTGGTTCTAATTGAAAGCACCATATTAACAATATGAAGGTTAAGAATAAGGGTCCAAGAAGTGAGAAGAAACAGAAATGAGTTGCTTACAAAATATTTTGAAAATGTTTACAACAACGTTTTTTAAAAAAACGCCGTAACAAAAGCGTGCTTATAGGTCAATTTTCTTGTAGTGACTTCAATCATCAACTCCAACCAACCAAATATAGAGTTCTTAATAAATATCAGCTTAGATGCCAACCCAAGAAAGGATTTCTATTAGTAAAACTCTTGAAATAAAACTTCTATTAACAAAACAATCTTCAATGCATACTCTTGTAGCATTAGGATCAGATCAGTTGAATTGAGGTTTTAAATTTCTTCAGTCCTTGATATTGATGTATCAAAATTCTAAAATTATAATTCTTTTCTTTTATTAATTCCCTACATTGAGGCATAGTGTTAATAAAATCAATCAATTGAAAAATTCATGCTTTTGAATTTCTTCCCTATGTTCATAACTAAAAGAATTCATCTTTCTTTGCTCTTTTAACTGTTAATTCCACTTAAAAATTCCTCATATTTATCCTAATGTTAATGTGATATTAAAAAAGGGAGAAATGGAGATGGCTTACACAATTGGGATAGGCTTGAGAACACCATATAAAGACTCGATCACTCCAGCTAATCCACCACGGACCTAAACAAATATATAAATATGAAGTTTCAGCTTAATCTATGTTTGTTTGGAAGCTGAGAAAATGAAACAACAAGAGAACTAGAACCTGTAAGGTGACTGATCCATTGACAGTGAGGCGAATCCCGTTGTGGGAGATTGAAGATGGAAGCTTTGTGATGATTTTGCCTTCAAGTGGTTCCTGAAATTAGTTACAGAATCAATAAATACACACATATATGTATATATAGATATATATATATAGAGAGAGAGAGGGGGGGGGGGGGGGGAGTTACATTAGGGAAAGAACCTTGAACAAGCTCATAAGCAAGTTACATATGAACTTTTTATCAATTGCTCAGTTCATGTGCAGCTCCAAATAATATAATATTTAAGTTATGGAGGAACAGATGTCACTCGAACATATATATATATATAAAAGTAGCAAGTTATTTTACCAGAGCTACTCGATCAATCTCAGACAGTAGCAATGCCTTTCGTGTCTCAGGTACTTTCATAAAGAGAATCCTCTTGATTTCTCAGTTCCACATGCAAAAACAAAATGTCAGCAAACTATTTAGGAAATTTAGCAATTACAAATCATACATGTAGAACACAGTTTCTATGTGCACTATATTTCGACTTTTTAATTAACATATATATAGCCTACATCAAGTAAAAGGATAAAAGATAGGAGAATATGCAGAGTGACAACTAAAAAATGATACAAAAGATTTAATTAATTTCATGAGACAAATACAGATTGGCATAGGTACAAAAGATTCACCAACTTAACTCCCTATAAATCAGTTAGAAACCATTAAACTTTGCAATCCCTGGTTCCACAAAGCAGATTTTGAACTCTACTAGTACTACTCTATTCCAAATACATGTCTAAACAAAATAAATAACTACTGATCACTCAATAGATTGACAAATATATACTACCACTGTCCCATTTTTTTCTAAAATCAAGTGCAAGAGATTAATGCAAAAAATACTTGAAATTATTGTGTTGTAATAGTTCAAAATTTATCATCAAATTACAACATCAACATATTGAGTTTACAGAATTATTTTAATGCTATTAAAACATGCAACAGACAGGTAATTAGTGCAAGTTACAAGCAGATAGTGGACTGTTACCACAACCCTAACAACAATGCCAGAGATCAAAATAATTTCAGTCAGAGATCAAAATAATTTGTCTTTGGATATTGTCATGATGGTACCTGGAAACAATCACCGGAGGCAATCTTCTTTGTAGTTCTTCCACAATAGGGATTACATTATCATCTAGCGGGTCTCGAAGCAATACCTTCCCAAACACAAAAATCACAAATTTGCAGCCAAGAAAAAAAAAAAAACAGCCCTCAGTACATATAATTGACTCCAACCTTAAATTTCATTTCATTACCAAAAAAACAAAAAAGGTTCAAATTGCAGAACATGAAAATTGAACAAACACACAAACACAGAGACTGCATCAACCTCTTCACTCGTGACGATTGCTTTGATGTACTGAAAACCAAAATCAAGCAAAATCAGAACGAATTTAAGTGAACATGACTAAGAAAATAAAAAATAAATAAATAAAACTGAATCAGAACAACCACTATAAAACGCAGCTAATAAATAAACTGAAATTCATTTGATAGGTGTAAATTGAAGTTTTATTTATTTATTTATTGGTAAACCCTAAACCCATAAAGAACAACCACTATGAATCGCAATTCTAAGTCAACATAGTAACCATATAAACAATAAACCATACAAGAGCAAATGAGATATACTTGTCAAAAATAGAAACATTTCGGAATAAAGGGGCGTAGAAATCTGGATCCGGATCGTTGAGGACAGATGAGATGTTCTCCATCTCTTTCTTAGCATACACAAGCACCTCATCAGATGTCAATGACTGCATATGTCTCTACAGAGTTAAAAATGAAATTCAACACCAAAAAATAAAAAATAAATAATTCACTAGGTAAGAGTTTCCTGTAATACAATTAGAACCTCAGCAATCTTACCAACAAGTGAAGGGGCAAGGGTCTATGAGGGGGAGGAGGAGGGAGGAGAAGGAATCTTTTGCCTCATAATCCTCATTCGCCTTCTCTCTAAGCGAGCTCTCTGCCGAGTGACTTTAGCTTCATCTTTCACAATTGATGCCGACTGATTTAAGTTTGTAGAAGTATTCATCTTTCACAAGGATTTGTATACCAGACGGGGAGGCGAGGAGGCTTCGAAGGGTCTAGAAGGAGAGAGAAGAAATGAGGAACTGCTCGCCGCCGTCTGCAACCGCTCGCCGGAGAGAGAGAGAGAGAGAACCCTAAGAAGAGATTAGGGATTTTTGGTTTTTGAGATTGGGGATTTTGGGTTTTTGGGGGGATTTTGGTTGAAGAGGTTGGGGATTTTGGGTTTTTGGGGGGGGGGAACCCGATTGGGGATTTTGGTTGCGCAGATTGGGGATTTTGGGTTTCTGGGGGGAGGGGGAGGGGGATGGGGAGGGGGGAGCGGGAATAGAAAACAAGAAACAGATTGGCGATTTTGGGTTTTTGGGGGGAATTTTTATTTTTATTTTTTAAAATTTTCATCACAAATAAATATTTAAATAATAAAACGGTTTTTTTTTTTTTTCGCGACCATAATAAAATTTATTTTTTGTTAAAATAATTTTTTTTATAATTAATGAATTTATTTATTTATTTTTTATTTTCTTTTAGTTATTAAGGTTGAAAATTTATTTATTTTATTTTATTTTAATGAATAAAAAATTATTATTATTATTTTTATTTGGTAGAAGTATGGATAATATTTTAATGAAAAATATTTTCTATTAAAATAAAGTTAATTTTTTGTGATCAATGAAAAATATTTTTTTGCAATCATTTTTTTTTTTTTATACTAAAAATCAAGAACTAATTTTTTGTAGTAGAGGATATGGAGTGGCAGTAGTGGTGAAGGTGGTGGATAAAAGGTGATAGTGGTGGTGGTAATGGTGGCGAAGGAGATTAGTGGTGAAGTTGTGGTAGTGGTATAGGAGATAGAGTAGCGGTGATGGTTGAGAGGTAATGGTAGTAGTTGTGGTGGTAGCGATGGAGGTAGTAATGATAGTCGTAAAGGTGGAGTGGCAACAGTGGTAGTAGTGGAATGGCATTTGCAGTAGTGGTGAAGGTAGTAGAGGAGATGGGTGGTGAGAGACAGATAGAGAAGAGAGATAGAGAGAGAGAGAGAGAGACAAAGACAGAGTGATGAGCGAGAGAGAGACAAAGTGGTTGCTAAAAGTGCATTTTCTTGTAGTGGAGAGCTCGGTAAATAGAGAAGATGAGAAGGAGAGAGTGAGCAAGGTGAACACAATAGAGGAGAGGGATAGACAGATAAGTAGACACATAGAGAGAGAGAGAGAAGAAGAATGAGAGACAGACAAACAGACACACAGAGAGAGAGAGAGAAGAGTGATGAATGAAAGAGAGACAGAGAAAGAAAGAGATATAGAGAAAAAGAAAGAGATAGAGAGAGAGACAAACAGAAAAAGAGAGAGAAACAAGAGATGAGCGAGAGATAGACAAAGAGAGAGAGAAAGAGAGCAAAAAGAGATGATCGAGAGAAAGACATAGAAAAAAAGAGAGATAGAGAAAGAAGAAAGATGAGCGAGAGAGACAGAGAGAGAGAGATAGAGAGAAGAGAAATGAGCGAGAGATAGAGAAAGAAGAGAGATAGAGAGAAGAGAGATGAGCGAGAGACAAAAAGAAAAAGAGAGACAGAGACAAAGACAAAGACTAACAGACAGAGAAGAGTAATGAGTAAGAGAGAGAAGAGAGAGAGAGACAAAAAAAGAAAGAGATAGAGAGTAAGAGACAGAAAAAGAGAGATGAATGAGAGAGACAGAGAAAATAGAGATGAGCGAGAGAGACATAGAGAGAAAAGAGATGAGAGAGATAGAAAGAATAGAGATAGAGAGAAGATAGATGAGTGAAAGAGACAGAGAGAGAAAGGAGATGAAAGAAGATATAGATGAGTGAGAGACACAGAGAGAGAAAGAGAAACAGATAGACAGAGAGAGAAGAGTGATGAATGAGAGAGATGGAGAGAGAAAGAGAAGAGAGAGAGGAAGATGAAAAAATGGGTGAAAAGAGATAGACAGAGAAAGAGAGAGAAAAATAGCAAAAAGAGATAAACGAGAGAGAGACAAAGAGAGATGAGCGAGAGAGCGAGAAAAGAGACAGAGAGAGAAAAGAGATGAGAGAGATAGAGAGAAGAGAGATGGGCGAGAGACACAGAGAGAAAGAGAAAGACAGAGACAGACAAACAGACAGAGAAGAGTGATGAGTGAGAGAGAGAAAGAGAAGAGAGACAAAGACAAAGACACAAAGAGAATGAGAGAGACAGATAGACAGAGAAGAGTGATGAGTGAGAGAGAGAAAGAGAAGAGAGACAGAAACAGAGATAGAGAGACAAAAAGATGAAAAAATGGGTGAAAAGATAAATATTATATCAAAAGAGTAAGACGACGTCTTTTTTTTTTTTTTTTTTGTGACAAAAAAAATACCGTTACATTTATTTAAACCATTTTGTGACTATATATATATGAAGGCGTCTCAAAGCCACAATATATATATATACTTTTTACTCTTTTTTTTTTTTTTTACAACGGTACCTATTACAGTTGCAAATTTTTTTTTTTTTTTTTGCGACTGCAGCTGGTGCCGTCGCGAATACTCTATTTTTTTTGCGACAGCAAGTTGTGCCGTCGCAAAAAGTCATATTTTTCACGACGGCAAGTTGTGCCGTCTCAAAAAGTCACATTTTTTTGCGACGGCAAGTTATACCGTCTCAAAAAAGTCACATTTTTTGCGACGGCAATTTGTGCCGTCTCAAAAAGTCACATTTTTTGCGACAGCAAGTTGTGCCGTCGCAAAAAGTTACTTTTTACGACGGCAAATGTGCCGTCGCAAAAAGTTCCGTCTCTGATGCCTACTTTTCTTGTAGTGTGTGATGGTGGTTATGATCAAAATGGTATGGTTACGAGCCAAAAGGTATTGGTTATGAGATATGTAAAGTAGTTATGAGTAAAGTGGTGTGGTTATGAGCCAAAGAATGTTGGTTATGAGATATGTGATTAGTGGTTATGAGTAAAGTGGTGTGGTTATGAGCCAAAGAATGTTGGTTATGAGATATGTGATTAGTGGTTATAAGTAAAGTGGTATGGTTATGAGCCAAAGAGTATTGATTATGAGATATATGACTAATGGTTATGAGATATGTGATGTTAATTATGATCAAAGTGGTGTGACTATGAGCCAAAGGGTGTTATGAGATATGTGATTAGTAGTTATGATATATGTGATGTTAGTTATGAGCCAAAGAGTGTTGGTTATGAGATATGGGGTAATGGTTATGAGATATATGATTGTTGATTATGAGATATGTGATTTTGGTTATGAGCAAAGTGATGTAGTTATGAGTCAAAAGGGTGTTTGGTTATAAGATATGTGGTTATTAGTTATAAGATATGTGATATTGGTTATGATCAAAGTGATGTGGTTATGAGCAAAAGGGTGTTGATTATGAGATATGTAATGTTGGTTATGAGTCAAAGGGGGATTGGTTATAAGATGTGGTTATGAGCTATATGAGTAGTAGTTATGAGATATGTGATTAATAGTTATGAGATATGTGATAGTGGTTATGATCAGAGTGGTGTAATTATGAGCTAAAGGATATTGGTTATGAGATGTAGTTATGAGATATGTCATTGTAGTTATGAGCCAAAGAGTGTTGGTTATGAGATATATGGGTAATGGTTATGAGATATATGATTGTTGATTATATGTGATTTTGGTTATGAGCAAAGTGATGTAGTTATGAGTCAAAAGGGTGTTTGGTTACGAGATATGTGGTTATTAGTTATAAGATATGTGATATTGGTTATGATCAAAGTGATGTGGTTATGAGCAAAAGGGTGTTGATTATGAGATATGTAATATTGGTTATGAGTTAAAGGGGGATTGGTTATAAGATGTGGTTATGAGCTATGGGGATTGGTTATAAGATGTGGTTATGAGCTATATGAGTAGTAGTTATGACATATGTGATTAATAGTTATGAGATATGTGATAGTGGTTATGATCAAAGTGGTGTGATTATGAGCTAAAGGATACTGGTTATGAGATGTAGTTATGAGATATGTGATTGTAGTTATGAAATATGTGATATTGGTTATCAACAAAATGGTGCTGGTTATGAGATATGGTTATGAGATAAGTGATGAGAGCTTATAACTAAGTTATGATTAATTTGATTCTAGTTATGAACAAATATGATTTTGGCTCATAACTATCAAAAGTGACCTGCTTACCAGGTCACTTTTAATGATGTGGCTCAATCTGAGCCATTGATTTTCGATGTACCATACATTTTTTAAACAAAATGTACTATAGACTTTCCCCTCCAAAAAGTAGGCACACAACCCATTCCATTGGGTGGTCACAAAATCAAATTTCCAAATAAAAAATTCAACTTGGGAACTATGGCTGATTTGATTTCAGTCAAATTTATTTCTAATTCCATTCGGACTTGTTGACACAGATACATAGGCAACACATTCCATTGGGTACAATCACAAAATCAAATAAATCAAATCAAATAAAAAATCTATATTTATGAACTACGACCGACTTGATTCTAGTCCAACCGGTTTTCAATTCCATTCAGACTAGATATGTAGGCAACCCATTCCATTGGGTGCAGTCACAAAATCAAACTTCAAATTTTGAATTTCATTTGGCTTGATCCCTAGCATGGATTGCTAAGTAACCTAGATATATGATGTGTCTAAAACAAAATTAAAACACAATAACAATTCACCTAGGACTTGTGAAGTTGGAATCAAAGGGTATTTCCCTGAAATAAAGAATTATAATTAAAGGATACCTCATAACCTGAATGGACGCAACTTACATAATAAGAACTCATGTAATATATAGTCATGAGTAAAATTGTGTTGTGAAAATCAAATTTTTGCCTAACAGTATTCACTATTAACTTCTACAGGCTGGACTCAGTCCCATGAACCACAGAGAGGTGACACAGGGACAATAAATCCCCAAGCCCCCAAGAAATTTTGTGTTGCCGTTATCAGTAAATTGAGTAATCCATTTTAAGAGAAGATTTGTGACACTATTTCCCTCTATTAACAAAAAATAGGCATTTAAAAGTGCACACAACTCAACAAAAATTTTGATCAGGTTTTAGTTGTTCTTAAACTCCACTCAAACAAACCAGAATGATGTACAAGTTATAAAATAACTATACATACTTGAAATGTTAAGGCCAGAATTTTTTTGCTGTTGCTGAAAGTTAATGAGCCAATTGAGACCGGGGATCACATCACAATATTCAATCACAACAGGTGTAACAAACAACAAAGAAAATGAAGCAAAAGCCACAGTTTATAAGAAATCAACAAACAAACACTTCCTGAGCGAGCTGTCCAGGTGTGCCATGGATACTTGACAAATCTAAGAGATTTGATCAGATAAAAATGTTGTTCCCTTAACATCCAGATGCAACATAAATGCTGCACTGGTATTGAGAAGAACATTATTATAGCTTCATGTACAAGTCACATAAGGATATGTCCATCATGCAACCTATTAGACTGAAGCCATATAAATAAGGACCGACATACAAAAATATGGAAAACTACTCATGGATGATATTCTAATGGTATTATTAGCAAATAACCGACTTCTATTATGCAATCTTTAGAGGATATTGTTTTAACTAAAATGGAAGGTAATAAAATTATACAAGATAAAATTTCTATTTTAAAAGCATTTCAATACGTTAACAAAGATATATCACCTATAGAACGAATAACGTCATCCAGCGGGAATTGTTGTGAGATCTCTACTAATACATTCAAAAACCAAATTCACAAAGTCTATTAAACTTTTAAGTAAATATACTACTCAAAGAAAATATATGTGAAGACCCTTTAATATTATGGGAGAATGATTAAGTAGAATGTCAATTAAAAATGATTAGTAAACAAGATTACCTCCAATGCGCTATGCATTAGAAGCAGTGGCGGAAGCAAAAATTTTATGGTGAGGGGACTAAGTAATATGCATTTAAAATTAATAATAAAATTTCAATTATTTTATTCTTAGCGAAGACAACATTTGTACGTCATATTAAAAGTTTTACTTCTACAATCATAAAAACTACAAAAAATCATAAAATATGCAAATAAAATTCAAGTAGATTTAATATAGAGACGAATAAAATAAAATGTATTGTGTAAATACTTTTTTCACATTGCATAAAACAAAAATGACTAAAAAAATGATTATTTATGTACATATTAGTGATGAAAACCTGATGTATTTGTATCTATTGAGATATAAATGATGTACAAATAGAAAAAATATATAAATTTTATATACGTAAACATAGCAATGTGATTGCATTAGGACTATCATTTTAAAATTCTATAAAAATATATAAAATTTATATACGTAAACATAGCAATGTGATTGCGTTAGGACTTATCATTTTAAAATTCTACACAAAATTTTGTAAATATAATATTTTCCATTGAAATCTTATAAATACAAAGTCTAAATTGTAAAAATCACTTAACCGACAACTCAACAGATAGTGAGTTTTCATTTGATAGTTGAAGTCTTAGAAGAGGTGACTTTGAATTGAGGGGGCCAATCCCTAAAGAGTTACAGACCAACAGATTAAAGTAGTATATCTATTAGCATTTCTTCAATCCTTGCAGAGGCCACAGCCCCCCTAGTTCCCCCCTCCGTCCGCCATTGATTAGAAGACACAAACACAAGAACTTCTGGGAAAGTACAAGTCAACATAGTTGTCTAGCTTTTATTGTATGATGAAACCAGGTTGAAATAAAAAGATATAAAACAAGAATGGTAATTAAATATAGAAAGCTAAATAAAAATACAGTAATTGACAAATATGATATAACTAACAATCACTTTGCTTGGTTCATTTTTTTGAATTTTATTTCTGAAAGTGATTTGAAAACTCCTTTTAGAAAAAGAATCATTGTTTGGTTTCCCAAAAAATACATCATTGCAATTTCAAGTTTCCCTCCAATTTAAGGAGAGAGACAATTTAAAAGCAAATAAAATTGTCACATCAAAAAATACTCTCATCTAAATTATACATATATATATATATGTACATGCTATACATGTATGAAAACATAATTTGGTATGTACCTATTTATGAGTACATATCTTACCATTAACTGTGTGACTTTATCATAAAATTTCCACTCATTTCAAACACAGAAAACGTTAATTTTTTTTTTCAAATTGGAATTAAAAAATTTCTTTCGTAGAATTAAATTTTCATAAATGTTATGCAGAAAATTTATTCACAAATTTGCTTAAAAAAATCGATTTTTTTGCAAATTTATTTACAAATTTTCGGAATAACCAAAATTTACTTACAAATTTGCGGAAAACGTAAATTTTTACAAATTTCCAGAAAACGTAAATTTATGTACAAATTTTCGGAAGACATAATTTTAGAAAAACGGCCAATTTTTTCAAATTGGCATTGAAAAAAATTGTGAATTTATGTTTAAATTTATTTACAAAATCGTAAATTTGTTTACAAATTTATTTACAAAATCGTAATTTTATGCTTAAATTTATTTTCAAAATCGTAGAATTATGTTTAAATTTACGATTTACACAATTTTCTCCATAACATTTATGAAAATTTAATGCTACGAAACAAATTTTTTAATGCAAACTTGAAATTTTTTTTTACGTTTTTTGTGGTTGAAATGAGTGAAAATTTTATGTTAAAGTTACACATTTAATGGTAGGATATGTACCCATAAATGGCTAAAAACACAAATTATGTTTTCATTGTTATATATATGTACATATATATATATATATATATATAACTAAGATGAGAGTACGTTTTGATGTGACAAATTTTTTTTTTCAAAATTGTCTCTCTCCTTAAATTGGAGGAAAACTTCAATTTGCAATAATGCATTTTTTACCAAAGATTTGTTACATATTTTTTTATTTGCAATCTGTTTTCATTAACTATTGGCTGTGTACTTAAATTTTACTTCACGTTTAAAATTGTAATTGTATGTTTAACAATGTTACCATAATGTTTTTTAGCTCATTAAAACACTACATACTGCAACTATTTGTTAATACAAAAAATTGGTTGATTCTTCAAATTTTGTTGTACTATATATAATTTTGTCGGAATTATGAAAATTACATGACCACATAAAAGGAATACGTGTGAAATTTTTTTTGCTAGGATTACGAAAATTAGAACCAAATTTTGTACTGAACATTCATAACCGAAATTTACACTTACACGTAGGGCTGCAAATGAACTGAGCTGTTCATGAATGAGCTCGGCTCGTTAAGGGCTCGACTCGGCTCGGTTCGGCTCAGTTCGTTTAAATGAACCGAGCTGTTCATGAACAAGCTTGACTCGGCTCGTTAAGGGCTCGGCTTGGTTCGTTTAGTAAACGAGCCGAGCTCAAATATTAGACTTGTTTAGTAAACGAGCCAAGCTCAAGCTCGCATAAGCTCGGCTCGTTTATCTTTATTTAAATTATATAATAAATATTTTATTTATATATTAAATAATATATAAATAATATTTTTATTTAAATATTTGTATTTAAATAATATATAAATAATATTAAAAAAAATTTAATCAAGCCGAGTCGAGCTCAGTTCTATTAATGTTAACAAGCTAAGCCGAGCTCGAGCCTAGTTTCTTATCGAGTCGAGCTCGAGCTTAATAAACGAGCTCGATAAGTAAATAGCTGAGCTCGAGCTCAGTAAACCTCAACTAGGCTCGGTTCGTTTGCAGCCCTACTTACGCGTACACAACTTACTAAGGCAATGCAATCATCCATACAATATTCGGGGCACAAACATCAAGAAGGGTGATTACAAATATCTATGTGTTCTACTGTAACACATAATTGAAACAAACATGACGTAAGAGTATATGTCATAGGTCTTACATAATTTCAACCACAAAAGATGATGCAAGTTAAGAATACAAATGACAAGTTTAATGTGGTACTATGGATGAACCCTATGGTTGTTCCACATTGCTGTCGTAATTTTAGTTGAACCATTTCGTTCATGACTTCATCTTCTGTGTTGGAATTCCTACCGCAAGAGTTGCAGGTGTTGCTTGCCTTGCACGTGCATTACCACGCCTATTGAACCATGGATCATTTGCGAGTTAGGACTATCCCAACTACTGTCTTCACTGCCCTATCAGCGCTGTCTGGACTGTCCTCGTATCTTTGCTGTCCTCGCTCTCCACGTTTTCCCCACTTAAATCTATTTCCACCATGTTGTTGTCGTACTTGGGAAATTCATTTTCCTGATTGTTCATTGCGACGTCCATATGAAACAGATTTGTTGTGTTACTCGTGTCCATTTCTGTAAGTACAAAGTAAGTGAAATGAAAATGAAACTCTAATTCACATCGACACCACAAATAGGTTAAATTAATTGTCCGATACGAAATTATAAACTCTAATTTCGGAACACAGTTTGAAGAGTTTTCTATTTCTTTGTTGAATAATGGTGAACAAAGAATGATTAAGAAGATAAGAATAGAAAAAGTTGCAACGGATTTTTTTTTTCTTTCTTTTTCCCATAATACAATGTGAAGTGGAATGAAATTAACTAAGTCTTGGTGTTAGGCCCAACGCCAGACCCGCACCAATAAGGGAGCTAAGGGCTTGGCCTAATGACCAAACACTTGCTCCAAAGTAAGGCAATCAAGGTAGCGACCTAGTGCTAGGCCCATGTCGAAACGGATCGAGCAACATGTTGGACAACCACTCCGAAGTGGGCCGAGTAACATATTAGACCTCCTAGTTGGGTAGGCAACCACTTCGAAGTGGGCTGAACAACATGCTGGACAACCACTCTGAAGTGGGCGAGCAACATGTTGGACCACTGGTTGGGCAGACAACCACTCCAAAGTGGGCCAATTCAACAAATATCTTTCTTGGAGCTCGCAAGAGACAAACAACTCTGCTCCTCGCCCTCTATCTGAACAGAACATGGAGACATGGAGGCGCAGAAGGAGCGCACACATAACAGACCTGCACCTGAGTGTCAGGCGGAGTGGTCGTCCTCCTCCAATGAGAGACGATCACTAATGAGACAAACAAGATAGGCCTGCACCCGAGTGTTAGGCGGAGTGGCCTGTCCTCCTCTAATAGGAGATAACCACGAACAGGACAAATGGCGAAAAGAGAAGGTCTTGGAGGACAAGCAACCTTCTCCTATAAAAGGTGAACATTATTCACTCTCAAGGGATCCGAGATCCACACACTTAACATATAAACTCTTTGTATTCTCTCTTCTTCATCTCCTTTAGTCCCTGCCTTTACCATCGGAGGAGTGGTTTCTGACCAAACCCCGGTCGGGCAACCTCACCATTTGTTACTCTATGCAGATCTTCACTTCCCGGAGCACACTGTTCTTCCACGAAGTTTAACCTTCTTCATAGTGTGGAAATCACCCCTGTATAATTAGCGCTGTCTGTGGGAAACGTTCTCTGATTACTTCGTGATGAACTCCGACGATGGGAATTGAAGGTACCTCGCCACTTAGGATTGGAGAGAAGACTCTAGGAACGGAGAGAACCAAGTGAAAAGGTCTAGCACTCCTTCTTGGAAACGATGACCTGATGGACTACGACAGTTTGACCCTTGATGCAGCAGAGCGACGTCACATCGCCGTCTTTGAATCGTCTCAACGTCTGTTTGTTGAGAAGGACCACCGTGACTGCATCATCGACTTGATGAGTCTGGAGATTGAGGAGCTTCGAACTTAACTGAGAAAGCAAATGATGCCTCCGGCGGAGCTAAGGAAGTCCGGAGAAAGGTCATCACAGCAATTGAGGCGCACTTCACTTCCACTTCCACTTCCATAAAAAGAATGGTCTAACCACAATCCTATTCGTGGAGAGCATAGTCGGCCGATATCGGTACGCAGCAAAAGGGCCAGTAGCAATACAAACTATCCCAGAACGAAGAACCTCTGAGAAGACTCTTGCAAGAGACAAAAGACCGTCAGTCATCATTCGGTAGTCCCTTCTTCTCCGCACCGAGCGATCGCATCACTTGAGGACATGGTTAAGCAACAATAAGGGGTACGACTGCCGTCGAACAAAGTGGCAGAGTAGAGGCTAGACAGGAAAATAAGCATCTAGATTAGTCCATTCGTTAGATGGAGCATCGTGCTCCGGACTGACTAGTCCTTTCCCCACTCTGCCTTGAGATTGAAGCTCGAAGTACAGTCCGTTGAAATTCATCCTCTATAATGGGTAATAGGGGTCTTAACCCATGCCCTAGCCCTTTAGTCGTGAATAGGACGCCAAGTATCGTTACTTGAAAGCATGGTCCATGGTAACAACTTGCACTCAACAAAGAGTCAAGTTACACTCTCTAATGAGTTTCTTTTTCATATGTTGTACATATTTCACTGGACAATTGAGCAACCCGAAAGCTCGGCCCTTTGGTCGGAGTAGGGCGCCAAGTGGTATAGCTTGGTGGAAGTTATGGCAAGTTCGTTACTTGAAAGCATGGTCCATGATAATAACTTGCGCTTTACGAAGAGCCAAGCTACACTCTCCAATAAGTAAAACTTGCCCAAAATTTTCTGAGGCACAAAGCCTAGTCTGTCCGAACAGACGGTCCGCTCGGCCTCGAAGCTTCTGCTTAGCTGGGAGCATGCAAAGTTCTTTCCTCAAAATTTTTCTAAGGCACGAAGCTTGGTTTGACCAATCAGATGCCCCGTTCGCCCTCAAAGCTTCTGCTTGGCCGGGGGCATGGAAAGTTTTTTCCTCAAAAATTTTCGAAGGCACAAAGCTTGGTCTGATCGATCAAACGCTCCGTTCAATCTTGGAGCCTTTGCTCGGATAGGGGGCATAAAAAGTTCTTTCCTCAAAATTTTTCTAAGGCATGAAGCTTGGTTTGACTAATTAGACGCCTCACTCAACCTCGCAGCCTCTGCTCGGTCGAGGGCATGGAAAGTTTTCTTTCTTAAATTTTCCTAAGGCATGATGCCTGGCCTGACCAATCAGAAGCCCCACTCACCCTTAGAGCCTGTGTTTGGCCGGAGAGCACGGAGCCTAATTTGACCGAGCAGACAACCCTTGTTGCCAAGAATCTTTTGCTCAGTCGGAGGCAAGACAACTGACTTCAGTTAAGGCCAAACGGGCAATCTTGCAAGGTTCCCCTATTATTTCTCAACCGAAAGAGCAACTCAACTTTTCAAAGGCATAAGGTGAAGTCTAGCCGAACAACCAACGACGTAGAGCTACATCCTTGATGCTCTATTGGAGGGCAAACAACATAAACATAAAGAAACTGAAAGTGCGAGTTACAAGTTACAAGTCCAACACTTGGCAAATTTCGAAAATACTTCATTAATTTAAAGTTTCATTACAAAAGAAGGAGCTCGGCTTAGCGAAGGTGCTACGAAGCAGAAGAGCTACGAAGAGGGATGAACAACAGAAGTTGGTTGATGTGAGGGAGATTTCATAATCTGGCTTTGGGCCATGGTAATGACCAGGCTAAGAAGAGGTCCGAGCGCGTTTGGGCCGAGCTAACTTGGGCTAATCCAGAGTTGGTTTGCTCGGTTAAGGTCCAGGGCCCATTCAGCCGAGATGATCGTCTGTCAACCCGGGCTTATTGGTCGCGCATGTAGCTCGGCGAAAAGGTCTCCCTTGGACCGGCCTAACCTGTCTGGAGCTCGGCCATACTGGAATGCTACGGAGCTCGGTTGTGATGGAGCTCGGCGAGTGGCGCTGTTGGGCTCATTAAGTAGCTCGGTCGAAGGAGGCCGAGATAATTCCGCCGTGCTGCCCATTCCCGCCGATGCCAACTGGCAGCTTGATTAGGTGGTGTTTAGCTGAATTTGCGCTGACAGATAGAAGAGCAGCTCCACGTGTCAATAAGCGAATGGATGCAGAGGTGAGCGCAGAAGTATATAAGCATGACTGCCCCCTATGCTGGGGATGGAACATGATTTTGTGAGAGAAACTTACATTCATTCAGCTTCTCTCTCTTTCTCTCTGAGTGTGTGCTAACTTGACCGTCGGAGGGATTTTCTGGCAACACACCGCCGGGTAGCTCACCGCCGTTGTGTTCTCAGGTTGATCGGACAGACACGGAGCTTGGACGAAAGGAGTGCGGGCGTTGTCGAATATTTCCTCCCCGTACAATTGGCGCCGTCTATGGGAAGTTGACAGACAATACCTTGTCCTCCAAGCTTCTCCGATCATCTTTTATGGCGAACCACGACGACATTCCGTTGTTCGCTATCGACGGCATCACGCCAGAGTCCGTTCGGCGCAGAGATGGCCTGTCCGCCATTCCGACGATGGCTGATTTGGAGACCTCCGCACAAGGACTTCCCAGGGATGCGCGAGACAAGCGCGCAAGGAGTTTTGGGCGCTCTGTCATTTCAAAAGAGCGTCGCCAACGGCAAGATGCACACACTCAACACTTGGAAGACAAGCTGAGAGACTGAGATACCATCATCAAGAAAATGGCGATGTTGATGGAGGCCATGAGATGACAGATGAAGGGAAAGGGCGTCGCTGGAGTGGGAAACCACAGTGAGCACGCCCATTCTCGCCGTTCCGGCAGTCTTAATAGACGTTGCACCTCTTCACTCTCCGACACAAGAAGCTTCAGAGCTGGAGACTACGTCGCGTCGGCGATGATATCTCGCACTCAGGACAACAGTTACCACCGCTCATGCCCGATGAAGGCATCGAGATTTTCTCGCTCCGACCGTTCGAAAGACTTGAGGGATGTGTTGGAGGAGCGCGCTGGCCGGTAGGAGGCGCAGAAGGTGCCTGCACTGCAGCGTCTGGTCCCTAGAGGGCAAGCTATTGAAAAGGTCGCCATGCCATAACCACGCTTAGCGGCACTCACGCCACCAGACAGAGAGTTGGCAAGGCTGAGCGCCACCCCTTTTTCCGTAGAGATCGAGAACACACCACTCCCCCCCGGGTTTCATCAATCAAAGTTCACGCTTTATGACGGAAAGACTGATCCATATATGCACGTAAGCCACTTCCGGCAGGTTATGGCTGGGCACAAGCGAAACGATGCGCTCATGTGCCTTGTTTTTCCATCGAGTTTAGGCGAGTTGGGCCTAAAATGGTTCGAGAGGTTGCCGGAGGAGAGCATCGAGGGGTGGCAATAGTTAGCAGAGGCATTTGTCACCAGATTTAAGACAAATGCTAAAATGCCCAAGGAAATTGACCATCTCTTGAGAGTAAAGATGGAGCCAGGCGACTCTTTGAAGGCGTATAACACTAAGTATTGGGAGACTTTCAACGAGATCCTTGATTACCTGACAAACCTTGCAATCACTCAGTATAAGCGTGGTCTTCCAGTTGGACATCGACTGAGAGACTCGCTCACAATGAATCATCCGTCAACCATGGAATTACTCATGCAACACATTAATGAGCACATCCGAGTCGAAGACGATGCAGCCGCAGCTACCGTGACGACAAGTCTGATAGTAGAGAATAAGAGAGTAGTGCGAAAGGTTCACGCAGTCGGACAAGATGATGGCCATGCAAACCACCATGGAAGAGATATAGGGAGTTTGGTTTTTGGAAGACGTCTATAAGAAGACCGAGGAAAAGGGGCATAAAACTTGCAGAATGTAAATGGCCGATCTATTTTCGGAACATCGAACTCTGCCAATCTAAAGTTTTGTTCTTAGTTCTATTTTTGTAACCCTTTTTGCCATTGGCACAATGAAACAAGTAGACCATTTTCTTGAAAATTGTTGTATTTTTGCCTCGCCAAGCAGATTTAGTGCGGTCCAAGGGGCAACTAACAATCATTTTGACGGAAAGATCAAAATTCCTTGCAGGGCGGATTTTGCTCGGCAAGAGATTTGTTGATGGTTTTGATCAACTTTGGAATTCCTTACCGGACGGATTTTGCTCGGCAAGAGGTTTGTTGATGATTTTATCAACTTTGGAATTCCTTGTCGGATGAATTTTACTCGGCAAGAGGTTTGTTGATGGTTTTAATCAAGTTTAGAATTCCTTGCAGAACTGATCTTGCTCACCAAGAAGTAAGTCGCCGAGCGGACCTTGCTCGCGACCTTGGAGTTCCTTGCCGAGCTGATCTTGCTCGCCAAGAAGAAAGTTGCCGAGCTGACCTTGCTCACCGACCTTGGAGTTCCTTGCCGAGCAGAAAGTCGCCGAGCTGACCTTGCTCGTCAACCTTAGAGTTCCTTACCGAGCTGATCTTGCTCACCAAGAAGCAAGTCGCAGAGCTGACCTTGCTTGCCGACTTTGGAGTTCCTTGCCGAGCTGATCTTGCTCGCCGAGAAACAAGTCGCCGAGCTGACCTTGCTCGCCGACTTTAGAGTTCCTTGCCGAGCTGATCTTGCTCACCAAGAAGAAAGTCGCCGAGCTGACCTTGCTCGCCAACCTTAGAGTTCCTTGCCGAGCTGATCTCGCTCACTAAGGCCTCGTTTGGGAACAGGCTAATTTAGTAACTTTTTGGCTATTTAGCTAAAATATGAGCTAAAAAAAATTAATATGTTTGGGATGACTTTTTGACTTTTTACGAAAAGATGTGCAAAAAGTAAAGAGAAAAGAGAATCTTTGACTTTTTGGTATGGGTTGTTAGCTTTTTGGCTAATTTAGTAACTTTTTGGCTTTTTGGCTAAAAATGAGGGTTCCCAAACGAGGCCTAAGAAGCAAGTCGCCGAGCTGACCTTGCTCGCCGACCTTTGAGTTCCTTGCCGAGCTGATCTTGCTCGCCAAGAAAAAAGTCGCCGAGCGGACCTTGCTCGTTGATCATGGAGCTCCTTGCCGAGCTGATATTACTCGCCAAGAAGTAAGTCGCCGAGCGGACCTTGCTCGCGACCTTGGAGTTCTTTGCCAAGCTGATCTTGCTCACCAAGAAGAAAGTCACCGAGCGGACCTTGCTCGCGACCTTGGAGTTCCTTGCCGAGCTGATCTTGCTCGCCAAGAAGCAAGTTGCCGAGCTGACCTTGCTCGCGACCTTGGAGTTCCTTGCCAAGCTGATCTTGCTCGCCAAGAAGAAAGTCGCCGAGCGGACCTTGCTCGCGACCTTGGAGTTCCTTACCGAGCTGATCTTGCTCGCCAAGAAGAAAGTCGCCTCGAGGACCTTGCTCGCGGACCTTGGAGTTCCTTGTCGAGCTGATCTTGCTCGCCAAGCAGCAAGTCACCAAGCTGATCTTGCTCGCCAAGAAGAAAGTTGCCGAGCGGACTTTGCTCGCGACCTTGGAGTTCCTTGCCGAGCTGATCTTGCTCGCTAAGGAGAAAGTCGCCGAACGGACCTTGCTCACGGACCTTGGAGTTCCTTCCTTGCTGAGCTGATCTTGCTCGCCAAGAAGCAAGTCGCCGAGCTGACCTTGCTCACCGACCTTTGAGTTCCTTGTCGAGCTGATCTTGCTCGCAAAGAAGCAAGTCGCCGAGCGGACCGTGCTCGTCGACCATGGAGTTCGTTGCCAAGCTGATCTTGCTCGCCAAGAAGAAAGTCGCCGAGCTGACCTTGCTCGCCAACCTTGGAGTTCCTTGCCGAGCTGATCTTGCTCGCCAAGAAACAAGTCGCCGAGCGGACCGTGCTCGTCGACCATGGAGTTCGTTGCCGAGCTGATCTTGCTCGCCAAGAATCAAGTTGCTGAGCTGGCTTTCCTCGCTAACTTTGAAGGTCCTTGCCAAGTTGATTTTACTCGCCAAGAAGCGAGTTGACAAGCTGACTTTGTTTGCCAACTTTGAGGTTTCTAGACTGAGCAAAGTGAACCACTGAGCAAAAAGTCTAGCCCGACCTTGTAATGTAATTCCGGTCACACAAATGCGGACATAATTAAGGGGCAATTGTGAGGGAGATTTCATAATCTGGCTTTGGGTCGTGGTAATGACCGGGCTAAGAAGAAGTCCGAGCGCGTTTGGGCCGAGCTAACTTGGGCTAATCCAGAGTTGGTTTGCTCGGTTAAGGTCCAGGGCCCATTCGGCCGAGATGATCATCTGTCAACCCGGGCTTATTGGTCGCGCATGTAGCTCGGCAGAAAGGTCTCCCTTGGACCGGCCTAACCTGTCTGGAGCTCGGCCATACTGGAATGCTACGGAGCTCGGTTGTGATGGAGCTCGGCGAGTGGCGCTGTTGGGCTCATTAAGTAGCTCGGTCGAAGGAGGCCGAGATAATTCCGCCGTGCTGCCCATTCCCGCCGATGCCAACTGGCGGTTTGATTAGGTGGTGTTTAGCTGAATTTGCGCTGACAGATAAGAGAGTAGCTCCACGTGTCAATAAGCGAATGGATGCAGAGGTGAGCGCAGAAAGTATATAAGCATGACTGCGCCCCCCATGCTGGGAATGGAACATGATTTTGGTGAGAGAAACTTACATTCATTCAGCTTCTCTCTCTTTCTCTCTGAGTGTGTGCTAACTTGATCGTCGAAGGGGTTTTCCCGACAACACACTGCCGGGTAGCTCACCGCCGTTGTGTTCTCAGGTTGATCGGACAGACACGGAGCTTGGACGAAAGGAGTGCGGGCGTTGTCGAATATTTCCTCCCCGTATAGACGCCCAAAGCTTGGGCAAAGCAATAGAGGTTGGTTGGACGCCCAACGCCCACTCTGAAGCGCGCCAAGCAATGGAGGTTGGTTGGATTCCCAACGCTCACTTTGAAGTAGGCCGAGCAACAAAAGTTGGTTAGACGCCTAATACTTGGGCCAAGCAGCAGAAGTTGGTCAGACGCCTAAGTTTGGGCCGAGCAACAAAAGTTGGTCAGAGGCCTAATGCTTGGGCCGAGCAACAGAAGTTGGTTAGACGCCCAACGCTTGGGCCGAGTAACAAAGGTTGGTTGGACGCCCAATGCCCACTCCGAAGTGGGCCGAGCAACAAAACTTAGTCGGATGCCCAATGCTTGGACAAAGCAACAGAGGTTGGTTAGACGCCCAATGCCCACTCTTAAGCGCACCAAGCAATGGAGGTTAGTTGGACTCTGAACGCCCACTTCGAAGTAAGCCGAGCAATAAAAGTTGGTCAGACGCCCAACGTTTGGGCCAAGTAGCAGAAGTTGGTTAGACGCCCAACGCTTGGGCCAAGCAACAGAAGTTGGTCGGATGCCCAATGCCTAGGCCAAGCAACAGAGGTTAGTTGGATGCCTAGCGCCCATTTCAAAGTGGGTTGAGCAACAAAAGTTAGTCGGATGCCCAATGCTTAGGTAGAGCAACAGAGGTTGGCTGGATGCCCAACTCTCCACTCTAAACGCCCACTTCAAGTAGTAACTCGAGCAACAAAAGTTGGTCAGACGCCCAACGCCTGGGCCAAGCAACAGAAGTTGGTCAGACGCCCAATGCCTGGGCCGAGCAACAAAAGTTAGTCAGACACCCAACACATGGGCCGAGCAACAGAGGTTTGTTGGACACCTAGCGCTAGCGCCCACTCCGATATGGGCCGAGCAAGAGAAGTTGGTCGGAAGCCCTATGCTTGCTCTGAAATGTGTCGAGCAACAGAGGTTGATTGAACGCCCAACACCCATTCCGAAGTGGACCGAGCTACGGAAGTTGGTTGGACACCTAATACTCACTCTGAAGTGGATCGAGCAGCAGAGGTTGATTGGACGCCTAGCATCCACTCCAAAATGGACCGAGCAAAGGAAGCGAGACAAAACTAGCTAAGGCAAAACCAAGCTTCAGAGCTCGAGTGAACACCCAAAAGATTGACAACAAACAACGTGGAAATGCAACATTCTACCAAACAATTACACTACAAACAACTTGCAAAGTCGGAAGTGCACTGGCCAACCGAACGACCAACAATACCAAAGTCTATATTTTTGAAATCAGAACCAGAGAAAAACATGGAACAAAAAGCAAAGGTCGGAGGCATACAGTACCTGACAAGAGTCAATATTATCGAAGTCGATACCAAGACTATAACAACTATGTGCTAGACAACTCTCAAGATCAAAGGTGTTAGGCCTGACAGTAGCTTGGTGGTAGAGCAACCAAAATAAAAAATACAAACTCGAAAGGCCAAATTGTTAGCCCACCAAATAACTAAAAGATGGAAAAACTCGCAACACCAAAGCTGCTAGGGCCAACCAAGCAACTCGGTGATCAAAAACAATAATTATGCAAACAAGCTGCTACGGCCGACTAACTAAGTGACGGACAATTCACAAGCCAAAGGTAAAATGACTAACCAAAATATAAAGAAACGAGCTGAACAAATAGACGTGCTAATCACATCCAAACAAAAAAAAATAGTGCATGATTCGCATGACCGAGCAGAGTGGAGGGGCAGGACTTGGCCGACCAAGCATTGAAACCAACACCAATTTACCTCCTACAAGTGGGACCGAGCAAAAAGATAGCCAATATGTCTTTCAAATTAGAACAAGGCTGTGATAAGGCACACTTGGCCTACTTTGAAACGCCGCTGAGTTGCTCGGCCTAGTCGACGAACACTGCTAAAATATATATATATATATTATTCTGCATATATATTTTCAAGTCAAGCAACAATGCTCAGCCGACTGAGAAAGCACCGATGAAGCACATGTTTAGCTTGGAGGCACCATCGAGCTATGGAATACTGAGCAAAAACCAAGATAGACCCAACACAAACACTCTAAGCTGAATAATAATTTTGAATCGAACACACGAAGCTCAAATTAAGTTGTGACCAACCAAACTCCGAAGCTGGTGACGAAATTGGCTTCCACTTCGCTAAACGTAAGTGCAAGCCAGGGGGCAAATGAAGTGGGATAAAATTAACTAAGTCTTGGTGTTCGGCCCAACCCCAGACCCGCACCAATAGGAGAGCTAACACTATGTTTGGATTGAGTGATTTGGAGAGAAAAGAAAAGAAATTGAGACATGTGTATTTCTCTTACTTGTTTGGATAACTTAAATGGAGAGAAATTGAGAGAAATGGGAAAAAACGGAAAGAAACCAATTTCTCTTATAACCCTCATTTTCAATCTTCCCAAAAGTGGAGAGATTGGGAGGGAAAAAAAAAACAGATTCTTATATTTTCAAAATACCAATTTTGTCCCTATAAAAATAAAAGTAATAAAATAATTGACAAAATACAAAAAAATTATTTTGGTAATATAACATAAAACAGTTTCTTTTCTTTTCTTTTCTCTTATGAAATCTAACCAAACAAGGAGAGAAATCACAATCATTTCTTTTATTTTATTTTATTTCTTACTTGTCCAAATAAGAAGGAGAAAAATTACAATCATTTCTTTTTTTTTCTCTTATAACTTAAGTAATCATTTCTTTTCTTTTCTCTCCTAAGTTCCCAAACATAGTGTAAGGGCTCAGCCCAATGACCAAACACTTGCTCCAAAGTAAGGCAATCAAGGTAGCGGCCTAGTGCTAGGCCCACTCCGAAACGGATTGAGCAACATGTTGGACCACCACTCCAAAGTGGACCGAACAACATGTTGGACCACCTGGTTGGGCAGACAACCACTCCAAAGTGGGCCAACTTAGAGAAGGCCAATTCACCAAATATCTTTCTTGGAGCTCGCAAGAGACAAACATCCTCTCCCTCTATCTGAACAGAACGTGGAGACATGGAGGCGCAGAAGGACAAGGCGCACACATGACAGACCTGCACCTAAGTGTCAGGCGGAGTGGTCGTCCTCCTCCAATGAGAGACAATCACTAATGAGACAAACAAGACAGGCCTGCACCCGAGTCAGGCAGAGTGGGCGTCCTCCTCTAATGGGAGATGACCACGAACAGGACAAATGGGACAAATGGCAGAAAGAAAAGGTCTTGGAGGACAAGCAACCTTCTCCTATAAAAGGTGAACACTATTCACTCTCAAGGGATTCGAGATCCACACACATAACATATACACTCTTTGTATTCTTCTTCCTCTCCCTTAGTCCCTGACTTTACCATTGGAGGAGGGGTTTCCGACCAAATCCCGGTCGGGCAACCTCACTGTTTGTTACTCTATGCATTCATTTCCCGGAGCACGCTGTTCTTCCACGAAGTTTAACCCTTCTTCATAGTGTGGAAATCACCCCCGCACACAATGCATTATTATCATCAACACATAGAACAAAAGTTGCACCACAATTTACTATTCTTATGAATTTTATCAACTATCAATTAAATTCTAACCCATAAAGTACACTTGATAAAATTACATGAAAGTCCAACTGACATAAAATTCAAGAAAAAAAATATATATTGGTGATGTTATCATGCTATCACTAGACAAACCATCATCACAGTGGTGCGGTATGTTTGATTTGCTCAATATCATTGGACAAACCATCATCACATTTTGCCTTTGAGAAATCTTGGGCAGTGCTAGCAATTTATTTCTTTACATATAAATAAGGGAATTGTTGAAAACCAGCTCACAACCTTATCAATGATTGCAGTACCTAGTATTACAGAAGATTGTTCCCAACTTTTAACTACATGCTGTAAAGAAACATGTATCAGGTTTAAATGGACAAAGTTATTCTATTATCAAAGGAATCCTAAGCTTTATTTCTAGTAGTGACTAAGTGATTTAAAGACTTGTCTTTGGATTTTTTGGGCCATTGCTTGGCAAACTGGTAACGCATAGGCTGCCCAATGTAAGAAATGTCACTTAAAATCTTAGGGCAGCCATATTGTGCATATATTACCAAAGATTGGTCTGAAAGCTGAACCATTTCTGCCTTCATAACATGTGTTAGTGCAACGGATTCTTGATCATGGACCTTTTTAAACTTCTTTGCACCTGATAATCCCATTTTTTATTTGAAGGTACTCATCATAGAGGTTAATACTGTTCCCGGAATGACACCTTCTATTGTTTTGATTCATCAGGTAATGATGACATCCCTGAATAATGCAGCAGTTGAACTTGTGTTGGAAACATAGTATGAAGATATCAACATGACTATACAACTCTATTTGAACTGTGATCAGGCTTACAAAATCCATGGTCTTTACTAGAGATGGAGAAGACAATTGGGAATGTGTTAACATATGCATAAGAGGCTTCTCTGCTCAACCTCATTAGTCGACAATTCATAGCACAAATAACAACACAAGTTCTTAACCCAAATGTGAATATTAAATATGCTTCTAATGTTCTGTTCATGACAGACAAACTCATAATTTGGTAAAGCCTCCAAGTTCCTTACATAGCCATAGTACACATATGAAATACAACGATTAAAAAAATAATAATAACAAAGAGCAGATTTGTAATGTTTTAGCCGGATATGTTGACTTACACCAAGCTAGATGCTTAACAAAACAAAATTGCATCTATTGTCAACCTTAATTCCTAAGCGAGCTTACAAACCCAATGCATCTTCATGATGAGTAGTATCCTCATGAACATTCTTCTCGTTGCTTTATCGCGGAAACTCTCACACGCCTTAACGTATTGGTCAGGCGTGATTCCATCCATTGTTGCCAAACAATCCATACATGCTTCAATGGAGTATTGTTTCTTCTCAACCTGACTTACTTCAGCCATTTTGTTCTGGCGTATGTAGAATTCTTTTTTTGCAAGGTTCATGGCAGTCCATGTATCAAGAGCCAAATCAAGGTGTGCACCCTTTCGCCCACCATCATTACCACTACTCCAACCTACCTTCGGGTCATCATCTCCCTCAATTTCGTCACCAACACCAAAGAATGCACTTTGGATATCCCTTTCTTCATCAGAGGTGGGGGGTCCTTGGGTTGAAGCACGGGCAAGTGAGCCACTGGCTTGGGAGTTTGCAAAGAGGACATCTAACAAGTCAATGTGGTCTAGACCCTTTTTCTTGAATACTTTAGCTTTGGGATGTGCCTACAAAAATAAGACAACCAAAGATGTGGTAAATAAGTCACTTGACAGTTAACATACTACACTACGAAAGTTGTACTCAAATCTAAGGTGATGGTAGTTACCTTAACATATTGATCCCAAACATCATCTGGGGCCACAACCGTTTTCCTCTGGTCATCCCATCCGAACCCCATATGGTTCTTCAATTTGACAAACGTATTATAAGCTTGCCTGATGTAGTGGTACCTTTGTTTCAAACGGTTAACCGTGTACCTAACTTTGAACTGATTGTACAGCTCATCGTCAATTTGACTCCAATGCCTTGTGGTGAAAGAGTTTTTTCTAGTTAATGAAGGGTCTTGCTTCACCTCTTCCACCATCAATTGTATGAAGGCCAACTCAATCCTGCTTGGCCACAACCTCAAGTCTTGTGCATCCTCAACAAACCCCTCACTGTCCATCTATGAAATACACTTATTACACATGTGAAGTAAGTCATGGGTTTACTTAAGTGATGAGCTCTTACTTTTTAAAAATACCAAGTTACGACTTCGAACAGAAATGTCAAGCGAGTTGTTTACGCAAGAAAAAAAAAACTAAACATGTTTATACAATTACAATTGTAGAGTACTACACGGATAAAAGTTATTTTCATTTGCAACACTAGTGACGTGTTGCACATGACAACTAATTTCATAGCATAAGTTGCAACTATCCAAACCAAGTTTAATAGACATGTCTAACATTTATACAAGTATTTAGTATGTGTAAACAAGCAGGTTTGGTAGAATGTAATATTCTGTGTACAAAAAAAAATTCTGATGAATCGTTTTCAGTTTTTCAAATGCATTCATGTTTCGCTAAACAATGCATGCAACACATTTACATCATTTAGCAGAGAAACATACCTCCACGTCGTTTTCACCATAACAAGATGCAATAGAGTCCGGTGTGTGTCCTGTCTTATGCTTCATCTTGAAAGCTCCTTCAGGAAATGGGGGTCCTCGTAAATGATTTGTGCAGTGCACTTTAGTAAATAAGGGTCCTTGTGTTCAATGTTGTTCAGTAGATGGACGATAACATTATGATATAAATGAACTATATTCAAGGAATATGTTGTCAAAAAATACATAAAATACAATTACAAGGGTTGAAAGAGCTTACTCCTTGCCTCGCGACTCTTGGTACAGCGGAGATTGAACCAACCACAAGAAATTGACGGTGTCACTACATTAACAACGATGAGAACAATAAAAGTAAATAAATAAGTACAACTTCCTGTTGGAGGAGAAATAAGAATCATGTTTTCTATGCTCTTTTGGCTGGTTTATCAACATATTATGAGAAATGGAATTTCGTAAATCACAATCGAAGTCAATGACATGAACCATAAAATCCAAATGATGTGTTTGAAATAAAGTCCTCGTCAAAACAAGTTCCAAAAACACAATATGAGGTGTACTATATTGGGTAGGGAATTCACACACATTTTTCTATCTAAATTCATGATTCAAATACAACTTAAGACAGAACAGTACTGTTTACCAAAACTGCTACATATTTTGAGGCTGCAGAACACAACAGAAAAAAGACGGTTGGTTTAAGGAAATCAAGAAAGGCCAAATTTCAAACCAAAACTGTGATTCATGTAAAACAAAAAAGTAGTACTTGAAATCTACAAAGAAGCTTACAAATTATTTCTTTCACAAGATAAGCTGCAGCATATCTTAATGTTTTGACTTTTTATTTCAGTGCACTCACACAAGTCCAAAACATGAAAGGCCAAGAAAGGTAGACATAAGAGTTTGAATTAGCTCATCTGTAATCCAATGCAATAACTATACATCCAAGGCAATTATTGTTTTGGAACTGAGGATGGAATGGGGAATAAGAGGAATGCCAAAGTCACTAAACACAGGAACAAATCGGCACAAATCGTATTTTATTTTATAAAATGAACGATTTGTAAATTGTATATTTAAACATTCATTTTATAAAATAAGAAGTCATTTGTTCCTTTATTTATAATTGTTTGATGAAATTAATTTGTTACATGGATAATCTTTACTGCGAGGTATATGGATAGACGATTCAGATTATCTGTGTGTCTACATTACGACCCACAAGAGAGGTATGAAAAAGTATGCAGAGATAAGCCTAAATTTTTTTTAAAAAAAGTCCAAAAATTTCAAGTGAAGATTGAATTGCAGTTGAACAGTAATTAGCATCAGACCCATTGAGTAATGCAATATACATTCATATTGAATATGGTAGTTGTGTAACATGTACAAGTTTAGAAGAAAAAGAGAGGAGGCAGAGTATAGAAAGAGACAAACCTTAGGACTATTGAGAAGAGTGCATGCAAAAAGCGGTTAGTGGAGGAGGATTAATGTCTATAGAGAGAGAGAGAGAGCAATGGATGAAAAATAGAAGAGGAGGGAAGGATGAAGACAAAATTGGGAGGAGAGAGAAATAGAGTTTGGAGGTAGGAAGGAGGTGTTAGAATGTGTTAGGATATTTCCTATTTTATTCTCATTCAGTCTCTTTATTTGCTGTAATGGGCCTTTATTTAGGCCTTAACTTATGTTTATGATTTAATATAAAAGGGTATGATAAACCACTCATACTCTAACTTTTCTTTTCTAAAATTAACATGGTATCAAAGCAGAACTAGAAGAAAAAAAAAAAAAAACCTAGCCGTACCACCACAGCATCAACACAGCACCACCACCTCAGCCAGAAAGCCCAGGCGAAGCCACAACACCACCACCTCAGCCCGCAAGCCCCAGGCGAAGCACCTAGGGTTCCGACAGCCCCAGTCGGAGTCATAACTCCAGTCGAAGGCACAGGCGCAACCCCTAGGGCTTCACCAGCACCCTAGGGCTCATCGGCTGGCTTGGAGCTCTGTGGTTTGTCTTCGTCACATCTCTCTCTCGGTCTCTACATGTAATTCTTTCGTCTTCATCTCTCTCTGTCTTCTTAATATGTAAGTCTCTCTCAATTTGTATTCTCCTCTTCTTAATCTCTCTCTGACGGTCTTCTAAAAAAAAAAGGAAAAAAAATAAATAATGTTCTCTTAAATTTATTTTAAATTCATTATTATATTCTCCCATCTTTCGGGTTTGTGATTCACTCTGGGTGTGTTTGGAAGGGTTTCGTCACGACGTCTTTATGGCCGAATTGACTAGTGAGTCTACTACTTCGTAGCCTGCTACACAGGCGTGAGTCCTATTTTGACTACTTCGATGACCGATTCTCTCCACCTTGGCCAGAAAATCACCACATCTCTCTTTAATGGTCAGAACTATCTAGCGTGGTCGCAGAGTTTAACTATATTTTTGAAGAGTAAAGGGAAGATGGGATATGTTGATAGGCGCATTCAGGCTCCTAGTATCATTGATACAGGTTATGATCAGTGGGAGATTACCAATTCTCTTACCATGGGTTGGTTGATACACTCTATGGTTCCGGAGATTGGTGAAGGATACTTGTCTATGGACACAGCACAGAATATTTGGAAGGCTGTGGCCACTACATATTCCCGCAAAGATAATTTCTCACAGACTTTTGAGTTGCAATGCCCTATTGACCGGTCCGTTCAGGGTGAGATGACTATTCTCCAGTATTTTACTTTCCTTAGCAATGGATGGAAGCGACTTGATCATCTTCAGGACTACAAGCCTGTCTGTCCCACAGATTCTGCTGGTTATCGAAAATTTGTTGAACAAGTGCGGGTCTTCAAGTTTTTGGAAGGTTTGAATGTGAAGTTTGATCCTGTTCGGAGTCATGTGCTTGGTATAGATGCTCTTCATTCTCTCCAAGAAGCATTTGCTTATGTGCAGAATGAGGAGAGTTGTCATTCTGCTATGCTTCTATCTGCCTCTTCTGATCGATCTGCCCTAGTTTTGCCCCATCTCGAGATGGGGATCGTGGTTCTCGTCCTCCTTCTGAGAAGGATACTCTCTTCTGTGATTTTTGTCGTCGCCCTCGCCACACCCGTGAGACTTGTTGGAAGTTGCATGGGCAACCATTTGGAGGTCGTGGAGACCGTTCTGGTTCTCTAAGGGGTCGCTCCGGACAGTCTCGAGGCCGTGGGCCCAATGCACGAGCCCATCATTCTAATGTAGTTGAGCCACAGTCCACAGCTCCAGTTGATTCATCTGCTGATATCTCGGGGTTTTCTACTTCTGAGTTGGAGGTTGCTCTGCGCCACTTGCTAGACCGTCGGGCCTCTAGTTCATCTTCAAGTAATATTGCCCAGTCAGGTAACTTAGCTTCTTCTACAAGTACTTTCCCCTCTCATCAAACGTTACCTTGGATTATCAATTCTGGTGCTTCCGACCACATGTCTGGCTCTTCTGATTTGTTCTCCGCGTATACCCCTTCTTCAGGGCAGGATAAAGTTCGAATTGCTGATGGTACCATTTCTTCTGGGTCTGGGAAAGGTTTAATTCATGCCACTGCTTCTCTTCCTTTATCTTCTATCCTACATGTTCCCAATTTTAGTGTTAGCCTCCGTTTGGGAAGTGGGTTAGCTTTTTGGCTTTTTGGCCTATTTTAGCCTGGGCTAAAAAGCTTGGTTTGGGAAAGACTTTTTGGCTTTTTGGCTTTTTTGGCTTTTTTTGTGAGAGAAGAGTGTAATGATTATGGGTTGGATGTGATGTTTTGTTTGTTGTGGCTAAAATAGCCTATTTTGTCTTTTGTGGCTATTTTAGCCCCAAACCAACTTGCCAAACACCACCTTAATCTTTTGTCTTTGAGTCGTATTACTCGGGACTTAAATTGTAGTGTGACCTTTTTCCCTGATCATTGTCTGTTTCAGGACCTTATCACGAGGAAAATGATTGGCAGTGGTAGACACGAGAATGGTCTCTATATCTTGGATCAAGCAGACAAGCTGGCTCACTCATCCATTCAGTTTCCATTTACCAAGGAAGACATTTGGCTGTGGCACCGCCGTCTTAGGCATCCATCTTTTTTGTTACTTAAGCATCTTTTTCCCTCTGTTTTTTTGAAAAATAATGTTTCTGAGTTTCATTGTGAGTCGTGTCAACTTGGCAAACAACACAGAGCTTCTTTTGCTCCTTCTATTAATAAAAGTTTAGTTCATTTTTCTTTGATTCATTCTGATGTATGGGGTCCCTCTCGTTTTGTGTCTTTAAATGGTCAAAGATGGTTTGTCACCTTTATTGATGATTGTTCTAGGACTACCTGAGTGTATCTTATGAAGGACAAATGTGAGGTGTTTTCTGTGTTTCAAAATTTTCATAAAATGCTTTGCACTCAATTTGGGGCAGTTGTCAAAATTCTGCATTCTGATAATGGGGGGGAATACATTGATTTTGGACTTGCCAGCTATTTTGCCACTCATGGTATTATTCATCAAACTTCTTGTACCAATACTCCTCAACAGAATGGTGTTGCCGAGCATAAAAACCGGTATCTTCTTGATATTGCGCGTTGTTTATCCTTTGAAATGCACGTTCCTTGATCTTATTGGGGGGAAGCGGTTCTCACCGCTGCCTTCCTCATCAATCGGCTTCCTACCCAGGTTCTTCATAAACAAACTCCTCTTCAGGTTTTGTTCGGCTTCCAAGCTTCTGCTGCCTTCTCCATTCCTCCCAAAACCTTTGGGTGTGTGTGCTTTTTTCATAACCATTCTCCTATCCGTAGTAAGTTGGATCCTCGGTCTCTTCGGTGTGTCTTCCTGGGTTACTCCGCCACTCAAAAGGGCTACAAGTGTTATCATCCCCCCTCTCGCAAATGGTTTGTCTCTATGGATGTGTCTTTCTTTGAATCTCAGTCCTACTTTCTCTCCTCCCCGGTGTCCCCGTCATCTCTTCAAGAGGAGCCTTGGTGTGAAGAGACTGCTGTATCACTACCATCACGATCAGTTGTTGCGACTCCCGAGACTATTATTACTAATGACCCAACTATTAAGAATGCTGACTCTCCATCTGAGAATGCTGACTTTCCATCTGCAGTGAAAGACAGCAAAATGTATGTCAAGGACAAGGGTAGACAGAAAGTTACTTGGGTACAAGAGACCAATTCAGATTCTCCACTGCTATCTTCTTTTTCTGATGAGTGTCCAGAATCCTCTCCTTCTGGTGAACCTCCAGGTAACTCAATTCTTTCTGATCTAGATGTTCCCATTGCTAAAAGGAAGGGGGTTAGGTCGTGTACTCAACATCCCATTTCTCATTTTGTCTCCTACACTAATCTGTCTTCTTCCTATAAAGTTTTTCTGTCTAAAGTTTCTTCTGTGAGTCTTCCTTCCAATTTTCAGGATGCTCTTTCTACTTCTGAGTGGAAGCATGCCATGATGGAAGAGATGAGAGTGCTTGCTAAAAATGGCACTTGGGAATTGGCTGCGTTGCCTAAGGGCAAACGACCTATTTGGATGTAAGTAGGTGTACACTGTAAAGCACAAAGCCGATGGTTCAATTGAACGTTACAAGGCTAGATTGGTGGCCAAGGGTTTATTCAGACTTATGGAGTAGACTACCAGGAGACACTTTCACCGGTTGCTAAGATGAATTCTGTCAAAGTCCTTCTCTTCCTTGCATCTAATCTTGACTGGCCTCTCTATCAATTTGATGTGAAAAATGCTTTTCTCCATGGAGATCTAGCAAAAGAAGTGTACATGGACATTCCTCCAGGCTTTGAGGATGTTAAAACCACAGGAAAGGTGTGCCGGTTACGCAAGTCACTTTATGGCCTTAAGCAATCTCCTAGGGCTTAGTTTGAGAGGTTTACTCAGGCCATGCTGAGATATAGTTTCAAACAGAGTCAAGCTGATCATACTTTGTTTGTGAAACACTCCTCACGTGGTAAAACGACAGCCCTCATTGTCTATGTGAATGATATTGTACTCATAGGGGATGATGTTGATGAGGTTTCTCAGTTAAAGGAGTATTTGGCTAATGAGTTTGAAATCAAAGACTTAGGCAACTTGAAGTACTTTCTAGGCATTGAGGTTGCTCGGTCCAAAGATGGTATCTTCATATGTCAATGAAAGTATGTGCTTGATTTGCTAAAAGAAACAGGAATGCTTGGAAGTAAAGCATGTGATACACCACTAGAGCCCGGACTAAAGCTTAGTGAGGATCAAGGAGGCGAGTTTGTAGACAAGGGGAGATACCAGAGACTAGTGGGTAAGCTTATTTACTTATCCCATTCGCGGCCTGATATTACTATTGTAGTGAGTATGGTTAGTCAGTTTATGCATGCTCCACGTGCAACTCACTTAGAGGCGGTTATGCAGATTCTAAGATACTTGAAATCTTCTCCGAGAAAGGGTCTTTATTTCTTAAAGCATGGTCATCTCAGTGTGGAGGCATGTACAGATGCTGATTGGGCTGGCTCAATAACTGATAGAAGATCCACCTCTGGCTATTGTACCTTCGTTGGAGGAAATCTAGTTACTTGGAGAAGCAAGAAACAAAATGTTGTTGCGCGGTCTAGTGCAGAGGCCGAATTCAGAACTATGGCTCAAGGTGTGTGTGAGCTTTTATGGATTAGATTATTATTGCGGGATTTGGGGATTCATCAGACAGATTCTATGAGGCTATACTGTGACAATAAGGTCACCATTAATACAACCCACAATCCGGTTCAGTATGATCGGACCAAGCATGTGAAGATTGATCGGCATTTTATCAAGAAAAAACTTACTAGTGGCACTATATGTACGCCTTTCGTGCGGTCTGGGGATCAATTGGCTGATGTTCTTACCAAAGGATTAGGGATTAAACCATTCCGTGACATTCTCGACAAGCTGGGCATGAGAGATATCTTCGCACTAGCTTGAGGGGGAGTGTTAGAATGCGTTATGGTATTTCCTATTTTATTTTCATTCAGTCTCTTTATTTGCTGTAATGGGCCTTTATTTAGGCCTTAACTTATGTTTATGATTTAATATAAAAGGGTATGATAAACCACTCATACTCTAACTTTTCTCTTCTAAAATTAACAGGAGGCATTCCATCCAAACCACATCCACTCAGGAAGGGCAACTGGGTGGCTCTCCTCTACATGACTCTTTCTGTGTTTCAATCCCTAACAAAAATTTCAAACAAAATATATACGATTTGCAAATTTTATCCCCAAATAATATATATAGTTAATGTAATATGAGAATCCAATCACAGTATTCATAAATATTGAAGTTCTTCAATTTTTATCTTTTTTTTGCTTAACTGTATGATACTAAGTGACATCACAGTACTCATAAAAATTATTTGTAAGGCAATTAAGGTGGCTCTCCTCTATTTTTTGCTTGATGTGAATCATATTCTTTATCAGTCATCTCTTTAATAGAAGTTTTGTTTGGATTGTTTTTTATGAAGACATAAGCAAGTAAGAGATACTTTTAGATAACCCAAAAAGAAGACTTAGGTTCGAAAAAAGGAGGGAAAACTAGTAATTGAATTTATGTGTAATTGAATTTTGCATGCTTTATTTCATCAAGAAAATAGGTGAGAATCTACCGATTGACAGTAAATGCTGTATAAACAAGTTTTATAAAATCCATTTTGTGGTGGACTTGTGTTCTTGATATTTTAGTAAGTTTTACTAAAAACTTGCTCAAGTCCCAGATTTATACACCAAACTAGAAGAACGTACCCAACAAAAATTTTGCTTTAAAAATATTCATAAATAAGTTTTAAAAAAAAAATACTTTCGAAAAATCCAGCTTCACAAATACCAAAATCCAACAAAAACACAAATCATTTAATAAAGGACAAACCAATTGAAAATCAAGGAAAAGTTGAATTGGTCTATGCAGAAGAGTCCAAGCTGACTCACCTTCGCCAATTGCTGATTGTATTTGTTGGAGCTTACAAATAATTTTTAACTACAAAATTATTATATAATGTGGTAACTGTAGTAGGGATTTGATACAAAAATCAAAAAAAATAAAGAGCTTCTATTGAAAGATCAATAAAAATAGACACCGAAAAACAAGGCGCACAATGAAGAATAGTACAATACATGAATAATATTTTATGCTATTAAAAAATAATAATAATCAACGAAAAGTGAACTAAGTTGACAAGGCCACCTAATGCCTAAGCTGAAAGTGATGAGGTGAGGGCTTCATCAAAGTGACGCAAACACAAAGGATGACTTTTTTTAAATAGATAGTACAAGCAAAAACTTCAATATTTCAAATTCAAAATATTAAATATTCAAAATAAATAAAACATAAAACATAAAACATTCAAAAATCCAACTTTGCAAATACCAAAATCCAATAATTTCCCATCTAGGACCACCTCAAATCGCTCCTCTTCTAGCTTAGTGCCTACAATAATTTCCCAAAGTGCTCCATAGCTAAGTGCTAAGCTACTCACCACTATGAGTGCAACTCGAGTGAGTTGAAAGATTGCCCAAACCCAACCTAAGTTGTGTCAAGAGTTGCCCAAGCCTGCATAAGACCAACTTGGAACCTGAACTTGTTTGTCCAAGCCCGAGTTGAGCATAATACACTGAGCTCAAGCTAGGCACAAATTGCTTACAATTATTATTATTGTTATTTTTATTTTTTTTTGCAATTAGGCTAATTAATTTGTAAAAGTTAGACCCCATTAACATTCTTTCGATAAAATTATTAATAACATCAAAACAAATAATTTATATGGTAAAAGAAAGATAGAGAGGAAAGAGATTAGAGAGATGAGAATTGTCGAACTTGTGAACCGTTGTGGTGGTCTTTGCCATGTCTAAATGAGAAAAAGAAATGATAAGGTTTTGTGTTGTATTACTTTGTGTATATGATATATAGTCAGTATGATCTAATGATCCAAATAATTCCAACATTATTCAATGCATAATCATTTATATATACAATACTTTATATATTTACATACATAATTTGAGTTTCGGGTTGTCCGGTGTCTGCCCAAGCTTAGCCCAAATTTAATTTAGGCCTTTGATACATGGGAGCACATGGGCAAACTTAACAGCAATGTTGTTCCCTTAACGTCCAAATGCAGCATAAATGCTACATTGGTATTGAGGAGAACATTATTCTGGCTTCACATAACAAAGTCACACTTGCAAAAGACCAATCATGCAACCCATACGAGGTAAAGCCACGAGATGATAGACCAACAAATGAATTTTCTTTTTGGAAAAACAATGCTAATAAGGAAAGAAACACGATAATATGAAAAGGAAATGGCACTTTTGGAGTTGTTTAACTTTTTATCCATACACATATCAACATTTCTACTCCATCGACCAAAATTCATGTACACAATACTTCAAACTAAATTTAATAATTTGAAATCAAATATATATATATATATATTCAAGAATGCATCAGAGGCACTAGTTGATTAGATTTGGTGATCCATTATTCTAAATTTACTAGATAATGATTATTTCATAATTTATTAATTACACTGGGGAAAACAGAAAACAGTAGGGCAGACTGACTCAAAGACAAAAGGTTTATGAATTCCTGAAGAAATGCATGTTTAATTAATCAGTCTTACCCATCAACGAATCATACCATAGGTCACGTTGAAGTTTCTTGATTCGTTGTAGATCAATTCTATCTATGATCTTTCAATTTCAATTTCAATCTATTTGGGCATCAATAAAGAAGTTGACATCCAAGTTAACAATTTAAAAACAAAAAAACACATTCGAGCTTCCCCCAATGCAGGTTCTGTATTCCAAGCGAACATATTGTTGATGAACAAACGATCCACATAAAACACCATAAAAGTTGTTTCTTCAAACCGTTTTCTAGTCAAGACAGTGTGTCAATTGGGGTTCAACTTAGCAACAAGTAAGGCATAAGCGCCAAAAGGTAAGCAAAAAAGCAATGACAGTACAGAGAGTGAGTTAAAAAATCAAATTGAGCACATTATCGAGAGAGTCCTCAATCAGACAAGAAGGCAAAAGGCTAAAATCAATGACTATAACAAACACACACACACACGCATATATATATATATATGCAACACACACAGAGGAGAAAAGAACCTGTAGAGGATTTGGAGCTGATCGATCATGGAGGACATTCTGAACTTGCATGATCTTGTTGTTCATCTTCTTCAAAACCACACTATCAACACACTAATTTGATTTTTAGGGTTTGAGGTGTAGAGAGTTTTGTGATTTATATAATGTGCCTAGCTGACAATGAAACCCTAGATATATATATATATATATATCTATGTATATATGTGAGACATCGCTGCGAGGGCCCCGCCAAAGAAGAGCGGCGGGTTTTGATCATATGGGCCTATGCCTCGTTTGGGAACTGATTATTGATTATTTTAATTAATTTTTTAATTTTTCTATGAAGAGAAATTTAAGGATTATTTAGAATTATCTAAATATGTGTACTTTTGATTTTTTATGAAAAAATATATAACTAATAGAGATGATATAATTTAAAAAAGATAAAAACATAAACATGTAACAACCCTCGTACTGATTACCGTTAAACCACTGAATTATGTACTGATCATTGCTAAACTGAACTGATAATGACTGGTAATTGGATTAACTGAGTTACTGAATAAACCGATTGAAATCGAAACTGAAATTGAATAAGTTTGTCTATTGAATTGCATATTGCATCTGTTTGATTGATTGATTATCTGTTTGAATTCGTGTGTTTAAACTGCTAATTGAAGGCCTTATCGGCGGCCGAATTAGAAACCGTTTAGTGTCCCATGATCAGTAGAATATTTGTGATTTAATGGTATATTTATCTGAAAATTGATTAGGAATGATTAAATTAGATTAAAATGAGTTAATTAAAGAGTTGGACTTAATTACAATTATGCCATTGAGTGGCCTTGTTGTATATGTCATTTGGAGCCTTGTTTACACTTAATCAAAACATTCTATCAGCCTTCATTGCGTTATAGCCGACCAAGAAGAGAGGTTAGAGAGGAGAGAGCTTAGTTTGTGGATTTGCTGAAGCTTGAAGGAATTGCTAGAGAATTGAAGTAAAATTAGCATAAGTGGACTCTTAAGCCTTGCATTCAAGACTTAGGTATGAGTTTCACCCTTTGATTGTTGTTTTAAGCTCCATCTTGCATGATCATGGTTTTAGAGAGTTGAGTCATGAATTTGCTCATAAATGGTGAATTGGAGCTCCATTGTTACATGCATGCTGAATTAGTGCATTGTGAAGTTGATTTCATGGTGGATTGTACATGCATGTCCATGTTTAAGCCAAGTCCATGTTTTCAGTTGTTTTCCAGTTATTGAGCTCATTGAGCAAGAATGAAAGCTTGATTTTGGTTTAAAGATCATGCATTTCATGTTTTGAAATTGTTCTTGAAAATGGGTTTGAAAATGGCTTTAATTGACTCACCTTGGCCCTTGCATGTGTAAATTGGCTTTTGAAACTTGTTGTACTATGAGTTGAAATGTTTTTCCAGAATTTGGGCCCAAGAGGTTGAGTTTTGGATTTTGAATGCTTGGTTCGAACTTGGGAGGCAAATCTGGAAATTCCAGATTTGGCTTCTCGCTCGAGCGAAGGATTCCTCGCTCGAGCGAGAGCACCTTTATTCAGGGCTCGCTCGAGCGAGCATCGAGCGTGGTATCGCGCGTAAAATTCGAGCATCCAGTACTTTTACTGTTCATCAGATCGCTCGAGCGAAGGATTGTTCGCTCGAGCGAAGCCTTTGATTTTTGAAGCTCGCTCGAGCGAAGGAAGGCTCGCTCGAGCGAAGAGCCTATTTTCAGCAACTTTTGAAAAATGCCTTCCAACTGTATTTTTGCATCCTCATCTCATCCTAGGCATTCTTAGGCCTAGTTTAAGACATCTTAATGAGGATTTAGACGTAGAACCACACCGAGGAAATTTAGGGATTTAATTATCACCCTTTCCGACTGTGAAACTTAGTGTGGGTTCTATTTGTTAACTGTTTAGGGTTGGCTCTCGGGGACGCGCTCTAGCTGCTATTAGCCCAATCTCTGTGAGTAACAATTGTGTAAAGATATGTTCAAAATGACTATCTTTTGAATACTGAACTGAACTGTTTACTGAACTGGAATTATTTACTGAATGAATGTATGTCCTTTATTTCTGAACTGTATTGTGGCATCCTTAGCACTACTGTTACTGACTGTTACTGTTACAGAGATCTCTGTCGGTTCCCTTGTGGAACCATACTGTTTACTGAATGACTGGCCATCATTACTGTTCGGTCTTTTTGACCTACTGTTACTGTTATGCTAACGGATGTACCACATATGACTGTTTATCGTACTGAACAACTGTAATATTGATTGAAATGAACTGATTTCATTACTGTAAGGACATTACATTCTTAACCTCTTTATACATTATGTTATTCACTGGGCTTTAGCTCACTGTTTATATATATATGTAGGTTCTCAGCAGCCAGACCAGAGCTAGGAGCGTGGGTTGGTCCCCAGTTTTGTCAAGCCAGCCTATGTGCCTCACCGTGAGGTTCCGTGTTGCCATGTTATGGCCTTGGGATTTTGTTTTAAGTTTTTCCCATCGGTCTCCTCACTGTTTTGTATCACTGTATAGACTGTTTACTGTTACTGTACTGTTATCGAGGGGTTAAGTCCCCGTACTGAATGTTGTGTATGATTGTATAGACTGTACTGTTTTGAACTGTATGAATGCATGAAAAATGTTTTTGGCATACAGATTTTCACAGCTCAATGGACACTAGTTATTTACTGTATTGGCTTCCGCCAGGCCCTGAACTCTGTTATACTGTATTACTGTTAAGCAGGCCTTCGGTAATCACGGATTACTGGCCGGTTACGGTGCTAAACCCATAGGGCCGGGTTTGGGTCGTGACAGAGTGGTATCAGAGCGATACTTAACCACGAGTTATACCGCACACACGTGTCCAAATGAGCTATAGGGTGTCCTAGAAAAGCAATTAGGGCATCTCATGAATTTGAAAAGTGTGTGCTTATGACTGATTGATTAAGTGTTAAATGTTAAACTGTCTAATTGTACAACTGCCTATAATGATAACTGTTATAACTGTTTATAGTGAAATGGATAACATAAACACTGCAAATGAAACTGGATCATCATCCTCTGAGGCCAGAATGGCCAGACTTGAACTAATGATGGGCTGATAATTGAAAGACTGGATCAACAACAGAACCAACCGCCCCCACCTCCTCCTCCTCCGGTGCAACCGGAACAGAATGTAAAATGTGAATGCAAATGAGGGGATATTATTGCTCTTACCCAGAAATTCAGCAAGCTAAAACCGCCATCCTTTCAGGGAGGCCTTGAACCATTGAAGGCTGAAGCTTGGGTACTTGAAACAGAAAAATTATTTGAAGTGTTTCCGTGCTCCGAAGCCAACAAAGTGTTGTTAGCAACCTTCACCCTTCAAGAAGAAGCAAGAAGGTGGTGGATGTTGACCCGCGATGCAAATGCTATTATGACTTGGGCTCAGTTCAAGGAGTCCTTCTTTGAAAAGTACTTTCCCCAGTGCATCCGAGACAGAAAAGTAACGGAGTTTGAGCAACTGAAACAGGGCAAAATGTCTGTTGCCGAGTATGAGAAGAAATTCACCGAACTTGCTAGGTATGCACCACACATGGTGGACACCGATTATAAGAAGGCCAGGAGATTGGAAGGTGGCCTGAATGTTGCTATCCTTGACCGAGTCAACATGTTGAAATTGCCAACTTATGTGGGTGTTCTTGACAGGGCCTTGATGGCCGAATCAAATATTGAAGCACTGAAAACTGAAACACCAACAACTGAGTGGCAAGGAAAAAGGCAGGGTTCAAATTTAAGAAAGGCAAGCATAATCTGCAAACAAGAAACAGAATACGGGGTCGACAACTAGCCCCAGCCAAGGGAGTGGATTTACTCCACCCTGCTCCATATGTGGCAACAAGCACAAAGGGGTTTGCTATCAGATTTCTGGAGCTTGTTTCAGGTGTGGCAAGGTGGGCCACAGAATTAAAGACTGTCCCTCTGCCCCGCAATCCAGTAGTAAAGCTGCACCGAGCGTAGCAGCATCAAATGTAGCACCGAAGCCTAACCCCAAAGCTACCGGGAAAGAGCCTATGAGGCAGGGCCGAGTGTTTGCCCTAGTACCGGGAGACGTGCAGAATACGAGACTGTTGTGTCAGGTATCCTCTCTATCTGTGCTCAAAATGCATATGTATTGATTGATTCGGGGTCTACACATTCTTATGTGTCGCATGCTTTCTCACGAAAATTGAATAGACCCTTAGAACCCATGAACTATCTGCTAGCTGTATCATCACCTGTTGGGGGATCCATGACATGTGCATATATGTATCCTGCTTGTGAGATTATTGTTGGGGATATGCATCTGTTTATTGATTTACTGCCATTGAATATCGATCATTTTGATGTAATATTGGGGATGGATTGGTTACAAAAGTATCATGCCACTATAGACTGTGTAACAAAACAAGTAGTTTTCCGTCCACCGGGCTTACCGGAATTTGTGTTTGGAGTAGTACCCCCACCGTATCTGATTTCTTCTGTAAAAGCTGTTAGACTGATTAGAAAGGGGTGTAAAGGATATCTGTGTTCTGTGTTGACTGTGCCTACTGATGATAGTGTTAAAACTGATATGAATTGTATTCCTATAGTCAGAGAATTCCCAGATGTGTTTCCAGATGAATTGCCAGGGGATTTGATTGACAGGGAAATTGAATTTACTGTGGATGTGATTCCGGGTACACAGCCGATATCGAAAGCTCCTTACAGAATGGCTCCAACTGAACTGAAGGAATTGAAAGTGCAATTTGCAGGAACTGTTAGACAAAAAGTTTATCAGACCCAGTACTTCACCGTGGGGTGCACCTGTTTTGTTTGTAAAGAAGAAGAAAGATGGCTCACTGAGACTGTGCATTGATTACCGCGAACTGAACAAGGTAACTGTAAAGAATAAATATCCATTACCGCGTATTGATGATTTATTTGACCAGTTACAGGGTGCACAAGTGTTTTCCAAGATTGATCTTAGATCGGGGTACCATCAATGAAGGTTAAACCGGGAGATATTGATAAGACTGCTTTTAGAACAAGGTATGGACATTATGAATTTTTAGTTATGCCATTCGGAGTCACGAATGCCCCTGCTGCATTTATGGACCTTATGAACAGAATTTTTAAACCATACCTTGATGATTTCATTGTTGTGGTTTATTGATGACATACTGATTTATTCTAAGACTGTTGAAGAACATGAACACCATCTAAGACTTGCCCTGCAGACCTTAAGAGAACAGAAACTGTATGCTAAACTGTCTAAATGTGAATTTTGGCTTGATCATGTGATGTTTTTGGGGCATGTTATTAGCAAGGATGGAATTTCTGTTGATCCGCAGAAAATTGAAGCTGTAGTGAACTGGCCTAGACCAACGAATGTAACCGAAGTCCGAAGCTTTTTGGGATTGGCTGGATATTACAGGAGATTTGTCAAAGATTTCTCCAAGATTGCCTTACCACTGACTCAGTTGACACAGAAGGGGACATCATTTGACTGGACTGACCAGAGGGAATCAGCATTCCAAGAATTGAAAACCCGACTTGTGACTGCACCGTTTTTGACTCTACCTCAGGTACAGATGGTTACACTGTTTTTAGTGATGCTTCTCATAAGGGTTTGGGATGTGTTTTAATGCAGAATGGGAGAGTTATTGCTTATGCTTCCCGACAGTTGAGACCGCATGAAAAGAATTACCCAACCCATGATCTTGAACTTGCTGCAGTGGTTTTTGCATTGAAAATTTGGCGTCACTATTTGTATGGGGCGACATGTGAAGTATACACCGACCACAAGAGCCTGAAGTATTTCTTCACCCAGAAAGAACTGAATATGAGACAGCGGAGATGGCTTGAACTGATCAAAGATTATGACCTACAGATTCTGTACCATCCGGGAAAAGCCAATACCGTTGCCGATGCTTTGAGCCGAAAATCGATTGGGAACATAGCCTGTTTGCTGACTGGGCAGAAGAAAGAATTGCTTCATGATCTGGAAAAGTCTGAGATTGAAATTGTTTTGAAGGAACAAGGTGGAACCTTAGCTGCCATTACTGCTCAACCAGCATTGATTGAAGAGATTAAGGAGAAACAGCAACTGGATGATTTCTTGAAAAGGTTATCGAAGAAAAAGATTCAAAACCGAGACCGGGGTTCAAATTTGACAACAATGTACTGAAATTTCAAGATAGACTGTGTGTACCAAATGACACTGAATTGAAAAGAAGAGTTCTCCAAGAAGGCCACAATTCGAAGTTTTCGATTCACCCGGGGAATACGAAAATGTATCAAGATCTGAAACAGAATTTCTGGTGGCCGGGAATGAAGAAAGAAATTGCTGAATTTGTGTCCAAGTGTCTTCATTGCCAACAAGTTAAAGCGGAACATCAGCGACCTGCCGGATTACTGCAACCCTTACCCATACCAGAGTGGAAATGGGAGCATATCACGATGGATTTTATCGTTGGATTACCTCGCTCCAGGAAAGGTATGGATTCTATTTGGGTTATTGTTGATAGACTGACCAAATCTGCCCACTTCTTACCTGTCAAGACAATCTATAATGCGGATAAATTGGCTGTTATCTACATTGATGAAATTGTTAGATTGCACGGAGTGCCTGTGTCTATTGTTTCTGACAGGGATTCGAAGTTTACATCGAGGTTCTGGCAAAGCCTACAGACTGCATTGGGTACTGAATTGAGGCTGAGTAGCGCCTATCATCCTCAGACAGATGGACAGTCAGAAAGGACCATCCAAACTTTAGAGGATCTACTGAGAATGTGTGTCCTTGATTTCCAAGGAAACTGGGAAAGTCATTTGCCGTTGGCTGAATTCGCCTACAACAACAGCTACCATTCGAGTATTGGTATGGCGCCTTTCGAGGCATTGTATGGCAGAAAGTGTAGATCTCCAATTTGCTGGGCAGAAGTTGGAGATGGGCCTTTGCTTGGGCCCGAGATTGTGTATGAGACGACTGAAAAGATCAAACTGATACAGCAAAGATTGAAAACCGCACAGAGTAGACAGAAAAGTTATGCGGATGTTAGAAGACGGGATAGAGAGTATGAAGTGGGTGATCACGTTTTGTGAAAGTGACACCAATGAAAGGCCAGACTCGTTTTGGAGTCAAAGGCAAGTTGGCGCCGCGGTATGTCGGACCGTATGAGGTGATTGAGAAAATCAATCCAGTGGCGTATCAAGTTGCACTTCCTCCTGAAATGGAGCATATGCATAACGTCTTCCACATTTCGATGTTGAGAGATTATCTTCGGGATCCGTTTCATGTGATTGAGCCTACCCGTATCGTGTTGAGTGATGACTACACTTACGAGGAACGGCCTATACAGATTGTAAACCGACGGATCAAGAAACTGAGAAACAAAGAGATCCCATTAGTGAAAGTTGACTGGCAGAATCATGGTGGTGTGTATGCCACTTGGGAAAGGGAAGATGACATGGCGAAAAGATATCCTGATTTGTTCCCACTGAACCCTGTTTTCTTCCAAACTGAAGGTAACTCGAGTTTAGAGGACTAAACTCCTTATAAGGAGGGGAGACTGTAACAACCCTCGTACTGATTACCGTTAAACCACTGAATTATGTACTGATTATTGCTAAACTGAACTGATAATGACTGATAATTGAATTAACTGAGTTACTGAATAAACCGATTGAAATCGAAACTGAAATTGAATAAGTTTGTCTATTGAATTGCATATTGCATCTGTTTGATTGATTGATTATCTGTTTGAATTCATGTGTTTAAACTGCTAATTGAAGGCCTTATCGGCGGCCGAATTGAAACCGTTTAGTGTTCCATGATCAGTAGAATATTTGTGATTTAATGGTATATTATCTGAAAATTGATTAGGAATGATTAAATTAGATTAAAATGAGTTAATTAAAGAGTTGGACTTAAAAAATTTGCCATTGAGTGGGCCTGTTTATCTTGTCATTTTAGAGCCTTTTTACACTTAATCAAAACATTCATCAGCCCTCTTCTCTTTATAGCCGACAAAGAAGAGGTTAGAGGAGAGAGACTTAGTTTGTGGATTGCTTGAAGAAGTTGGAGAATGCTAGAGAATTGAAGTAAAATTGCATAAGTGGACTCTTAAGCCTTGCATTCAAGAATTAGGTATGAGTTTCACCCTTTTGATGTTGTTTTAAGCTCCATCTTGCATGTATCATGGTTTAGAGAAGTTGAGTCATGATTTGCTCATAATGGTTGAATTGGAGCTCCATTGTTGCATGCATGCTTGAATTAGTAGCATTTTGAAGTTGATTTCATGGTGGATTGTATGCATGTCCATGTTTAAGCCATAGTCCATGTTTTCAGTTTGTTTTCCACTATTGAGCTCCATTGAGCAAGAATGAAGCTTGATTTTGGTTAAAGATCATGCATTGCATGTTTTGAAAGTGTTCTTGAAAATGGTTTGAAAATGGCTTGAATTGACTCACCTTTGGCCCTTGCATGTGTAAATTGAGCTTTGAAACTTGTTGTACATTGAATTGAAATGTTTTTCCAGAATTTGGGCCCAAGAGGTTGAGTTTGGAGTTGTTGAATGCTTGGTTCGAACTTGGGAGCAAATCTGGAAATTCCAGATTTGGCTTCTTCGCTCGAGCGAAGGATTCCTCGCTCGAGCGAGCACCTTTATTCAGGGCTCCGCTCGAGCGAGCATCGAGCGTGGTATCGCGCGTAAAATTCGAGCATCCAGTACTTTTACTGTTCATCAGATCGCTCGAGCGAAGGATTGTTCGCTCGAGCGAAGCCTTTGATTTTGAAGCTCGCTCGAGCGAAGGAAGGCTCGCTCGAGCGAAGAGCCTATTTTCAGCAACTTTTGAAAAATGCCTTCCAACTGTATTTTTGCATCCTCATCTCATCCTAGGCATTCTTAGGCCTAGTTTAAGACATCTTAATGAGGATTTAGACGTAGAACCACACCGAGGAAATTTAGGGATTTAATTATCACCCTTTCCGACTGTGAAACTTAGTGTGGTTCTATTTGTTAACTGTTTAGGGTTGGCTCTCGGGGACGCGCTCTAGCTGCTATTAGCCCAATCTCTGTGAGTAACAATTGTGTAAAGATATGTTCAAAATGACTATCTTTTGAATACTGAACTGAACTGTTTACTGAACTGGAATTATTTACTGAATGAATGTATGTCCTTTATTTCTGAACTGTATTGTGGCATCCTTAGCACTACTGTTACTGACTGTTACTGTTACAGAGATCTCTGTCGGTTCCCTTGTGGAACCATACTGTTTACTGAATGACTGGCCATCATTACTGTTCGGTCTTTTTGACCTACTGTTACTGTTATGCTAATGGATGTACCACATATGACTGTTTATCGCACTGAACAACTGTAATATTGATTGAAATGAACTGATTTCATTACTGTAAGGACATTACATTCTTAACCTCTTTATACATTATGTTATTCACTGGGCTTTAGCTCACTGTTTATATATATATGTAGGTTCTCAGCAGCCAGACCAGAGCTAGGAGCGTGGGTTGGTCCCCAGTTTTGTCAAGCCAGCCTATGTGCCTCACCGTGAGGTTCCGTGTTGCCATGTTATGGCCTTGGGATTTTGTTTTAGGTTTTTCCCATCGGTCTCCTCACTGTTTTGTATCACTGTATAGACCGCTACTGTTCTACTGTACTGTTATTGAGGGGTTAAGTCCCCGTACTGAATGTTGGTATGATTGTATAGACTGTACTGTTTTGAACCGTATGAATGCATGAAAAATGTTTTTGGCATACAGATTTTCACAGCTCAATGGACACTAGTTGTTTACTGTATTGGCTTCCGCCAGGCCCTGAACTCTGTTATACTGTATTACTGTTAAGCAGGCCTTCGGTAATCACGGATTACTGGCCGGTTACGGTGCTAAAACCATAGGGCGGGGGTTGGGTCGTGACAAACAAAGTGCACTTGATAGTGCATTTCAAACAACATTTTAAAAAGTAAAGAGAATATTAAAGGGTGATGTTTCGCTTCAGTCTAGTATGCAAATTTGAGTGTATTGTTAGGCTTGTGGAGCTCACTATGGGTCCTGTTTCGATGATTCAAACTGTTTAATATATAGAACTTGTCGAGTACTTTATGCTTGTAAAAAATTACATTGATCGGATATCAGTAACCCTTGATCGAAATACATTTTTGTCAATAATAAATTGTTAACAAAAATGTGTTCTGATCAAGGGACTACTGATATCAGATCAACGTGATTTTTTTTAGACATGAAATACTCGACAAATTCTACACGTTGAATGGAACGAATTATCAAAATGAGAGCTGTGATGGGTCCAATTGGCTCAACAATACATTCCAATTCATACAGTAAATTCCCCTTAATAAATTTTCAATAATACTTCGTTGCTCGAAAACGGTGGCTCGAAATTGGCTCGAATATACAAAACGACGTCGTTTTGTATTTTTTTTTTCTTTTCTTTTTCTTGCTTTCAAATACAGACAAACAGAGAGAAAAGAAGAGAAGAGGCGAGAGAGAGAAAGAGAGAGAGAGAGAGAAGAGAAAAGAGAAGAGGTGATGGCGGAAAAGGAAGATCAACGGTGATGCCGGTGGGTATCGCCGATCGCCTCCTCTGTTTTCTCTACTCTTTTTTTGTTTTTTTTTTTCCTTTCTAGTAGATTTGGATCTAAATCTTGTTGTTGATGATGATGTGTTGATGAAGATATTGTTGCTGATAATGATGATGATGTTGATGAAGATGTTGTTGTTGATAATGATGATGTGTTGATGAAGATGTTGTTGATTCTTTCTCTCTGTGTTGATGTCTCTCTCTCTTTGTGTTGACGTTTGTTGAAGATGATGATATGTTGATCTCTCCATTTCTTGTCTCTGCTTCTTCTTTCTTCACCTTCATCTTCTTCTGCTTCTTTTTCCTTTACCTTCACCTTCTTCATCTTCAGTAAAACGAGAAAGAAAAGCCAAAAAAAAAAAATCAAAACGACGTCGTTTTTGGCTCAGGCCATTCGAGCCATCTCTTTTTCGAGCTACCAACCGGAGTTGATAAATTTTTTTGTTACAAATTCAAATTTTCAAACGGACCTATATATAGGACATTTGTGTGACAACCCTCACCTCTGATTAGTGCTAATATGTGATAAGTAACTGATTAGAAAGAAATCCTGATCTGTTTGTATGAGTGTATTGTTTTAAATGCATTTATATATGTTTGTCATTAAATGATCTGTTCATATTTTTAATTTCGAATTGCAAATTGAAGGCCTTATCGGCGACCGAATCAGAAATTGATTAGTATTTTATGCTAATTAGGATTTATGTGATTTTATGGTAGCTTTAATTAAAATTCGATTTGGAATGATTAATTAGATTAAATAGAGTTAAATTACATAAGTTTGCATTTATTACCTTATTGCCACTAAGTGGATTATGCTAGGCCATTTATTTAGTCTTGATTCATACATGTGTTTGGCATCATTCTTCATCACTCTTCCTAGACCAAAATCGTAAGAGAGAAAAGGAGATAGGAGAAATTTGATTCAACAAGATTTTGACTAGGAAAAATTTGAGGGATTGAAGAAGATTACAAAATTTTGAGCTAACACACTTGGAGTTCAAGACCTAAGGTAGGGAATTCACCCTCTTGATTATGAACTTGAGTTGTTCCATGCTTAATTCATAGAAATTTGGGGTTTAAAGTCAAGAATTAATTTGAAGAGTTGAATTGAGAGCTAATTCATGCATGCATGTACATGTTCTTGGATTTTGAGGTTGCTTTCATAGAAATTTCTTACATGCATGTTCATATTTTTGTTGTGGTCCATGAATTCACCTTGATTTTGAGCTCAATCTTGCATTAGATCATGTTTTAGAGCATTAGAGTTCATAGGAACTCATGCATGTGATGTTCTTGCATTATTCATGAAGGTTTCTTTGAAATTGTATTCAATTGTCTCACCTTTGGGCTTGATTTTACAAAATTGATCTTCAAAACATGTTGTGATAAGAGTTTCCAAGTGTTTTCTAGAAAATAGGCCCAAAATGTTGAGTTTTGATAAGTGTAATGCTTGGTTTGAGCTTTGGAGGCAAATCTAGAAATTCCAGATTTTGGCTTCCACGCTCGAGCGAAGAATTCTACGCTCGAGTGACCATCTTTTGTTCAGAGCTCCGCTCTAGCGAAGGAATATTGGCTCGAGCGTAGATTGCAAGCTCTCAGGTTTTTGGTGCACGCAGAAACACGCTCGAGCGATAAGACCTACGTTCGAGCGAAGAACTGTGTCTCACGCTCGAGCGAGCATCGAGCGGGGATTTTCAACATCCAGTACTTTTGCATTTTTACAGACCGCTCGAGTGAGAAAGTCCACGCTCGAGCGACCCCTCTGTTTTGGTAAGCTCGCTCGAGCGTAGAAAGACACGCTCGAGCGAAACCCCTGTTTTCAGCAAATTTTGAAAAGTGTTTTAAAGTGTAATTTTTGCATCCTCATTCCATCCTAGGCATTCCTAGGCCATGTTTAAGGCATCTTAATGAGGATAATGTTGTAGAACCACACCAAGTCAAGTTAAGGGGCTAAGTCATTAATCCCAAGAATGTAATTTAGTGTGTGTTCGTTCTGTAACTGTGTAGGGTTGGCATCCGAGGACATTCATTAGCTTGCCTATAGCCTAGTACTCTGTGAGTAACAATGTTGTAAAGATATGTTCAATTACAACTATTTCTGAACGACTGATTATACTGCTTTCTGAAATGACATTACTTACTGAATGAATGTTTGTCCTATTTGTAAACTGTATTTGTGGCATCCTTAGCAACTTATTGTTACTGTACTGTTACTGCTACTGTCGCAGAGATCTCTGTCAGTTCCAATGTTTGGAACTGCTACTGTTACTGTTATGATGGCCATCAACTGACTGTTCGGTCTGTTAAGACCTACTGTACTGCTTGCTATTAGATATACCACATATGACTATTATGTTCCTAAATGACTGTTATGGCATGAAATATGATCCACTGATTGAATAACTGATTTACTGATACAATCGACTGTTTTGATTACTGAAAAGATATTCATTCTTAACCCGTTTACGCATTTGTTATTCACTGGGCTTTAGCTCACTGTTTATATTTATATGTAGGTGTCCAGGCACCGGACCGGAGCTAGGAGCGTCGAGTTAAGCTCCCGTTTTGTCAAGCCAACCTTTGTGCCTCACTTCGAGGTTCCAAGTCTGTTCAAGCTAAGGCTGTCCCTGGGGTGTCTCAGCTTCACCCTTCTGTCTCTGTTTTGTAATAAGTGTTTTAGACTTTTGACTGTACAGTTATAGTTAGGGATTTGGTTTTTTTGGTCTAACCTGGGTGTTGTATATATGTTTTGCTTATCTATGTGGCTTGTGCATAAAGTCTTTTTACATTCAGGTTTTCACAGCTCATTGGACATCTTTTACTTACTGTTTGGCTTCCGCCAGCCCCTTTATTCTGTATTACTGTCTTTACTGTTAAGCAGGCCTTTGGTAATCACGGATTACTGGCTGGTTGCAATACTAAACTCATAGGGGCGGGTTTGGGTCGTGACAATTTGCTCTTTGCGAGGAAATCACACCATAACCACTTTAGGGATGTTTTTAATACAGATTTCTTTGAGATTTTAAAATTTATTTATAACAGCCTCTTATAAAAGTATCATTTTAAAATAAAATGGACTTTATTATTCTCAATCAAAGGTATGAATTTAATCATGATTAATTTGAGGTATCATGTGTAACAACTCAGATTTTTAATTATTCTGTAGAATTTATACTAATATTATTTAATCTGAGTTCAGAAAATATATAATTTATTATATATTATTATGCGTAATTTTGTAAAATAAATAATTAGTAAAAATTTAGGGGTCAAAAAATATAAATAATAATATAGATAATATTAATAATAATAATAATGAGTATGGTATTAAAATAAATAATTAATTTATGTTGGTATATGATAAAATGTAATTTACTTATGAATTAAATTATTTATATAATTATATTAAAATATTGGGTCCGCTCCCCGTACCCAAGGGTTAAGTATCGTGATGGTCAGTAACTGAAGTTACCTACGGCCAATTCATAAACAAATCAATAAACGCAAGCAGAAGTAATATTTAAATGAGGGTACCAAAATAATCATCGAAGCTTCTATTTTTATTACAAAATTATACTGACCAAAAAGGCCGATATTTACATATAAAAATATCATAAAAATACTGTGTGTGTCTATTCCGCAGCCCCGCGTCTAAGACTTTTCAAAAACTATTTCTGAATTGCACTGTTTCCTGAAAATTGATAAACAACTATAAGCACATGGCAGAGTGAGAAATATTATACCAAGAGTATAAGAGACACGAAATAACCATGGATAGTTAGTTAGGCCAAAACATTTAGGATAACTTAGTCGGAACAAATAATCCTTTAAGTAGCAAAACTGAGATTATGTAAATATATCATTTAAGTGGCAGAAGTTGAAAGACAGAAATTATGTAAGTAAATAGCCATAACCACAGTACAGAACAGAGGTCACAGGTGTGACAATCAGAACAGAGGTACGGATTCAAGAGGTGGCTCGTACGGATTCTAGAGGTGGCTCCCACAATAGTGTAGCACTTAGTTCCGCACAGCACTTTACTCCGCACAGAACAGAGGTCAATGGATCAGAGGACCACAAAGTAACCAAACAGATGCCAATGGTTATTTAAGTCCCCCAAGGCATGGGACTCCCGTGGTGGTACTTACAAAATATAATTATTTATAAGGTCATAGTCAAATATTCTTTAAAATAAAAACAGACATATCCATGGGTTTCCTTTTAAGCAAATAGGGTTCAGAAATAAAACCACGTAACTGAAATCTTTATAAAACATAACTTTTATTAATATACTAATAAAACATAACTTGTGTAAAACAGATTTTGGTAAATCAAAATATACGTAAAATACATTTTGGTAACTCAAGGTATAATATAACTCACCTTAACTTTAATACCTTACTCTTTTTTTCCACTACCAAAGACTCTTTTGCCTTCCACTATTTTCTTTCTTTCTTCCTTCTTTTCTTCTTTCTTTTCCTTTTCTTTTACGCTGATCACCTCCTCCCTTAAATAGGGAGAGGAAGCCACCAGCCAGCCAACACGTGGCGAACCCCAAGATTCACTCATTAATTCACTAAGATTTATACTTATCGTAATAGATATTTAAGGTAATTATCATTTGACCCAACATTTTAATATAATTATATAAATAAAATAATTCTTAATTAAATTACACATTATCATATACTAATAGAAAATTAATTATTTATTTTAGTACCACACCCATTATTATTATTATTTATATTTTGACCCTTAAACTTTTAATAATTATATTATTTTACAAAATTACACATAATAATATATAATAAATTATATATTTTCCGAACTGAGATTAAATAATATTAGTATAAATTCTACAGAATAATTAAAAATCTGGGTTGTTACAATCTTTTCCCCTTTTAAAATTTCGTCCTCGAAATTTGTCATATGTGTAAGCTATCCGCTGCGCACTCTGATAATATATATATTAGGTGATTAATCTGATAGAAAATAGTACCTCAAAAAAAATTTTACCAAAAATAACTCACTGTCTAGTTATCAAAATTAGTTTGGGTCGAAATGAGAAATAATGGGTTACTTTAAAAAAATTTCACTCGTTTTATTTACGATAAAATAAATAAAAATGAGAACACAATGACAGAATTATATGCAAGAATTGAAAAATTTTGAGATGAACTTTTCATTGATGGGAAATGTTTCAAAATTAGTATCTTTAAAATTTGAACCCACTTTTTTAAAAAAAACATCGAAATAAATAAATTTTTTTTTTCAATACTGAACTGAAAATTATATGGAGCTAATTATATTATAATTTTGGTAGGTGCTTGAGCCCGACATCCTTCTTTTCTTGCCCTTCTTTTACTATAACAAATATAAATTATAACTAATATCCTTCACAAATTAGACACACTAAAAAAAAATTTCTTCTATATATATAATCATATAAAATTATAATATAATTAAATCGACTAATAAAATATAATATTTAGGTACTAACTACCCGCTATCCCACTTCTTAAATGTGCATGTGTCCTATGCTCCAATGATGATTTTTTTTTTTATAAACCATTGCTCTGATACCACTTGTCACGACCCGCTTCCCGTACCCAAGGGTTAAGTATCGTGATGGCCAGTAACAACCCAGATTTTTAATTATTCTATAGAATTTATACTAATATTATTTAATCTCAGTTCGGAAAATATATAATTTATTATAAATTATTATGCGTAATTTTATAAAATAATATAATTATTAAAAGTTTAGGGGTTAAAATATAAATAATAATAATATAGATAATAATATAATAATAATAATAATGAGTGTGGTATTAAAATAAATAATTAATTTTCTATTGGTATATAATAATATGTAATTTAATTAAGAATTATTTTATTTATATAATTATATTAAAAAATTAGGTTAAAAGATAATTATCTTAAATATCGGATAAGAATAAATCTTTGTAATTATTATCGAAATCCGCTACGTATCAACTCAGGCGTCCGCGGGAAAAGAGGAGGAAAGAAACAGAAAAGAAAAGAGAGAAAGAAAAGAAAGAAGAAAATGAAAGAAAGGAAAGAAGAAAAGAAAGAGAGGAAAGAAAGGAAAGAATAGTGAAAACTGAAACGATCTTTGATAATAGAAATAAAGAGTAAGGCATTAAAGTTAAGGTGAGTTATATTATACCTTAAGTTATCAAAATATATTTTACTTATGTTTTGACTTACCATATTTATTTTATAAAAGTTATGTTTTATTACTATATTAATAAAAGTTATATTTTATAAACATTTCAGTTACGTGGTTTTATTTCTGAACCCTATTTGTTTAAAAGAAAACCCATGGATATGTTTGTTTTACTTTTAAAGAATATTTGGCTATGACCTTATATACAATTATGTTTTGTAAGTACCACCACGGGAGTCCCACGCCTTGGGAGACTTAAATAACCATTGGCCTCTGTTTGACCACTTTGTGGTCCACTGTTTGTCATGGATCCATTGACCTCTGTTCTGTGCGGACCAAAGTGCTCTGCGGAACTAAGTGCTACACTATTGTGGAAGCCATCTCTAGAATCCGTACGAGCCACCTCTTGAATCCGTACCTCTGTTCTGACTGTCACTTCTGTGACCTCTGTTCTATTCTGTTCTGTACCGTGATTATGATTATATATTTATATAATATATGTATTTCAGTTTCTACTACTTAAATGATTTATTGACCAAACTGAGTTATCTTAAATGTTTTGGCCTAATTAACTATCCATGGTTATTTCGTGTCCCTTATACTCTTGGTATAATATTTCTCACTCTGCCATGTGCTTATAGTTGGTTACCAATTTTCAGGAAACATGCAATTCAGAAATAGCTTTTGGAAAATGTTAGATGCGGGGCTGCGGATTAGACACACACAACACTTTTATGATATTTTTCTATGTAAATATCGACCTTTTTGGTCAGTAAATTTTGTAATAAAAATAGAAGCTCCAATGATTATTTTGGTACCCTTATTTAAATATTTCTTCCGCTTGCGTTTATTGATTTGTTTAAGAATTGGCCGTAGGTAACTTTAGTTACTAGCCATCACGAAGCTTAACCCTTGGGTACAGGGAGCGGGTCGTGACAAATGGATTGTAACAATCCAGATTTCTAATTATTCTGTAGAATTTATACTAATATTATTTAATCTCAGTTAAGAAAATATATGATTTATTATATATTATTATGCATAATTTTATAAAATAGTAATATAGATAATATAAATAATAATAATAATAATGGGTGTGGTACTAAAAAATAATTAATTTTCATTGGTATATGATAAAGTGTAATTTAATTATGAATTAATTTATTTATAATTATATTAAAATATTGGGTCAAAAGGTAATTATCTTAAATATCTATTAAGGATAATAATGAATTTATATAATTATGAATTAAATCTGAGCGAAAGCGACGCCTGCCACGTGTTGAGCGCCTGTGGCGTCCTCCTCCCTATGTAAGGGAGGAGTTGATCAAGCTGCGAAAAGAAAAGAAGAAAGAAAAGGAAAAGAAATAAGAAAGGAGGAAAGGAAAGAAAGAAAGAAAGAGAAGAAGAAAGAAAAAAATGGTAGAAGTTAAAAGGGCCTGTGATTGTGGAAAGAAAAAGTAAGATATTAAAGTTAAGGTGAGTTATATTATACCTTGAGTCACGAAAATGTATTTTACGTATGTTTTGACTTACCAAAATCTATTTTATACAAGTATGTTTTATTAGTATATTAATAAAAGTTATGTTTTATAAAGATTTCAGTTACGTGGTTTTATTTCTGAACCCTATTTGCTGAAAAGGAAACCCATGGATATATTTGTTTTACTTTTAAAGAATATTTGGCTATAACCTTATAAACAATTATGTTTTGTAAGTACCACCACGGGAGTCTCATGCCTTGGGGGAGTTAAATAACCATTGGCCTCTGTTTGACCACTTTGTGGTTCACTGTTTGTCATGGATTCATTGACCTCTGTTCTGTGCGGAGTAAAGTGCTACACTATTGTGGGAGCCACCTCTAGAAGCCGTACGAGCCACCTCTTGAATCCGTACCTCTGTTCTGACTGTCACTTCTGTGACCTCTGTTCTGTTCTGTTCTGTACCGTGATTATGGTTATATATTTATATAATATATGTATTTCACTTTCTGCTACTCAAATGATTTGTTTATGTAAATGTTTTGGCCTAACTAACGATCCATGGTTATTTCGTGTCCCTTATACTCTTGGTATAATATTTCTCACTCTGCCATGTACTTATAGTTGTTTACCAATTTTCAGGAAATAGCTTTTGGAAAGTCTTAGATGCGGGGCTGCGGAATAAACACACACAACACTTTTATTGATATTTTTATATGTAAATATCGGCCTTTTTGGTCAATACATTTTGTAATAAAAATAGAAGCTCTGATGATTATTTTGGTACCCTCATTTAAATTTTACTTCCGCTCGCGTTTATTGATTTGTTTAAGAATTGGCCGTAGGTAACTTCAGTTACTGGCCATCATGATGCTTAACCCTTGGGTACAGGGAGCGGGTATAAACGCGAGCGAAAGAAATATTTAAATGAGGGCACCAAAATAATCATCGGAGCTTCTATTTTTATTACAAAATTATATTGACTAAAAAGGTCGTTATTTACATATAAAAATATTATAAAAGTGCTGTGTGTGTCTATTCTGTAGCCTCGCATCTAAGACTTTCCAAAAACTATTTCTGAATTGCATTGTTTCTTGAAAATTGGTAAACAACTATAAGCACATGGCAGAGTGAGAAATATTATACCAAGAGTACAAGGGATACGAAATAACCATGGATAGTTAATTAGGCCAAAACATTTACATAAACAAATCATTTAAGTAGCAGAAACTAAAATACAAATATTATATAATATATAATCATAACCACGGTACCGAACAGAACAGAACAGAGGTCACAGAAGTGACAGTCAGAACAGAGGTACGGATTCAAGAGGTGGCTCGTACGGATTCTAGAGGTGGCTCCCACAATAGTGTAGCACTTAGTTCCGCACAGCACTTTGGTCCGCACATAACAGAGGTACGGATTCAAGAGGTGGCTCGTACGGATTCTAGAGGTGACTCCCACAATAGTGTAGCACTTAGCTCCACACAGCACTTTGGTCCGCACAGAACAGAGGTCAATGGATCAGAGGGCCACAAAGTAACCAAACAGAGGCCAATGGTTATTTAAGTTTCCCAAAGCGTGGGACTCCTGTGGCGGTACTTAAAAACATAATTGTATATAAGGTTATAGCCAAATATTCTTTAAAATATAAACAAACATATCCATGGGTTTCCTTTTAAGCAAATAGGGTTCAGAAATAAAATCACGTAACTGATAGTGAGTTATTTTTGGTAAAATTTTTTTTTTTTTGAGGTAGTATTTTCTATCAGATTAATCATCTAATATATATTAACAGAGTGCGCAGCGGATAGCTTACACATGGCAAATTTCGAGGACGAAATTTTTAAAAGGAGGGAAGATTATAACAACCTAGATTTTTAATTATTCTGTAGAATTTATACTAATATTATTTAATCTGAGTTTGGAAAATATATAATTTATTATATATTATTATGCGCAATTTTGTAAAATAATATAATTAGTAAAAGTTTGGGGGTCAAAATATAAATAATAATAATATAGATAATATAAATAATAATAATAATGGGTGTGTATACTAAAATAAATAATTAATTTTCTATTAGTATATGATAATGTGTAATTTAATTAAGAATTATTTTATTTATAATAATTATATTAAAATGTTGGGTCAAATGATAATTACCTTAAATATCTATTACGATAAGTATAAATCTTAGTGAATTAATGAGTGAATCTTGGGGTTCGCCACGTGTTGGCCGGCTGGTGGCTTCCTCTTCCTATTTAAGGGAGGAGGTGATCAGCGTAGAAGAAAAGGAAAAGAAAGAAGAAAGGAGGAAAGGAAAGAAAGAAAGGGAAGAAGAAAGAAAAAAATGGTGGAAGTTATAAGGGTATGTGATATTGCAAAAAAAAGAGTAAGGTATTAAAGTTAAGGTGAGTTATATTATACCTTGAGTCACCAAAATGTATTTTACGTATGTTTTGACTTACCAAAACCTGTTTTACACAAGTTATATTTTATTAGTATATTAATAAAAGTTATATTTTATAAAGGTTTCAGTTACGTAGTTTTATTTTTGAACCCTATTTGTGAAGATGAAACCCATGGATATGTTTGTTTTACTTTTAAAGAATATTTGACTGTGACCTTATAAAGAATTATGTTTTGTAAGTACTACCACGGGAGTCCCACGCCTTGGGGGACTTAAATAACCATTGGCCTCTGTTTGACCACTTTGTGGTCCTCTGTTTGTCATGGATCCATTGACGTCTGTTCTGTGCGGACAAAGTGCTATGCGGAGCTAAGTGCTACACTATTGTGGGAACCACCTCTAGAATCCGTACGAGCCACCTCTTGAATCCGTACCTCTGTTTTGTGCGGACCAAAGTGCTGTGCGGAGCTAAGTGCTACACTATTGTGGGAGCCACCTTTAGAATCCGTACGAGTCACCTCTTGAATCCGTACCTCTGTTCTGATTGTCACTTCTGTGACCTCTGTTCTGTTTTGTTCTGTTCTCTACCGTGGTTATGGTTATATATTTATATAATATCTGTATTTCAATTTCTGCTACTTAAATGATTTATTTACCAAATTGAGTTATCTTAAGTGTTTTGGCCTAATTAACTATCCATGGTTATTTCGTGTCCCTTATACTCTTGGTATAATATTTCTCACTCTATGTGCTTATAGTTTTTTACCAATTTTCAGGAAACATGCAATTCAGAAATAGCTTTTGGAAAGTCTTAGATGCGGGGTTGTGGATTAGACACACACAACACTTTTATGATATTTTTCTATGTAAATATCGACCTTTTTTGTCAGTAAATTTTGTAATAAAAATAGAAACTTCAATGATTATTTGGTACCCTTACTCAAATTTTCTTCCGCTTTGTCACGACCCGCTCCTCGTACCCAAGGGTTAAGTATCGTGGTGGCCAGTAACTGAAGTTACGTACGGCCAATTCAAAAACAAATTAATAAACGCAAGTGGATTGTCACGACCCGCTCCCTGTACCCAGGGTTAGGCATCGTGATGGCCAGTAACTGAAGTTACCTACGGCCAATTCAAAAACAAATTAATAAACGCAAGCGGAAGAAATATTTGAGTAAGGGTACCAAAATAATCATTGGAGTTTCTATTTTTATTACAAAAATGAATTGACCAAAAATGTCGATATTTACATAGAAAAATGTCATAAAAATACTGTGTGTGTCTATTCCGCAGTCCCGCATCTAAGACTTTCCAAAAGTTATTTCCTGAAAATTGGTAAACAATATAAGCACATGACAGAATGAGAAATATTATACCAAGAGTATAAGGGAC
>JAPPVO010000003.1:58971345-59044323 GCA_030407325.1 Camellia japonica
TGCCTTGCGCGGAAATCCACTGGATGCCCAATTTGGCCTCTGTTTGCAATTGTTCTCGAAATGCGCGCCAGACTCCGAAGAGTTGCTGATTCCTCATTTTGCTGCAACAGAGGGCAGGAGAAGGGCATAGCAATGTATTTCACAAATATATGCATGCCTCGATCCTCGTGCCACCAATCACGCATATCGATGCATGATGGCCGAGGATCGGATTGCACAACTCAATATGGGATGAAATGCATATGAATGCTACAGCAAAACCTAACTCCATCATGGGTAATCCGGAGTGTCGGTGACTTGGGAATCGAGACCTTCCGTGAAACGTGCCTCGTTTCCCGTGCTCGGGCTAACTCCTATCCCGAACACGATGCAATATGCATGACATGTATGAAATGCAGCTAATATACAATTCTAGCATGCACAATGCTATGAGAATGAGGTGCCTCGAAATGCGTGCGCCGGGCGCGCAAGCAACCGAGGCGATGATCCTAAGGCATAAAATGACATATGCAATGCAATTGGACTTACACTAACATGATGAGCCTCAGCCACACTCACATAAGAGGCCGTCGGATAAAAATGAGATGCCTCGAAATGCGTACCCACGGGCGCGCATACCGAAGCGATGCATACAGAATGCAAAATGTCATGGAAGTGATATGTAATGAGGTTAAAATGAGATGTCTCGAAGTGCGTGCCCGCGGACACGCAAATCGAGAAAATGGCATACGGAATGCAATGATGCGAAAATGGCATACGGAATGCAGAATGGACTTATACCAACGTGAGAGGACCTCAACCACTCTCACACGGGAGGCCGTCGGATAAAAACGAAGTGCCTCGAAATGCGCGCACACGGACGCGCAAACCGAGGCAATGCATTAAAGCATGAAATGACATGAAAAATGCAAATTGGGCTTACACTAACATGAGAGGGCCTTAGCCACACTCACATAAGATGCCGAGAGACAAAAATAAAGTGCCTCGAAATGCGTGCCCACAGGCGCGCAAACCGAGGCGATGGATAAAGGCATGAAAATGCAAATTGGGCTTACACTAACATGAGAGGGCCTCAGCCACACTCACATAAGATGCCGTGAGATGAAAAAGGGGTGCCTCAAATGCGTGCACACGGGCACGCAAACCGAGGCGGTGACATACGCAATGCAAATGACATACGGAATGCAAATTGGGCTTACACTAACATGAGAGGGCCTCAGCCGCACTCACATAAGAGGCCGTAAGATGAAAATGAGCTGCCTCGAAATGCGTGCCTGCGGCGCGCAAACCGAGCAATGTCATAAAAGCATGAAATGGCATGAAAATGCAAATGGGCTTACCTAACATGAGAGGGCCTCAGCCGCACTCACATAAGATGCCGATGGATAAAATGAGATGCCTCGAAATGCGTGCACACGGGCACGCAAATCGAGGATGGCCCTAAGGCACAAAAATGACGTGCAAATGAGACATGGCATATGGCATATGAAAAATGCAAATTTCAGTAAGCTCAAAAAGGCATTCAAGATGAGGCCAAAGAGAGGTATAAAGAGAGGTACAACATGGAGGCCTCAAACCAATATGATCCCTTCTACAATATTGTAGAGGGACCTAAAATAAACTCAACCTCAGTTAATGGCATGCTCAAAATCAGATCACAAACAGGCCAAAGAAACCATGCAATTTTACGGTAATTTGAAGGAATACAAAGCAGGTGCATGATAGAGAGGCCAAACAGGTTGAGCCCTTCTTCAATGTTGAATAGGGGCTCAAAATAATCCCATTAACAGTTTATGTTATGCTCGAAAACAGATCATACATAATCCAAACAAAGCATGCAATTTAATGGCATAAAGAGTGATATTGAAGCAAGTGTGCCATAGAGGGCTCAAACAGGGTTGAGCCCTTCTACAATGTTGTAGAGGGGCTCAAAATAAGCACAAAATCAGAAGGGTCAGAGCCCGAAACAGAGAGCATGTAGGGTAGAAAATTGATGCAAAAAAGTGCAAGAAAAGGGGAATTGGTGACTTACCCTTGAAGACAAGTCTTTCTTTGCTTCTTGGCTTGACTTTGTTGCTTCTTAGCCTTTGAAAGAGCTCTCTTTGTTGCTGGAATGGAAGTGGGGATGGTGGTGCTTAGGGTTGATGAAGAGAGGAGCTAGACACTTGGAGAGTTTTTGAGTTTTTTTGACTATGGAAATGAAGGCTTTGGAAGAGGAAGTCTTGAGGTCAATTGTTCTCACCTTAGAGAAGAAGGAGGCCATCCCCTTAAAAGGACCAAAAGGGGGTGTAAAAGGGAGGGAAATGCATACAAGCCTTCCCTCCCAAAATATCCCCCGGAGGCTAGGATATTTTGGAAATACAGCTGGACAGCTGTAAAGGGTTGAAAAGCAGGAAGCAGGCCGGCCACTCCCTTTTCTTGAAGATGGCCGGCCGGCCACCCCACTGGTCGGCCAGCCACTCCTCATGGCCGGCCGGCCATGGCCAAAAATGGAACAAAAAGTTAATGGCCGGCCACCACACCTTGGTGTCCTCCTAGGTGTGTAGAACAAGGCCCCATGGTTGTAATTTGGCAACTGTGAAACAGGAGTCACAACAATTCACTTGAAGGAGAGGCTCAAAAATGAAACAAACAATTACTGGCCGGCCATCCCTTTTTAGGGTCCTCCCATGTGCCCTCATCACAAATATGTAGCTTTGGTTGGAAGAAATGGGCCTAGGGGTGTTCAACATTAGCCCGGAAGTGAGCAAAACGGGCGCCGGAAGAGCAGAAAAGGTTATCTGGGATAATTGCTGGCCTCCCACCCTCCAGTGATCTTCCTGGTGCTAAAACAGAGGTACCTGCCAAATTTGAACAAAAACTAATGCAAAACGAATGCTCGGGGCCCAAACCGCGAGGTTCGGGGCCCGAAAACCGGCTGTAGACACCGAAAGTGGCGTTCGCCACGAAGTGGGCATCAGAGGCCCCAGTGTCCCTCGAATGATAAAATAGAGGCACTTGCCAAATTTGAACAAAAACTAATGCAAAACGAAAGCTCGGGGCCAAAACCGCGCGGTTCGGGGTCCCGAAAATGGGCTGTAGGCACCGAAAGTGGTGTTCGGCCACGAAGTGGGATCAGAGGCCCCAGTGTTCCTCAAAATGATAAAACAGAGGCACTTGCCAAAGTTGAACAAAAACTAATACAAAACGAATGCTCGGGGCCAAACCGCGCGGTTCGGGTCCCGAAAATGGGCTTTAGGCACCGAAAGTGGTGTTCGGCCACGAAGTGGGTATCAGAGGCCCCAGTGTTCCTCGAAATGATAAAACAGAGGCACTTGCCGAAAACCGGAGAAATCGGAGATGGTTGGGCGGTCCCGAACCGAGGCACACGGCCTGACGGTCCCGAAAACCGGGAACCGGGCTCCGAAATGGGCAAAATGGCCTACGGCCACGAAAAGTAGCCCACGGCCACTGAGAGATAGTCTACGGGACCACTCCCTTCCCTCAGGAAAGAAAACAGAGAAAACCGAGTCTGGTTCGCAAACCGAGACAAGGCGCAGAAGAGGGTTCGGAAGTCCGGAGGCAGGGCGCACGGCCGCGACTCTGAGACTTCTGAACGAGCACAATATGCAACATCACCAAGCGCTCAATCGGTGACGTCTGAGTCTTAAGGTCGGTCAAAAATGGGGTGTCTACCAGAAACTGTAGACGTCCTCGAACGCCCCGGGAGGGTTAGTCCCGTTCTGTTCATATTGGGGTCACTACAGTTCGAAGGACTCAAATGTCACGGTTCTTAATCTTGAACCAGAGAGTCCAAATCCGGCAAATCGTTTTGAAAACAGATTTTTTTGAAAGAAGTGCCAAACATGGACTGCTTCGCCAAATACAGAGTCGCCACCTAAATATTTTTTAATGGAAAATTTAGGAAACCCTGACTCGGTGCCAAAGGCCACGTGTCCGTCATCACCAAAGTTGCCTCGGCTCGGGAACTTGGGTACGATTGGGGAAGGTCACTTCGTGAGCACCCCCGCTCGCCCGGTCAAAGACCGGCCTCTACTAACCATGATATCTTATTTTGAAAACATTGTATGCTCTTATTCCGGTTATTAGCCTAGGTTACTATGTGATGCTCGCAGCAAACAAGTATAGACTGGGCCGCCTGAATTGGAACAAAACATTTCATGTTTGTTTTTTGAAAATGGTTTGATGGTGCTACCCGCAGGTAGGCTAAGACGTGGATTTGCCACCCTCGGTGGGCTTAGAAAACATGATTTTGCCACTGTCTAGTGGGCTTAAAACAAACATTGATGAATTGTTCCAATTCAAGTAACTCAACCTCCACCCACAGGCATTCAAGACAGTTATATCACATAAGCAGTTAGCCTCATGGTAAGCATGCTATTCATGGCAACACTTACACGCATGCAAGGATGCTAAAGCATAAAACTCACCGAGTACTCCGAGCCAAAATAGAAGCTGATTAGAAATCAATGCATGATCCTAATTATACAGAAATGCCTAATGCAACACATGCAAAGATGCAAACTATAGCAGGCTCGGCTATTCTAAATATGGCATATGAGATGCAACAGCTATCAAGTACTCAACTTGGAATTGAAATACAGATGCAGCTTGTATGATGCGCCGAGCCCGGTGCGTGCAAAACAGATGAATGATGCAAACATGCTGTCATACTGTATGCTAATTGAAATATGCCCTATATCTAACCATCGTAAGCAGGTAAATAAAAGGGAAGAAAGACGTGGGGTTGGAAGACATACATCACACTCACCCACACTTATTACAGTTTTGCCCTCGCGCAGAGGGTCCGAATAAATAATAATACAATCCGAAATAATACAGTCCGAAATAATACAGATTTCTAAATAATTAACAAATTAAGTAAGAAAAACTGTAAACTGGCATGCAAGCCAAGGGCTGCCTCGCTTCTGATGAATGATGCATGTTGGGCTTCCTTCTCGCGGAAATCCATTGGGATGCCCAATTTAGCCTCTGTTTGCGATATTTCTCGAAATGCGCGCCATACTCCGAAAAGTTGCTGATTTCTTATTTTGCTGCAACAGAGAGCAGGAAAGGGACATAGCAATGTATTTCACAAATATATGCATGCCTCGATCCTCGTGCCACCAATCACGCATATCGATGCATGATGGCCGAGGAGTCGGATTGCACAACTCAATATGGGATGAAATGCATATGAATGCTACAGCAAAACCTAACTCCATCATGGGTAATCCGGAGTGTCGGTGACTTGGGAATCGAGACCCGTTCCGTGAAACGTGCCTCGTTTCCCGTGCTCGGGCTAACTCCTATCCCGAACACGATGCAATATGCATGACATGTATGAAATGCAGCTAATATACAATTCTAGCATGCACAATGCTATGAGAATGAGGTGCCTCGAAATGCGTGCGCACGGGCGCGCAAACCGAGGCGATGATCCTAAGGCATAAAATGACATATGCAATGCAATTGGACTTACACTAACATGAGTGAGCCTCAGCCACACTCACATAAGAGGCCGTCGGATAAAAATGAGATGCCTCGAAATGCGTACCCACGGGCGCGCATATCGAGGCGATGCATACAGAATGCAAAATGTCATGGAAGTGATATGTAATGAGGTTAAAATGAGATGTCTCGAAGTGCGTGCCCGCGGACACGCAAATCGAGAAAATGGATAAAGGCATGAAAATGCAAATTGGGCTTACACTAACATGAGAGGGCCTCAGCCACACTCACATAAGATGCCGTGAGATGAAAAAGGGGTGCCTCAAAATGCGTGCACACGGGCACGCAAACCGAGGCGGTGACATACGCAATGCAAATGACATACGGAATGCAAATTGGGCTTACACTAACATGAGAGGGCCTCAGCCGCACTCACATAAGAGGCCGTAAGATGAAAATGAGCTGCCTCGAAATGCGTGCCTGCGGGCGCGCAAACCGAGGCAATGTCATAAAAGCATGAAATGGCATGAAAATGCAAATTGGGCTTACACTAACATGAGAGGGCCTCAGCCGCACTCACATAAGATGCCGATGGAAAAATGAGATGCCTCGAAATGCGTGCACACGGGCACGCAAACCGAGGCATGGCCCTAAGGCACAAAAATGACGTGCAAATGAGACATGGCATATGGCATATGAAAAATGCAAATTTCAGTAGCTAAAATGATGCACAAATAGCCCCCGAATTATGACAAAATTACACCCGATGCCCGAAATGCGATGTAATGCACCCGAAATGGCCTACAGCCCTACTAAACATGCATAACTGACACATGACATGTAAAACAGTAGCAAGGCAGCCCCTAAAATAACATTTTTTTAGTGCAAAGTAAGGCTAAACAACAACCACAAGTATGGCAAAATTATCATGCAAAAATGGGGAAAAAGAGGGGAATTACAAAGCAAGTAGTATATACAATGCTCAAACCAAAAAAAACAGTTTTTACAACATTAAAGAGGACCAAAAATATGCACATCTATAAGAGATAACATCCCCCAATTCAGTAGGTAGATAGGCTAAACATAGCATGCAAATAATGAACCAACAAAGGCTATAACATGAGGTACCAAAAGCATACACCAAACAACTTTGGACCCTTGACAAAACATGAATAATGGGTCATTCTAAGACACTTTCTAAGCCTGATGAAGGCTGAATACAGAATCTAAGCAAGCCTAACAAAGCATGCAATTTTACGGTAAAAAAGAGGGTATTACATGAAGTACCAAAATCATGCATCAAACAACTTTGGACCCTTAACAAAACTTTACAAGAAGGCCAAAATAAGGATATTTTCAGTACTGATGGTGGCTAAAAACAGGAGCTAAGTAAGCTCAAAAAGGCATTCAAGATGAGGCCAAAGAGAGGTATAAAGAGAGGTACAACATGGAGGCCTCAAACCAATATGATCCCTTCTACAATATTGTAGAGGGACCTAAAATAAACTCAACCTCAGTTAATGGCATGCTCAAAATCAGATCACAAACAGGCCAAAGAAACCATGCAATTTTACGGTAATTTGAAGGGAATACAAAGCAGGTGCATGATAGAGAGGCCAAACAGGGTTGAGCCCTTCTTCAATGTTGAATAGGGGCTCAAAATAAGCCCATTAACAGTTTATGTTATGCTCGAAAACAGATCATACATAATCCAAACAAAGCATGCAATTTAATGGCATAAAGAGTGATATTGAAGCAAGTGTGCCATAGAGGGCTCAAACAGGGTTGAGCCCTTCTACAATGTTGTAGAGAGGCTCAAAATAAGCACAAAACCAGAAGGGGTCAGAGCCCGAAACAGAGAGCATGTAGGGTAGAAAATTGATGCAAAAAAGTGCAAGAAAAGGGGAATTGGTGACTTACCCTTGAAGACAAGTCTTTCTTTGCTTCTTGGCTTGACTTTGTTGCTTCTTAGCCTTTGAAAGAGCTCTCTTTGTTGCTGGAATGGAAGTGGGGATGGTGGTGCTTAGGGTTGATGAAGAGAGGAGCTAGACACTTGGAGAGTTTTTGAGTTTTTTGACTATGGAAATGAAGGCTTTGGAAGAGGAAGTCTTGAGGTCAATTGTTCTCACCTTAGAGAAGAAGGAGGCCATCCCCTTAAAAGGACCAAAAGGGGGTGTAAAAGGGAGGGAAATGCATACAAGCCTTCCCTCCCAAAATATCCCCCGGAGGCTAGGATATTTTGGAAATACAGCTAGACAGCTGTAAAGGGTTGAAAAGCAGGAAGCAGGCCGGCCACCCCCTTTTCTTGAAGATGGCCGGCCGGCCACCCCACTGGTCGGCCAGCCACTCCTCATGGCCGGCCGGCCATGGCCAAAAATGGAACAAAAAGTTAATGGCCGGCCACCACACCTTGGTGTCCTCCTAGGTGTGTAGAACAAGGCCCCATGGTTGTAATTTGGCAACTGTGAAACAGGAGTCACAACAATTCACTTGAAGGAGAGGCTCAAAAATGAAACAAACAATTACTGGCCGGCCATCCCTTTTTAGGGTCCTCCCATGTGCCCTCATCACAAATATGTAGCTTTGGTTGGAAGAAAATGGGCCTAGGGTGTTCAACATTAGCCCGGAAGTGAGCAAAACGGGCGCCGGAAGAGCAGAAAAGGTTATCTGGGATAATTGCTGGCCTCCCACCCTCCAGTAATCTTCCTGGTGCTAAAACAGAGGTACCTGCCAAATTTGAACAAAAACTAATGCAAAACGAATGCTCGGGGCCCAAACCGCGAGGTTCGGGGCCTGAAAACCGGCTGTAGACACCGAAAGTGGCGTTCGGCCACGAAGTGGGCATCAGAGGCCCCAGTGTCCCTCGGAATGATAAAATAGAGGCACTTGCCAAATTTGAACAAAAACTAATGCAAAACGAAAGCTCGGGGCCAAAACCGCGCGGTTCGGGGTCCCGAAAATGGGCTGTAGGCACCGAAAGTGGTGTTCGGCCACGAAGTGGGATCAGAGGCCCCAGTGTTCCTCGAAATGATAAAACAGAGGCACTTGCCAAAGTTGAACAAAAACTAATGCAAAACGAATGCTCGGGGCCCAAAACTGCGCGGTTCGGGGTCCCGAAAATGGGCTTTAGGCACCGAAAGTGGTGTTCGGCCACGAAGTGGGTATCAGAGGCCCCAGTGTTCCTCGAAATGATAAAACAGAGGCACTTGCCGAAAACCGGAGAAATCGGAGATGGTTGGGCGGTCCCGAACCGAGGCACACGGCCTGACGGTCCCGAAAACCGGGAACCGAGCTCCGAAATGGGCAAAATGGCCTACGGCCACGAAAAGTAGCCCACGGCCACTGAGAGATAGTCTACGGGACCACTCCCTTCCCTCAGGAAAGAAAACAGAGAAAACCGAGTCTGGTTCGCAAACCGAGACAAGGCACAGAAGAGGGTTCGGAAGTCCGGAGGCAGGGCGCACGGCCGCGACTCTGAGACTTCTGAACGAGCACAATATGCAACATCACCAAGCGCTCAATCGGTGACGTCTGAGTCTTAAGGTCGGTCAAAAATGGGGTGTCTACAGCAGCACCTGCTTTCTCTTCGGCATCCTGTTGAGCCTTGATAGCATCCTCGGCTTGGTCCTCTAAAGTCTTCATCTTTGATTGCAAGTTCTTATTAGTCTTTTGAAGAGTGGAGACCTCCTTCTTCTTCTCGGCCAGCTTCTCCCGGTTTTCGAAAGATTGAATTGAGAAAGAATGAGCATGCTGGATGGCCTGAAGGTGAACAAGACAAAAGGTATTAGGAAATTTTCTAAGTACTAAAAAGAAAGAAATAGAACCAAATAAAGGCACTTACTTGAACAGAACGCTGAAGCATCAGAGCGTAGTTCTCATACTCACTCAACTCGGCGTTTCGATCAAGATCGCCGGGAAGAAGCAGAGCGGTGCTGAGGGCAACGCCGACATTGATGTCATCGGCGCTATCGCTAGCCATAACGGGCTTATCTTCCAGAGTGATTTGGGGGGCCCAGAGGGCATCATGCTTTGAGGACCCCAAGGTGGTTGCAGCAGACGACCTCGGCCTCTTTAATCTGGCGGATTCAGCAGGATGTGTTTCAGCAGACCTCTTCTCGGGGATAGAGGTGGTTTTCTCACTTGGAGCCAATTTTGAGATTGGCAAGGTGTCCTCAGTGTCAACCTGAGTCACCTTTGCCTTTGGCTGCGCCTTTTTGATCCTTTTTTGCTTTGGAGGAGGCTGGGTTGGCGCAGATTGGGCATCAACAGAATCATAATTGCCAAAAAATCCTTAGCAACTGCTTTTTGACAACCCATCTCCGCAACAAAAAACTGTTCGGCATCGGCGACGGCGCTGGGATATCGGAATCAGGTATGGAGCCGAGGTTGAAGGTTGCTCAGCTGGATCAGAGGTTGATCCTTGGTCTGTCCGAGATGTGGACGCAACTTGTGGAGTTGTGGCAAGAGGTGGAGAAAGGCTTTTCTTCTTCTTTTTTGGGAGGTCGGGGAGAGCTGACTTGTAAGTGGGGATAAAGTTGAGAAGCAAAGGGGCCTTCCGCTTGTGAACTGGCAAATTCAGTAGTTTCTTTAAGTCTTTGCTGGGAAAGACAGACTGACGGAAGCTCTTTGGTGGCTGAGGAAGAACTGCAAAGAAGAACAAAGCATAGACATTAGAACAGAATGTTGAAAACTTTATGCAAGAAAGCAAGAAAATTTGTGAATGGTGGCCCTTACCAGCTCCTTCCCGAGAACTGTTCGACTTAGGGGATAAAGATGGAGGTCATCGTTTGGCTGAAACTCCCAGTTTCCCGAAACGATAAAGTAATCATCCCCCGCTCCCTTGTTAGAATCAGGGAGGTCGGCAACGATTTTGTATTCGGTGGACCTCGGCTTAAGGTAATAGATGTGGCCTTTTTCCGATTTCAGGCGACACATGGTATAACAGTACTGGAAGTCGGCAAGAGTAATCCTGACATTCTCTTGTTTGGCTAGGGCTATGGTACCGTTAATAACTCGGTAAGAATTGATGGCAAGTTGCATTGGGTTCAACTTATAGAAATGAAGGATTTGACGGAAAAAATGGTCAAGTGGAAACCTAAGTCCACACTCAATAAACGCTACTACTGGGAAAGGCATAAGATTTACATCGGGCATGATAGAGTCGTCCTCCCCAGCCAACCTCAGATGAACATCGGCCGGGATTTCGAACTTCTGCCTAAAGTATTCTAATTTTGCCGGGGTATTTACCTTATGTTTCCAGATACCCATGACGTCGGCTTAAATGGAGATATAGGATTTCAGGAAGAAGTGTTTTTTTTTAGGGTTTAAAGGACCTCGGCCAAGACCCTAAAAGTATACTATGGTAAGGGTTTGTATGGATCTAGAAGGAATTCGTTTCAGTTTTTCCTAAAAATTGTGGGTTTTACAAACGAAGTCCCAAACCTAAAACTATGGAGATGAAGATTGAAGGAACGAATCTGGAAAAATACGGCAAATAGAAACAAGAATACGATTCAGATTCAAGAACAAAGATGGACTATCAAGAACATCGCAAGTACAGAGGGTATAAAATCAAGAACAAAGGTAAAGATGTAAAAAAGTTGTGAACAGTATATGCATTCAAGAACGTGAGCAAGAGCAAAGTCGTGGAATAATCACATTCAGATATATGATTCACAAATCAAATGTTTGAATAGAGCAGTAATGACAACAAGTAATGAAGAACATCAAAAACTGAAACCAGACGAAATAGTGGCTTACCGGAAAGAGAGAAGCCGGAATGGGGATTGTCGAAGTCTGACGGCGGTTGCGAAGGCAGAAGATCGGTGAAAACCACGCCGGAAGAGGTGAACAGTAGCGATGGCAGAGCTTTAGAACCTTGAACAATGGTGGGTTTGGAGGAAAAGCTAGAGAGAGAAAGCCTCGGAAACGATAGGAAAAAGTGAAAAGATGGAAGAGGGGGAAATGATTTTTGTTAAAACACAGAAACGGCGGCAAAGAAATCAATAATGAGCCTAGAAAAACGTATGCGTCAGACGGCTCATGTGAGAATGATTCGAATTACAGACGTGTGTCAGGTACGATCCAGTAAGAAAAAGACGCGTGGCTGGAAACGGTTGAATTGTGATGCATAACAGCTCATACGCGTGAAGAAGCCCTTGGGATTCTTGATCTTTAAGAAGACATATCATAATGATCTCGGCTTAAGCCGATATACTGACAAGAAGTACTGATGTAGGTTCCATCACCTCAGAATGCCGAGGTAATAGAACCTAGGGGACAGTTGCGGGGATATATTTTCTGAGTACCAACACGTGGCCAAGGTGACGCCGATGTGTCAACCTGTAGACGTCCCCGAACGCCCCGGGAGGATGACTCTTGTTCTGTTCATTTTGCGGGTCTACTACAGTTCGGACTCAAATTGTCACGGTTCTTAATCTGAACCAAAGAGTCCAAATCCGGCAAATCGTTTTGAGAAAACAGATTTTTAGAAAAGAAGTGCCAAACATGGACTGCTTTGCCAGATACAGAGTCGCCACCTAAATATTTTTAATGGGAGAATTTAGGAAACCCTGACTCGGTGCCAAAGGCCACGTGTCCGTCATCACCAAAGTTGCCTCGGCTCGGGAACTTGGGTACGATTGGGGAAGGTCAGCTATGAGCACCCCCTCTCACCCGATCCAAAGATCGGCCTCTACTAACCGTGATATCTTTGTTTGAAAACATTATGTGTTCTTATTCCGATTATTAGCCTAGAATTACTATGTTATGCGCACAACACAAAAGTATAGACTAGATCGCCTAATTTGGAAACAAGCATTGCATATCCATTTATTTGGAAAGCGTTTTGGAATTTGCTACTCGCAAGTAGGCTAAAATACGGATTTCAAGGAGTTGTTCCAACTCAGACAATCCAACCTTCACCCACAGGCATTCAAGCAGTTATATCACATAAGCAACTAGCCTCATGGTAAGCATGCTGTCATGGTAGCATTCACACGCATGCGTTATGCTAAAGCATAAAATACTTACATCGTACTCCGTGCCAAAACAAGAACATGTTAGCAATCAATGCATGATCCAAGTCCATGTTAAGTGCCTAATGCATCGCATACAAAATGTCACTTAGAATAGGCTCGGCTAATCTAAGGATGACATGTGAAATGTACAAGTAGCATGTATTCAAATTTGTTTTGAAATAATGCAATTAACATGATGCGCCGAGGGGTGCATGCAATATTGATGAATGATGCACGCATGCATAGCATAGAATATGCTAAAGTAAACATGCCCTAATACTAACCATCAAAGCAGGTAAGTAAAAGGGAGAGAGAAGTGGGGGTTGGAAGACATACACACACTCACCCACACTTATTACAAATTTGCCCTCGCTCAAAGGGACCAAAAGAATAATACAATTCGAATAATGAATTAACTATCCTAGCTAATTAATTATTACAGACCAACTAAATTAATTAAGCAAATTAATTAATCTAAGAAAGCAATAGACAGCAGCCTCGGGGAGAGGGCTCGATGCATGCGCGCTCGGTTTCGCCTGGAAATCCACTGTCATGCTCAAGATGCCTCTGTTTTCCCTGTTCTGCTCCTCTGATGACTGCCAAAGTCTCAGGGTTTGCTCTATGAACACTGTATAGTGCCACCGGCTGAAGGAGAACACCACCGGCCATGTAGAATGGTCACCGGCCACAACTTTGATCCATCGGCCAACAATGGTGGGCGGTCGGCACTAAATATGGCCGGCCGGACAAAAGTTCCTGCAAAATCTGGTTTGACAACAGCAGAGGGCAATACTTGGCATGGCAATGCATTTCAAGCAATGTATGCACCAATCATATCCCTTATCATGTTTTTGACTCAAAGGGGCATGAACCTCGATTCTCAGACCACCAATCACGCATTTCCATGCATGATGGCCCAAAGAATCAAGTATGCAACTTCAATTTCAAATGAAATGCAAACTAAATAAACACACAAGGAGGCCCAATCTCTATCATACTCATTTCAAGAGGTCTAGCATGCATGCTTATGTAATGCAATCCTAAGCATGTTGGCTAGCATGCAACATGGAAATGCAAAGAAGCATACAAAACATGCAAGGCATGAGACAATGCAACCAACAAGCATGCAAGGTACAATGTAGGTGTTTAAGCATGCAAGCAAGCATGTGACTTCATTCAATCATGCAAGTTCAAACATGCAACAACTCACCAATATGCTACAACATACAAGGAGCATATGCAACAAGCAAAGAGATGGACTTAAACATGATTTAGGCAGCCCTAACTAGGCCTAAAACAGTGGCCAAAAGCTCAAGAAATGGACCAAACACACATGCAAGAATGCATATGTTAATGAGCCAACACTTAATCAAACAAAGGCAACTTTCAAGCACACTTGAAAGAGGCTAAGCATGGACTAAAGACATGCAATATAAGCTCTGAAATCATGTTAAGATGGTGCCAAACCAAGCAAACAAGATAGGCTAAACATGCAACATGGTCCAAAGTCAAAGGCTAACAAGCCAAAATGCAAAGAGGCTATACAATGCAAGCCTTGGTCGGCCAGAACAGCCAAAAATAGAACTTAAGCATGCCAAAACAAGCATAAAAGCTTCACAAGGCTAGGCCTAAACATGCTTGAATAAGGGTTAAAACCTAGATGCATGTTAAGGCAACAAAATGGCATTACAAGGCATGTATGCTAAGCAAGCATGGTGTACCAAAACCAACTAAAAACAGAGGCATATTATAACATAATAAGTACAAAAATCAGCTAAGGCATGGCCAGCACACACTTAAACATGGTGCTCCCTCAAGAGGCAAAAATGGTCCTTTTCAAGGACATCAAGGAGAGGGGGTGACCCTCTCCTTCCTAGGACCTCAAGGCACCATCCTCACCTCTGAAATCTCTCAAGATTTCAGTGGTGAGGAGGCCCAAACACTATGGTCCCGGAGCTCACACAAAATAGCACAAAACAAGGGTCAAACAAGGCTTAAGAGGGGTCAAACAACTCCAAAGCTTAAAACACTCTTAACAAACTATTTAGAGCCCTTAAAAATAGAACTTTTATGTGTTATATGCAAAGCCAAAAAACAGCTGCAAGATAGGTAGAAAAGCTTTGCAAAAATGGGGAATAAAGGGACAAGCTTCTTACCCTTGAAGACCCTCTTCAACAATGGAGCTCCAGCAGCTTCTTTAGGTTGAAACCAACTCCAAAACTCTAAAAATAACCCTCAAGGGCCTTAGCTCCAAGAGATGGTGTGATGGTGGGTGTTTGTGAGCAAAAATAAGAAAAACACACACAAGAGAGAGAGATAGAGATAGGATATGAACCAAACCCTAACCCTAGAACTCAAACCCTAAAAATGGCTGTCTAAAATGCTAACCCCTCAAACAAGAGAGAAGACCTCTCTTTATAGAGCTTTTTGTCTTGTAAAGCTTACAAGGCAAGCTTCTAAAGAGAGAGATCCCTCCATACACGTATGGAGGGGAGCCAAATGCATGCCAGCTGTGAGAAAATATCTGCAAAAGCAAATGCACAGTAGTCGGCCGGCCAAAGATGCAATTGACCAAAAAAAGACAGCCGGCCGGCCATCTATAGTGCCGGGCGGCCAAACATTTGGCCGGTGCCCACAAAACACAGCCGGTGGCCTCAAGCCCTGGCCGGTGATGGGTAGGGATGGTCTACAAGCCCTACCCTGCCTCTCAAAGGCAAAACACAAGTGTTTGGTGCAAAACCAGACACAAAACAGTCGAGTCGAGAGATCCTGAGGCAAGGCGCGTAGCCAAGACCTCCGGGAACTCAAGACGAACACAAACATGGATGATCACCGAGTGTTCAAACGGTGACGTCCAAGTCTTGAGGACGGTCAAAAATGGGGTGTCTACACAACCGAGGTGCCACGTGTCCTGGTCATGACGTCGAGGATATCTCGGCAAGGCCGAGGTTACCTCCGAAGATATCGAAATCCGAGATAAGCGGATATGGGACAAGAGTCCTAGAATAAGGAAGGACTTCAGTTTGAATAAATATAAGACTCTTAGAGAGTCTATCCCAATCCTGCTAGGAGTCCAAGATTGGCAGTAATCCTAAGTCCTTTAGAGCTAGGCTCTTGTTGGGACAAGGATTGAGTTAGCTATAAAAGAGAGGCACCCCGTGGGTCTAAGGTACGCAATTTATATTCTGAATAGTGAGATTAGCACTATTGATTATCTTTGAGAGATATGCTGACTTGATCGTCGGAGTGCCCCCGGATGGACGAACTACCGCCGGAATCTTCTCTTTCTGTTGCAGGTTAGCCAGGTGTCATCTATTCTGCCAGTGTTCTCCAGCTGAATACTAAGTTGGCAGTGTGGTCGGAAAATCACCCACACAAGAATTTTGATCATAATAGGAATATTGTGTGGAAGTATTGAAAGTGGAAGAAATATTGCATTGTATTATTAATCATTGCATTGGCATATCAATTCATTTGATAATGATAAGCTTTGAAATTTGATTTGAAAACTTTGCATTGAGAAAGGAATGTTGGGAAACAAGTTTTCATGTAATGATTTTGGGGCAAATACGATGGTAAGTCTTGAAAGGTAGTGTAGATGATAAGTGTCGAACCTTCCAGTTAATACTGGTAAAAATGACAGATTACAGGTGTCGAGCCTTCCAGTTAATACTAGTAAAAATGAAAAATTGGTAGTACTTGTATAGTCTACTTGCAGACACCAGCCTAGAGATTACCTGAGTCGTATTTACCATCTTGGAATTTTATTGAAATTGTTGGATTAATGTATTTTCAAAATGGCATTGTGCGTAAAATTTTCAAAAGATGAGAAAAATATTTTGAGTATGACATGGCATATGCATTCATCTTGTAAGACCGTATAAAATGGATTTGATGAATTGTTTAATTATTCGATTCAATTGATAATGAGATAATTGAATGAATTGAAAAGGATGTCCTGTTGCTATTGAAACATGTTTATTTATTTAAGTTAACTTGTTATAGTTAATTAAATAAATTAGATTTAAGAGATTATGTAATAAAATCATATAGTTTTAACATGATATGATTTCACATATATGTATGAGTATTTTGGTACTCACATATCTTCTAATGTTTTAATATGAGATTGCTTGGTGAGCTAGTGGCTGCTCACCCCTTACCTGTACATGTGTACAGGGAATGCTTTTTGGATTTGAAGATCAAACAATGGTTTTTACCATTTCATAAGTGTAATGTAGTGATGGATTGTACTACTTCATTTGTTGTTTGGCTGAGTGCTATTTTTTTGTAAAGAGTAGTATCCTCTCTTTTATTGTAAGTCTCAGTGCATTTTTTTTATTTGTATGTAAATGTCATTGTTGTATAACGAGAGGGATTATGTATATTTAATTATTCATCATTTCATCCAAGAATGAAATGTTATTTGTAAATTGACTTAATTAATGAATATTGGTAAGGTTATCCGAGTTATAAAATACGGGGCGTTACAAGTTGCCTTGATCAATTAGTATACGCCTTACCTAGTAGTCTCTAATCTTCAGTGTCACTACCAGAACATCGTTGTGCGTATGTTGCACCATATCTAGGTCTTCGTCCGTAAACGAGATCATCGGCCCCCGATGTCCCTCCATCTGAGGCTTCTTCTGTTGGGCTTAGAAGACATACTACAGATGTCTTACGCTCTGTGTCTCTCATTGGATCTCGTTTGCATTGACCTTCTGTGGATCACGTTGATAACTCGTGGTCCATTTGCCTATGGCGCAAGGGTGGTGGTTTTGCTACCGGTGCTTGGGCCAACTTCGCCTATTCCTCTCTTGTCTTTGCCTTGTCTATCAAGTCTCTCAGGTGTCCCTTCCTAACCAAGTCCTCCAAGTGTTGTTTCAGAGTCCGACACCCTTAAGTCATGTGCCTATTCTTGTCATGGTAAGCACAATTCTTCTCAGGGTTCCTGCCAATGTACTCCCTTGAGGTCTTCTGCGGTGCCCTAAAGTAGGCTGATTCTTGATCTTCTCCAAGATCTTGTAGATTGGGATCCTGAAAACTGTGCTCACAACTTGCATAGCCTTCAATCCTGATTCCGACCTGTCGGTGCCGATATTTCCTCGATTGCGCTTTAGTGAGTCGTTACTCTTCTCTTGCTTTACTACACTTGCCTTCTTTATTTTCTTGTCTTCCTCTATCCTTGCATACTTTTCAATCCTTGCCATGAGGTCCTCCATGCTCTTTGGGAGGGTCTTTGTAAGGGATTGCCGAAGTGGGCAATCATTCTACAAGTCGTTCTTGAAAGACACGACTGCAAATTCCTGGTTACAAACTGGTATCCGATTGTAAACCTTGTAGTATCTCTTGGCGTAAGCGCTAAGGCTTTCGCCATCGTCAATCTTCAGGGCTAATAGGGAATCGACCCTTAATAACTGCAATCTATTCGTAACAAACCTGGCCACAAATATCTTGGCCAGGCCTTCCCAATTCTTGATGCATCCCTTCAACAATTTGAGGAACCAATCTAATGTTGTTTCCCCAAATGTCAATGGGAACACCTTGCATAACAACTGCTCGTTTCCACTTCACAGAGACATTGCATTTAAATATAAACCAACATGAAAGTTCTGACTTGCCATCATAAATCTGGAACCTCGATATACTAAATCTCTTTGGTGCCTCTAATGCATCCAACTCTACCTAAAAAGATGTTCTTGGTTGAGCAATGGACATTACCTTGGCGCTCTGCCTATTCCTCTGGAGGTAATCTTGCAAGTCTTCCTTCGTCCACCCAGGAGCTCGACTATCGGTTGATTTCAGTCTCTTTGGTGCGCTGCTTCCAATGTTGGGATGTGTATGTTTGGATTCTCCATGTCTATTACATCGTCAAAGCAGAGGCCCTACTCGTTGATCTGTCACGATCTCCTGATATGGGTTCCTCTGGTCCTTAGGGTTCTATGTGACTCCTCTTGTCGTGTTTCTGTCCGCCCGGCATTCTGTGATCGTTAGTGTGAGTTCCCAGGCCTCTTCTCATGCTGTGGGACGGTTGGTACATTAACCTATCCCTCCTTCTGGGCGTCGTCGTTTGCTACTGGGGTCAGCGTTGCCGGTAAGGACAACGCTGGTTGCATCACTTTATTCTGCATCATGAAGTTCACCACAGTTTGTAAGTCCATCAGTTTGTTTGCCAAGTCCTTCACCCCGTCGTCTTTTCTCGGGCATCTTTCTTTCCATACTTAGAAGTTGCTTTCGTTGTCGGCATTGTTTGCTTCAGGATTTACTTCTTGCACTTTTTCGTCATTGTTTCCTCCTCCAGCATTTGGATCTATGTACTCCCCTTCCTCACTGTGTATGCCATCCCTGACTCTTACCTTTTGTCCAGCGTTAGCCATCTATTCTTTACTAAGTTTCCACAGACGGCACCAAATTGTGGGTGTTGATTTCCGACCTCACAACCAAACAGGAAACTTAGCTAGAGAACACAAGGCAGAATAGATTAAACCAAGCACCTGCACACAAGAAGATAAGCATACCATGGTTCCACTCGAAGGTACTCCAACGATCAAGTCAGTCACTTATCTCTCATAGATATCAACTCAATTAACAGTGTACAAGAAAAAGTGTGCCTCACTTTTATAGCTAGCAATGCCTCGTCCCCTAGAAGTCTCACTTCATAGGACTCAAGCACAATACTTATCTCGGACTCTTAGTTAGATATGGATAAACTGCTCAAGAGCCTCATCCCTATCCGAACTAAGCGCCTCACTTATCTAGGATTCTTGTCTTCTATCAAAACATCTCGGATTCCGGTATTACCACACTATATCTCGGTAATACCACAATCACCTCGGCAATCTAGCTCGTCCACGTGACACGATCCCAAAAATACGTCCCCATAGCTTCCTTCATTTGATACCAAACTAATAAAATAGTTGGAGTACTGTTTTCATTAATTTTTTATCAAATTTAAATTTGATGAAGAATTGAAAATGGTCTAATAGATAGAAGAAAATGATGTCAACATTGTTTACTTTGCTTTAAAATAAATAAAAAGTTATTACTTTCACCTTGTTTATTACAAATTCTAGGAACAATTTTAAATATTGGTCAATATTATTAAATAGTATCAGTTTATAGATCGGTAAATATCAACTGTAAAAATTCAAAATTTGTGATGTTTTATGTTAAGTTGTTTATTATAAATTTTGGGTTTGATTTTAAATAAAGGTGTCAGACTACTGCTTGTTTCAATAATATAATTATATATTGATGAATACCAAAAATTTAAAATTTCAAACGTGAGAGCATCTCCAACGGTGACTCAAATTTTTCACCAAATCTGAGTAAAAAATGATCCATTTCACCAAATTTGATTCCACTCACTCCAATGGTGCACCAAATTCATGAAATATGCTTCGGGACAACCGGGTGGTCGACCGGCCGGTCGACCGGCTGGTCAACCGGTTAGAAGGATTTTTTTTTTTTTTCAAATTGTTTGAACCTTTTTCTGAACTGCCTGAACCTTTTTCCGGGACAACCGGTTGGTCGACCGGTGTGAGGATTTTTTTTTTTTTTTTTTTAAACTGTCTGAACCTTTTTTGGAACTATTTGAACCTTTTGGTGGTCGACCGGTTAGTCAACCGGCCGGGCAACCGGCTGGTCGACCGGTTGGTCTCCCCCAACGGTCAGGAACAGTGATTTGGTGAAATCAGTATCTTCTCGTCGATTTGATGAATTGTTTGATGAATTTTCAATCTGATATCAACTCTGATGAACCGTTGGAGCAGTGAACAGTGGCTTTTTCATCAAAATTTAAATTTGATATCAACTCTGATGAACCGTTGGAGATGGTCTGAGGTGTTTATCAATATTTATAACCCTAATTAGGGCTACGATTTTTGTTAATCAAGGAGTTTGAAATTTTTATAAATATTAGGGAGACTTATTTATAAATCCTTTTTCGAACACTTATGGTAGGCTAAGGCCCTATTTGGTAGAGCTTATTTACAGCTTCTTTTAGCTTTTAGCTTAATTTAAGCTATTTTGATGTGTTTGGTTCAGCTTAACAATGCAACTTATAGCTTTTTATAAGTCAAAAATCAACTTATTCTTTGAGTGGGGGAGGAGAAGCTTAATTTATAAATCAAAAATCAGCTTATGTTCACAGCTATAAACTATAAGCTGTTAAGTTATAAGCTATAATCACTTTCCCACAGTTTTACCAAACGGGGTCTAAGTCCTGTGTAATTTCTTATAGAGTCTCAAGTCCTATTTAAATAGGAATGTATTCCACAAGATCTTACATAGATGGTGTTTGGGAAGTGAGTTTTTATGTAGATTTTATTAGATGTACGTTTTTATGAGATAAAAAATTTTTGATATTTGGGAAGATAGTTGGGTTTTTATGTGGTTGGATGTGATGTTTGTGAGAGAAAAAGTGAAATGATTATGGGGTTGGATGTGATATTTTGTTTGGATGTGTTTTTTTTTGGTTTTGCAAAACTTTTGTCTTTTAGTGAAAAAAATGAGAAAAAAATTTGGGAACTTACTTCCCAAACACCACCATAAACGTAACGTAACGTGACGTGACGTGACACTTACATAGACGTGACGTAACGTGACACCTACATAAACGTAAGGTAACGTGACACCTATATAAACGTAATGTAACGTGACACCTACATAAACATAACGTAACGTGTCACGTTACGTTTCGCAAACTTAATGAGTTTTTATTTTTTAAAATTGAATATGAAAATGTTGCTGGTTTATATTGGTGTCATGTTACGTTTTATATAAATATGATCTATGGTAACATTCAATATTAGTTGTTAATATCATAAATAATTGTAAAACCATATATAGAAAATTGAATGTTGCCATAAATCATAGGTGGCATGTTACGTTTATGTAGGTGTCACGTTACGTTACGTTTATGTAGATATGATCTATGGTAACATTCAATTTCCTATATAGGAAATTGAATATTGCCATAGATCATAGGTGTCACGTTACGTTTATGTAGGTATCACGTTACGTTACGTTTATGTTGGTGTCACGTTACGTTACGTTTATATAGATATGATCTATGGTAACATTCAATTTTCTATATATGGTTTTACAATTATTTATGATATTAACAACTAATATTAAGGGTAAATGTGTAAACAAACTTCCCACAAGATTTATGGGAACATAAGTTTTTTAGGAGGACCATATGTAGCATAAGTCTCCCTAATAGGACTTATAAATAATTTTCCCTAAATATTATGCCTAAGGGTTTTTTTTTTTTTTTTTTTTGAGAACATGAAATATGATGCCTGAGGTTGACTACTCATATTCATGGCAATGTGAAGAATTAATGAATAATTTTCAAAATCATGGGAATTATTTTAGTTCACTGTAAAAGGTTCATTAGTGCATGTTCTAAGAACCATAGGCCCCAAAATTACTGGGCCTCTGGCCCGTGGTTCAGGTGAAAATTCTGAATTAGTAAAAAGTGTTGTGATAATAATGATGAAAATCAAATACAATATATAATAATTAATATAAAAAAATTCTTAAAGAATGAAAGAAAAATTCTAAAAAATATAAGCGGAATAATACCTATATGTAAGTAGAGAGATTGAAATTGAAAAAACCTCCCAGTGAGACAACGAAAGATGTAAAGATCCATTGACTTGATCTGGTGATGGTTCTTGAAACATTTATATATATATATATATATACGCATATATTTGAGAGAGAACTGCAAGGACAAATTAATTTTAAAAAACTACTATAAATATGTGATAGGTTGCCTTTATTGATTAAAATTTAAAAGTTAACCTTATGAGTTAAGAATTGGTAAGATGTCCTTTTTTCCATTACAAAATTATATTGAGTGACTTTTAACTAGGATTGTTAAGCAAATTAAATTATTTTGGTTTAACTTAGTTCATTAAAAATTTATTTGAAATCGATTCGTTATGTAAACAAGTCAAATTTAAATATAATTTTAAATTTGTTAAGTTTTAAAGTCAAATTTAAATAATCTATTACTTAACTCAATAAATTTATATGTACTACAAATTATTAAGCTACTTAAAATTTATTCGAATTTAACTCGTTAAAAACTTATCTCCTTATATAAATAAATTAAATTTAAATATAATTTTAAACTCATTAAATTATAAAATCAAGTATGAACAGCCGGTTCGGCTCATTTTCGAGCTACTTTTTAATTTTTTGCTTTACTTGTGAAGAGAGAGATTTATACAAAGGGGTCTTTTGGGAAGTGGATTATAACCCACTTTTCAGATTATAACCCACTTCTCTCTCACATAAAAAATAACTTTTAATCAACTTTTAACCAAAAAGTTAATTATAACTATCTTTCTAAAATAGGCCAAAATGAAATAGGAAAAGCAAAATGCCGATGGAAAGAGGACAAATTATTTTATTTCCTAAAGCAAAAGGAGCACTTTGCGTGGGAGAGAGAGAGGGAGAAAGAAAAGATTACTTAATTGTGAACAGAGAGATTTGTATTGTTTTAGGAAATAAGTGAAAAGTTAGGTTGCGCTTGGTAGAATTTTCTAAATATAATTTGAGAATGGGAGCTTTTTCCATAAATTTATCTTTAATTACTTATGTTCCATCCAATCCATATTCTTTTTTACTATTCCATTAGGTCCTATTTGAGATAAGAAGACCAAAATACCCTTTTCATCTACTTATGTTCTATTTAGTCCATATTATTTTCTTATGTTTCAATAAGTCCTATGGGTGACATAATTACCAAAATACCCCTAATGTGAATGTTCACACCGTCAATGTGAATGTTCATATCGTCAATGTGTAGGGGCCCGGCCCATGTACAATGTGAATATTCACATTGACATGTTAATAATCACATTGATAGGAGTGTAAAATTAGCCCGCGGCCTGTGGGCGGCACGGGGCGAGCTCGGTCCGGCCCGTGACAATGTGAATATTCACATTGACATATTAACATTCACATTGATAGGACTGTAAAATTGACCGGCGGCCTGTGGGCGGCCCGAATCCCGCTCGTTGACGGGCCCGGCCCGTTGATAATGTGAATATTCACATTGACATGTTAACATTCACATTGATAAGAGTGTAAAATTGACTCGCGTCCCATGGGCGGCCCGAAGCCCGTGGCCGGCCCGGGAAGAGCCCGGCCCCGCCCGTGACAATGTGAATATTCACATTAACATATTAACATTCACATTGATAGGAGTGTAAAATTGGCCCGCGGCCTATGGGCGGCCCGAAGCCCGTTCGCTGCCCGGGACGGGCCCGGCCCGGCCCGTGACAATGTGAATATTCACATTGACATATTAACATTCACATTGATAGGAGTGTAAAATTGGCCCGCGGCCCGAAGACGACAGCCTAGGGTCGGGCCGGTGGGCCTAGGCCTAGGCTCGAGCTTAGGCCGGGCTTGGGCGGGCCTGGCCATTTTTTTTTAATTCTTTTTAATTTTTTCTACCAAAATTTTATTATTTTCCACAAAAAAGACATTGTGCCTCAGGCTGGCTGGGCCTCGGACCGAGCATTGAATGGGCCTTAAGCGGGCCGATGGGCTGGGCCGGGCTTCAAAGTGATGGCCTAGGCCCTAGCCTAGGGTCTCGGACATGCTTGAACCCGGACCCAAACGAGCCTGCCCCAGGCCGTGGGCGGGCTTCGAGCAGCCCACGGGCGGCGGGCCAATTCTACATTCCTATCAATGTGCATGTTAACATGTCAATGTGAATATTCACATTGTCAACGGGCCGGGCCGGGCCTACCCCGGGCCGCGGGCAAGCTTCGGGCAGCGTGCAAATTTTACACTCCTATTAATGTTAATGTTAACATGTCAATGTGAATATTCACATTGTCACGGGTCGGGCCAAGCCCGCCTCGGGCTGCGGTCGGGCTTCGGGCCGCCCACAGGCTACGGGCCAATTTTACACTTTTATCAATGTGAATGTTAACATGTCAATGTGACTATTCACATTGTCAATGTGAATATTCACATTGTCAATGAGCCAGGCTGGGCCGGCCCCGAGCTGCGGGCGGGCTTTTGGCCACCCATGGGCCGCGAGCCAATTTTATACTCTTATCAATGTGAATGTTAATATGTCCATGTGAATATTCACATTGTCAACAGGCCGGGCCGGGCCCGCCCCGGGCCGCCCACGGGCTGTGAGCGAGTTTCGAGCAGCCACGGGGCACGGGCCAATTTTATACTCTTATCAATGTGAATTTTAACATGTCAATGTGAATATTCACATTGTCAACAGGCCGGGCTGGGCCCGCCCGGGCTGCCTACGAGCCATGGGCGGGTTTTGGGCAGCCATGGGGCGCGGGCCAGTTTTATACTCTTATCAATGTGAATATTAACATGTCAATGTGAATATTCACATTGTCAACGGGCCAGGCCCACCCCGGGCCGCCCACAGGCCGTGGGCGGGTTTTCGGGAAGCCATAGGGCGCGGGCTAATCTTACACTCCTATCAATGTGAATGTTAACATGTCAATGTGAATGTTAACATGTCAATGTGAATATTCACATTGTCAACGGGGCGGGCTTTTGGCCGCCCACGGGACGCTGACCAATTTTATACTCTTATTAATGTGAGTGTTAACATGTCAATGTGAATATTCACATTGTCAACGGGCCGAGCCGGGCCCGCCCCGGGCCGCGGGCTGGCTTTTAGCCGCCCATGGGCCGCGAACCAATTTTATACTCTTATCAATGTGAATGTTAACATGTCAACGTGAATATTCACATTGTCAACGGCCCGGACCGGGCCCGCCCCAGGCCGCCCATGGGCCGCGGGCGGGTTTCGCGCCACCACGGGACACGGGCCAATTTTACACTCCTATTAATGTGAATGTTAACATGTCAATGTGAATATTCACATTGTCAACGGGCCGGGTCCGCCCCGGCTCGCAGACGGGTTTCGAGCCGCCTACGGGCCAATTTTACATTCCTACCAATGTGAATTTTAAAATATGAATGTTCACATCATAAAATTGCTAACTGTTCAAAAAATATTTATAAGGGTATCAAAATTAAATATAAGGGCATAAGTGTCCATGAAAATAGTGTAAATCAAGAAAAAAGACTTTATGGAATAAAACTATACATACATGGGACTAAATAGGTTAAAAAATTCCTTCATGGACTTCTTAAGTTAAAACACTTCTAAATGGGATTTATCAATAATTTTCCCTTTGAGAATAGAGTTATATTTTGAGTTTATGAGTTTTAGAATTATGATTTGAGTGTGAAGAATTTGTTTAGTGAATGAATTTTGAAAAGAGTTTTGAATTGAGTAGGAAATTTTTGATGTGACATGTGATATTTGATACAAAAACTTACAACTTATTATCACAACCCAAACCCGCCCTTATGGGTTTAGCACCATAACCGGCCAGTAATCCGAGATTACCGAAGGCCTGCTTAACAGTAAGACAGTAATACAGAGTACAGGGGTATGGCAGAAGCCAATACAGTAAATAAACAATGTCCAATGAGCTGTGACGGTCTGTATGCAAAAAGACTTTCATACATAGATATATACACAGTACAGAACAGTATGCACAATATCTACAATCATTTAGAACAGGGACTTAATCCCTATTAAGCAGTACAGTAACAGTCTATACAGATTACAAAACAGATACGGAGACAGATGGGGGAAGTTAAAACACCCCTAAGCTATAGCTAGACAGGCTCGGAACCTCGCAGTGAGGCACAGTAGTTGGCTTGACAAAACTGGAGTTTACCCCGACGCTCCTAGCCGCGGTCTGGTGCCTGTACACCTACATATATATATGAGCAGTGAGCTAAAACCCAGTGAATAACATAAAGCGTAAAGGGGTTTAGAATGAATGTCCTTACAGTAATGAAAACAGTTCATTAAGCTGGTATTTCAGTCATTCAGTCAGTACAGTCATATATGGTACATCCATTAGCATAACAGTAAACAGTAGGTCTTAAAAGATCGAACAGTCAATGATGGCCATCAATCAGTAAACAGTAGTGGTTCCAACAAGGGAACCGACAGAGATCTCTGTAACAGTAACAGTCAGTAACAGTAGTTGCTAAGGATGCCACAATACAGTTCAGAATATAGGACATACATTCATTCAGTTAACAGTATCAGTTCAGAAACAGTACAGTTTAATTGTTCAGAAGATAATCATTTTTGAACATATCTTTACACAGTTGTTACTCACAGAGTTCTGGGCTACAGTAAAGCTAGAGCGCGTCTCCAGTCGCCAACCCTACACAGTTTACAGAATGAACACACTCTAAGCTACACAGTTGGGAAAGATAATAACTTAATCCCTAATTGCCTCGGCGTGTTCTACATCTATATCCTCATTAAGATGTCTTAAACTAGGCCTAAGAATGCTTAGGATGGGATGAGGATGCAAAGATGCATTCAGAAAACATTTTCAAAATTTCAGAAAAACAGAGGTCCCGCTCGAGCGTAGGTTACTCCGCTCGAGCGGACATGCAGACATCGGTTCCCGCTCGAGCGTCACTTCCCACGCTCGAGCGGACATGTAAAACAGTCAAAAGTACTAGATGCTCAAAAATCACGCTCGATGGGCGCTCGACACCTGCTCGAGCGTAAGAAACAAGGTCCTGCTCGAGCGTCAATTATTCTGCTCGAGCGGACTTCAAAACAGTGCAAAGTACTGAGAGCACGAATTTCCCGCTCGAGCGCCACTTTCCCTGCTCGAGCGGGAGTCCAAAATCTGGAATTTCCAGATTTGAACTTCCAAGCCCAAAACAAGTTCCAATGAATCAAAATCAATTCCCTTGGGCCCATTTTTGGGAAAACACTGGTAAATACATAGGATAACATGATTCAAAGCTCAATTTGTAAAATCAAGGCCCAAAGGTAGTTTAATTAAAGCCAAATTCAAACCAATTTTCATGAACATGCTACAAACATGACATGCAAGAGTTTAATTCAATTCAAAGCTTCAATTTCATGCTCTAATGAGCCAAACCTTTTCAAAATAGGATGAAATCATGGTCTACTCCCAAAACATGGACATGCATGTAACAATTTTCCATGAAATCAACTCCAAAGCCAACAATACAAACATGCATGCATGAATTAAGTTATAATCCAACATGTTAGAACTAAATCATGACTTGGCTCCTCAATTAGACATGAACCATGCAAGAATCAACTTAAACACAACAATGAGAGGTTGAGTCACCTTACCTAAGTCTTCAATCACAAGACTAGAAGCTTAATTAGGCAATTGTCCTTCAATTCTTCAAGTTCTCTAAGCCAACTCTCAAGAACACTCTCTACTCTCCCTCTTGGTCGGCAATAACAAGGGAATGGCTGATGAAATGGTGTGCCTAAGGATATATTCAAGCCTCAAGTATGGTATGAAGTGGGCCACTAAGTGGCACTAATGTAAATAAGTCCAACTCTTATAATTCTTTACCAATTAAGCTAATTTAATCATACCAAAACACTTTTTAACTGAATATGCCATAAAATCATATAAATTATGATGGTCCTAAAACATCAATCAATTTCTGGTTCGGCCGCCGATAAGGCCTTCAATTTGCAGTTCAAACATAAAAACATGAACAGATAATCAAACAGGCAACAGATAGAAATGCAATTCAAACAGATATACTCAATCAATCAGTTTCAGATTTCAGTCAGTCAGTCCAGTATTTTAATCAGTTCAATTACTTATCATAATCAATCTCAGTTTAGCAGTAATCGGTAGTTATCAGTGATCAATGACGAGGGGTGTTACACTTATAACCAAACACACAACTCAAAATTCTATTCCAAACTCATAAAAAAAATTTAAAAATTCTGAAATTTTTTTATTTAAAATATAACAAATACAAGGTGCCAATTATAAAAATAAAATAAAATAATAGCACTGCTCCGGTCAATTGGCTCAACGTCTGAGAGGACGACCAGTTAGTCCAAATTTTCCCGCATTGCAAAGAGTTTTCAAAAGTGAGTGTGAAATTAATTTTCGAAAATACTAAACAAACACCACACTTAAAAGTGAGTGTGGAATTATATTTTGAAAGCTCCATCAAACGGGGCCTTAAATTTTTAATGTTTTTAAATTTTTTTTAAAAAATATGTAAAATAATAAAAAAGTAATTAACCTAAAAGAGGTTTTAAAAAAGGGAAAATTATCCAAAAGTCTCATATCAGCATTAGCAACCCCATTTAGTCCTACCAATTAACGCATATACTGATAGATCCCATAGGTGATAACATTATCACTAATAGGTCCTATTTTGATTTATATTGTGATATTATGGTCGCTTCTACCCCTTCATTTACTGCGTCACACCTCACTATCACATGTCAAAAAGTACTATAGGGCGTTTTTCCCACTGTCACACAGTCACACAGCAGAAAGTACTATAGGGTATTTTCCCCACTGTCACACAGTCACACAGCAGAAAGTACTATAGGGCATTTTTCCCACTGTCACACAGTCTGTCACACAGCAGAAAGTACTATAGGGCATTTTCTCCACTGTCACACCCACTGTCACACAGTCACACAACAGAAAGTACTATAGGGCATTTTTCCCACTGTCACACTGTCACACAGCAGAAAGTACTATAGGACATTTTTCCCACTGTCACACCCAAACACACACCGTCACACTGTCTCACATAACCCAACAAATGAGGGCATTTCAGGAAGATACACATACCGCAGGACCAAACGGAGTAATAAAAATATTTAAGGACTAATTGCACCAACATTTCACATTACGAGACTTATCAGTAACTCTCCCTTTAAAAAAAGTGACTTCAAAAAAAGAAGCCAAAATAAAATAGGAAAAGCAGTATGCTGAGTGAAACAGGACAAATCATTCTTAGCACTCTGCGAGAGAGAGAGAGAGAGAGAGAGAGAGAGAGATGTGGTTGGTTTCTACGATAGTACCTTTTGAAATTGAAATTATTTTGTTACTTAATTTTTTAAAAATAGGATTAAAAAAGAGAATATTTAAATATTTTATCAAAAAATTTCACTTCTTATGTGATGTGGTAGGTCTTTCTTTTTTAAAAAAAATAAAAATAATAATAAATAAATAAAAAAAACGTGATAGACCTTATACACCTAGTATTATTTTGTGAAAACAAGTAAATAAAATAAAATAAAATACATTTATCACAAACAATAATGCTACATTGTTATTTAAAGCAACGGTACATGAATATGTATAAAAAAATAAATAAAAAAAAAACTAGAACATGAAAAAAAATTAAAAAAAATAGAAAATAACTTTTTTAAAACAAAACCGGAGAATGCCCACTAAAAGCAACATTACACAAAGGAGTAAGCAGTCAGACAAAGGAGTATCCTCAGTCATTGCTCAGAGCATCTCTAGCAAAATCATTGTATCACCAATTTTGTTATTTTATTTAGTTTCAAGCTCGAAAATGAGTCTCCAACAGTCTCACCAGAAGTTTGCTAAAATGATTTTAAGCTACAGTAACTCGTCAAAGAAGATGAGGCACAGTGTTCTAGCCTCATAATTTTTTATTATTTTCTTCCTTCCTCGCGTTGATCTCTAAACAGGTGTGCTCTTCAACTTCTTTTTTTTTAATAAATACTATATTTGAAAGAAGAAAGAATAAAAAATAATATTTGAAAGAAGAAAGATAAGTACATAACGTTATTGGAATATATATTAAAAAAAAGACTAAGTAAAATAATAATAAAAAAATTTAAATAACTATTTTAACTATCTTACTGGATATGCTCTTAAACATTTCCGCAGTCTCAGATATGGCTACAACAACTACAAATTCAAAAGTAAGTTTAAAGCTCCTCGTAGACACCAACTCCAACAAGGTTCTCTTTGTGGAGCCCGAAAAGGATTTTATTGACCTCCGCTTTGGCCTCCGGTTCAATTCGTATTTAGTTTATTAAAAAATCGTTCGAAGTATACACACTGTTATGTAAATAAATTAAATTTAAATATAATTTTAAACTCGTTAAATTTTTAAATGAAGTTTGAATAATTTATTATTCAGATCAATAAATTTATATGTATTATAAATTATTAAGTTACTTAAACTTTATTTGAATTCAATTCATTAAAAGCTCATTTTATTATATAAATAAGTCAAATTTAAATATAATTTTAAGTTCATTGAGTTATAAAATTAAGTTTGAACAATCTTTTCGACTCATTTTCAAGCTATTTTTAACTAATTTCTCTTTACTTGTGAAGAGAGAGATTTGTACAAAATAAGATAGGAAAAGCAGTATGTTGACAGAAACAGGACAAATTATTTTATTTCTTAAAACAAAAGGAGCACTTTGCCACAGACAGAGAGAGAGAGAGAGAGAGAGAGAGAAAAGTAAGATTACTTAATTGTGAAGAGAGAAAGATTTGTACAAAATGAGATAGGAAAAACAGTATGTTGACGGAAACAGGACAAATTATTTTCTTTCTTAAAGCAAAAGGAGCATTGTACGAGCACGAAATAAAGGAACTCATATAATCCTGTTGATCAAGTTTGCACTCCTTCAAACGTCGTCGCTTTGTTACCTGAAAACACAAACGTGAGCTAAACGGCGGGTGTGTGCCGGATACCTCTCCGATACCTAAGTCAATAAGTAGACAATAGACAAAAGTTCTGTGTATTCGAGAGTAGAAATTGTGATACCTGTACATAGGTCTTGTCATGAGCTTTTATAGATTTCGCATGGCTCAATCCTAGTAGGACTCCAATTCTCCTTATAAGAGTCCTCGTAGGAATCATACTTCTAAGGATAATACCTATCCTGATAACACCTTACTCACTACCAACCAAGTGAGATGGCTCGAACCTCCTTACCTCGGCTTGGTAGCAGCTCATCCAAGCTAGCATGGCCTTGCCCCACGCCAGACAAAACCAGGAATATTTGACCGAGAAAACCAGTTCGGTACCCCGATCCAGCTTGGGTCAAACATAACCACCTCGGTCTAAACCTTGGGCCGAATATCCGCCCAATCCACGACCGAGCTTACTCCATTCTCATTTCCGCTCACAGCGCATCCCAATGACCAAGAGTGTATACCTAGCTCGGTCCATCCAACAGATGGTCTTAGCTCAGCCTAATTTCCACATAAATTGCCCTCTCAATTGCCCCTCAATTCCATTTGCAATGCATGATTGGGATTATTCTTCTCAAGCTGTGCTAAGATATTCCAACCAACTGAACCAAAAGCAACCCAACCGAACTAAAATACTTTTATCGGAACTATAGACATGTCCATCTCTAGGTAACTCGGTTTGCTAAAACCGTGCCTGTTACACAGCGTGTCGTTTCGCGTACCCGACATCGTGTCCTTACTAGGACACGTGGCACACGTCCATTGCTTCTCCATACAGTGACAGCCGTCTCACATTTATCAAAAAACGTTCAAAAAATTCTCGCCGTTTTCATGCCTATATACAAAACCCACTTCTTTAACCAAGCACTCTTACTGTTGATCTTCTCTCCCTTACATTTCTAAGTTCCAGATATGTGCCTCCTGTGCTCTAGTCCCAAACCAAGTAGCCATATCATCCGCTTCACTTGCCCTATTGCTGGTTGGATTCCGGCTTCTTGCTTTAAACCCGTAAGGTTCTAATGCCTCTTGCTTCCTTTTGCTGGTGTTCCTTTTTATTAATTTCTATAATATTAATTTCTATAATTCCAGCACTTAATCCCTATATATACGTATTTATATACACTAGGGCGTTAAGTTTAAATCCAAAACCTCACGCTCAAGCCTAAAAACACACTAGATGGATTTTGAATCAGTTTAAAACATGGTTTTGATCCAAAATTGTGTTGTGACTAAACTAGGAACTTGTTTGCGACCTTTAGGCTTGTACTTGACCGAACTAGAAGCGCACTATAACCTTGTGCATTGATCACCAACCGTGCTATAAACCTTGAGTTGGCTCTGTTTCACAGCCGAACTGGAAACTGTCTCTAACCCAGATGTAGCCGAGTTAGGCTTATTTTACTTTTGCCTATTTACTTAGCCCGGTCCAGTTATCTAGGCATAACACTTTTTATTTCCACTTTGCAGACTTGACTAGGTTAGCCAAGCACACCCTTGTACTTTGCCCCTGGGCGATTTTGCTCAACCGAGCCATCCAAAGTCACACCAGTGCCGAGCTAGGCTGCCATATTCATTTTTAATATAACAATTTTTAAGTATAATGGGTAAATACCAATTCCTAGTGGACTCACCTGGAGCCATGGCAGAATTTCGAAGAGAATACCACATCCCAGATGACGTCCATCTTTCCCTAGCCGAGCTAGACACCATGCCATGGGGCAAGTCAGGATTTGTTCTATTCACCACGGTGTCTATTGTAGAGGGGGACTTCGGTTCCTAGTCCAACCCTTGATCTATGAATTTCTTAGGCAAACCAGACTATGCCCCACACAACTATCCTCCAATACTTACAGAATAATAAATGGCATAGCCAAACTAAATCGCCGTCTTGGCCTCAACCTCGGACTGGCCGAGCTTTTCATCAATATTCGCTCGGTCAGAATGATGACGATTGGGTATATTGCCTTAAAGTAAGAAAAGGCCGAGAGAAAATCATCAAGAACACACCTGATAAAGATCTAAACGACGATGATTTTCTTTGGGTGTCTGGGAACTTTGAAGATCATAAAGCCCAAATACCGGGCTATAACATCAACTGGAACAAGGGAACAGCTGGTAAGGACAGCTCGGTTTCATCTTTATTTGTTATCAAAAATAACTACCATACTAACCCTTGTGTTCTTTGTTCATTATGCAGATTTGAACCACCTGAAATCAACTTACACTTACGCGAATCAAGACGCACTCCGAGCCGCGCTACGATACCGGCATCGAGACTGGACCGAGCTGCTCGACGTACAACTGTCCTACTGTTACAGCGGTAAGAGGAAAACCAGAGTAACCGACTTCCTCCTTCACCCGAGCCAAACCCCACTCTCTCCCAAATCAACCTAATCCCACTCACTAAAGAACAGGAGATGGCAAAGAGGCGAGCTATCCACGCCCTTATTACCGAGCAAACCGTTGCTTTCACAGTTGAGGCCCAGACTGAGTTGCCCCCAGCTGGTAACGCTCGTGAGGCCGTGGTCGCCCTTCCAACCACTAGAGCCCCGTCATCCTGGCCTAATAAGAGATCGCGTACCTCGGCCGACCAAACACAGCGTTTGGTTGATGAAGAAGACACCGAGCAGCTTGAGGCCATGCTCCCTGAAACACCCACAAGTAGACATCGAGCTACCCTATCTCCCCCTCCAGCGTGGGCACCAGTTGTGTTTTTTAAGGGCCGAGCCGTGATTACGTCCGATTCTGTTTGCGTTGAAAAAGACCATCTTCTAGCATTTAACTTGGCAAAAAATGTCTGCCTTCCAGCTGACATAGAGCACCATGCCCATCTAACCGAGCTGAAAGCCATACAATCTGCCAACAAATCGCTAATTCTGGTAACGCTGAATTCCACTTATGTTCTGGTTTTGCCACTAACTTCTCGCTCGGTTCTTCTAACGGTAAATGTTCTGTAGGCCGTGCGAAAGAACCAGATCGCGCACGAGCGCGTGCTTGAATTAAGAAGAATGGCCAAGGCGGCCATTGTTGAAGGCAAGGCCAAAGAAGCCGAGCTTAAAGAACTACGAGCAAAGTTCGCCGAGCTAAAAGCTGACCGGGACCAATTGGCTGAGCAGGTTTCTGCTACTGAGGCAGATAAGAACAAAGCTCTGGACGAAAAGAAGGATCTTTATCTTCGAGAGATGGCCAAGCTCGAGAAGAAAAAAGATGCCAAAATAAAAGCATTGCAGAAGCAAATGGAGAACACTGAAAAGCGCAGTTTCAAAGAAGGTGAGGAGCTCTACGTCCAGCAATGCGAGGCGTCGAAAGACATCTTTTTTAAGTGTGAGTGGAAAGCTGCCGCTACCAAGCTCGGTCAGGGGCCTGATTCTAAAGCCTTTCTCAACCCTCCCCCTCACTTTATACCCATTTATATGACAGACTATGCAGCCGCAGTCCAAAAGAAGTTCCTTCAGGCGGGGGAGGAAAAAGAAACCTCTGATCTAAATAATGCCCCAACTGCTAACATTGACCCCAGTCTTGAGCCTGCTCGGGTGGATCCACTCACCCAGCCTATGCCAAGCACGATTGACGGGGTGCCCTTGACTAACCTACCTTAGGAGACAGCCGCCGAAACCGAGCTACCCAGTGGTGAGGTCTGGGTTGACCTGAACATTGACCTTGACGACCTTTTTACCTAAGGCTCATTTTCTCTTTTCTTTTTTGTTTGCAATGTAACTAGGCTAAACGCCCCACCTTTTGTAATTGCTTACCAATGAATAAAATCTGTCTTTTTTCACTCTTTATAGTGTATTATCTTTAATGCAAGCCTAGCCGACCTGGTTAGCTCAGCCGTTCCTAATCTTGCCCACCTTTTCGACTGAGATATTTATCTCGGCTAAAAAACAACTTGAAAAATTGCAAAACCTTTGTGACCGAAATGTGTGCCTTGATCCTTAGCTCGGCTAAAAGAAAACAGGTTTGATTAAACTTGCAAACTTACTTGAGCCTAAATCCTTATCTCGGCTGAAGAACGAACTAAGTGTTCAATCACATCTGCCAACTTCCTCGAGCCTAGATCCTTATCTCGGCTTAAGGGACGAACTAAGTGTCGGTCAAACCTGCTAACCTTCTTGAGCCTAGATCCTTATCTCAGCTGAAGGAGAAAGATTTGTCGATCAAACCTGCCAACCTTCTTGAGCCTAGATCCTTATCTCAGCTGAAGAGCTAAGTGTTGGTCAAACCTGCCAACCTTCTTGAGCCTAGATCCTTATCTCGGCTGAAGAACTAAAGGTGTTGGTCAAACCTGCCAACCTTCTTGAACCTAGATCCTTATCTCGGCTAAAGAACAAAAGGTGTTGGTCAAACCTGCCAACCTTCTTGAGTCTAGAGCCTTATCTCGGCTGAAGAACTAAAGGTGTTGGTCAAACCTGCCAACCTTCTTGAGCCTAGATCCTTATCTCGGCTGAAGAACAAAAGGTGTTGGTCAAACCTATCAACCTTCTTAAGCCTAGATCCTTACATCGGCCGAAGAACTAAAGGTGTTGGTCAAACCTAACAACCTTCTTGAGCCTAGATCCTTATCTCTGCTGAAGAAGAGAACTAAGTATTGGTCAAGCCTGCCAACCTTCATAATTACCCCCAGTCGACAATAAATATGAACAACTTTTACAAACAAAGGAAAAAAATATTTTTACTAGAAAAAAAAAAAAAAAAACTACTTGTTTTATTGCAAAAGAAAAATTATAAGTGTTTTTAAGAAAAAGCTAAAAATAAAATAGTTTGAGATTGACTGTGTTCCATGGCCTAGGAATAACTTTGTTGTCCATATCTTCTAAGTGATACGCCCATTTTCCCACTAAACTAATCACTTTGTATGGTCCTTCCCAGTTAGGTCCTAACTTGCCATCTCCAAGTACCAAAGCATTGCCCATTACTTTACGCAATACCCAATCTCCAATCTTGAATTGTCTTAGGTGCACTGTTTTGTTGTATTTTCTAGACAACTCTTGTTGATATGAGGCAATGTGCACCAATGCCCTTTCCCTTCTTTCTTTTGCGGAGTCAAGTTCTAGGGCTATGGCCTCACCATTCAAGTTTGGATCAAAATTTTAGCTCCTAATAGTGGGGAGGCCCACTTCTAGGGGGATTACTGCCTCCATGCCATAAGCAAAAGAAAAAGGTGTTTTGCCAGTTGACTGCTGAGGTGTGGTACGGTAAGCCCATAAAACATAGGAAAATTCTTCAGCCCACTTGTCTTTTGCTCTTTCTAACCTCTTCTTCAGACCGTCTAAGACTACTTTGTTGGAAGCTTCAGCCTGGCCATTAGCTTGGGGGTACGCCGGTGTAGAGTTGTAGAATTCTATTTTGTATTCTTCCCAAAAGCCCCTAAAGATTTTTCCATCAAACTGAGTGCCATTGTTGGATATTAAAGCCTTGGGTATACCAAACCGAGTTATGATGTTCTACCAGATGAACTTCTTGACGTCTTTTTCTTTTATAGATGCGAGTGCTTCTGTCTCCACCCACTATGTGAAATAGTCCGTTGCTACGAGAAAGAACTTTCTGTTGCCGGGCGCAGTTGGGAGTGGTCCTACTATATCCAAGCCCTACATTACAAAGGGCCACGAGCTGGTCAATGGTAGAAGCTCTCAAGCTGGTTGATGCATTTGGTGTGTGAACTTCTGACATTTCTCACACTTCTTGACATATTTCTCTAAATCTGCTTGCATGTACGGCCACCAATACCCTTGTGAAATTGCTCGATAGGCCAGCGATCTTTCCCCTTAGTGGTTTCCGCAGACGCCTTCGTGTATTTCGAACAAAGATGCCTCGACCTTACTAGGATGGACACATTTCAAGTAAGGTCTTGTGAAGGATTTTTTATACAGTGCTAGTGATGGGGAGAGCCAAAATCGTTGTGACTTTGCTCTAATTTTATTGGCTTCTTTCTTTTCTTCAGGTAAAATGCCATCTTTTAAAAACACTATGATGGGATCCATCCAGGAAGAGCCTAGCTCGGCACAATATGTCCCGGCTGCTTCGAGCTCTTTAATACTTGGTCTGGGTAGGAAGTTAATCAACAATAGGTGTGGGATAGATGTATCTGCCATTGACGCAAAAACCGACCAGCTCATCTACTTTACTATTTTCCTCTCAACCGATTTGCTCTATCCGAACTACTTCGAACTTCATGATCTCCTTTCTGACCAACTCTTGGTATTTAGCCATTCTATCATCCTTTGCTTCGTAGTCGCCCGAAATCTGGTTGACTACCAGCTGGGAGTCACTGTACACCATCAGCTCGGTGGCCTTCATGCAAAGTGCTGATTTCAAACCTACTAGCAATGCTTCATATTCCGCCTCGTTGTTGGATGCTGGGAAGCCAAGGTTGACTGCCTGTTCAATTGTTAGGTCATCCGGTGAGACGAGAACTATGCCTAGTCCTGCACCATGCCTGTTGGATGCTCCTTCCATGAAGAGTTTCCACATCTCTTCGACGAATAGCTTCGAGCAAGTGGAGGGATCTGATGATGTCTTCGGATCAGAGGCGTTGTTGATGCCTTTTTTCGGGTTAATGTCTACTGTTGGGCTTTGATCCTCATTGTTTGACTGTCTCAAGACTTTATTTTTGGGTGAGTCCTTGCTGGCAGTGCTACGGTCTGTTCCTTCTTCCCTTTCTTCAGGCCTGAATGGCTTGCTATGCAGTCGGGCGTCCTGCTTTGGGGGTTGCATTATTCTTGCGACACTTTTCCCCCTTCTTTCAGTTGCCTCAGTCAAGTCGATCGAGTAAACATGATGACTCCCTGGCGTGAACTCGGCCACGAAGTCTGCCAAAGCTTGGGCCTTTATTACGATTCTTGGTTGAAACTTAATGTCAAAATGCCCCAACTCCACTGCCCACTTCAAAATTCGTCCAGAAAAATCCGCCCTCTCAAAAAAGGCTTTTAAAAGGAAGGTCATTAAGATAATCACGGTGTGGGCATGGAAGTAGTGCGACAATTTTCTTGAGGCCATCATCAAAGCTAAGGCCAGCTTTTCCAACGGCAGGTACCTTGTTTCAGCGCCCAGCAATGTCTTGCTCACATAGAAGATAGACAAGTGTTGTATTCCCTTAGCTCTCACCAATATTGCGCTAACTACATGCTGGGAAACTGTTAAGTACAAAAAGAGCTCATCTCCCGGTACTAGAGTCACCAACAACGGAGGAGAGGTCATGTAGTCTTTCAAGCTTATAAAGGCGCGGTCGCACTCATCATCCCACTCAAACTTGGCCTTCAGTGCCTGGAAGAATGGTCGATACCTATCTGACGACCGACTTATAAATTGGTTTAGTACGGCTGCTAGGCCAGTGAGATGCTACACCTCCTTGATGGTGTTGGGCCTCTCAAGGTCTTGGATGGCTTTGATCTGAGAGAGATCAGCTTCTATACCCTGGTTGGTCACTAGAAAGCCTAGGAATTTGCCTGACCGCACGCCGAATGCGCACTTAGATGCGTTCAATCGCAACTTGTGGGACTTCAAAATTTGAAACATTTCATCTAAGTCCTTGAGATGGTCCCCCTCATCTCTGCTTTTGACTACCATATCATCTATGTAAGCCTCCATTGTTCTACCTAACAATGGTTCAAACATTTTGGTGATCATCCATTGAAATGTAACCCCTGCGTTTTTCAAGCCAAAGGGCATGACCCTGTAGCAATATAGTCCTCTAGGTGTTGTAAACGATATGACCTCCTAATTCGGTTCATACATAACAATCTGATGGTAACCGTGATATGCATCAAGAAAGCTAAGTCGGTTATGCCTTTCTGTTAGGTCCACCAATTGGTCTATTCGTGGCAGGGAAAAGCTATCTTTTAGGCATGCTTTGTTAACTGTTTTGTAATCCACGGAAACGTGCCATTTGCTGTTCTTTTTTGGCACCACTATAGTGTTGAAAATCTACCTGGGATAGTGTATTTCTCTGATTGCCCCTGCTTCCAGCAAGTTTCCCACTTCCTCCGCCACTATCTCTGCGTAGTAGAGTATCGATCGGCGAGTTCGCTGTATAATTGGTCTGGTACTTAGATGGACATTGAGTTGATGGCAGATGAAATTTGGGTCAATGCTAGGCATGTTGTATGGCATCCAGGCGAACACTTCGATGTTAGAGGTCAAAATTCCATGATCTCTATTCTTTCAGTGCTGGATAGAGACGAGCCGAGCAAAAAGAACTTTTCTGGGTTTTTTTCATCTATCCTCACCTCTACTAAGTCTTCCACTACCTTCTGTTTGGCTGCTTTACCAACGTCTGTGAACAGCTCGTTGCTTTCTAGCTCTTCTACCATTTATACAAACTCTTTTGCAGCCCGACTGCCGTTTATAGTAACAAAGCACTGTTTCGACATAATTTGGTCCCCTAAGACTTCTTCAATCACTTCGGTTTCGTTAGGAAACCATAGCACCTGATGGTAGGTTGATGCCACTGATCGCACGGCGTGCAACCATGCTCTTCCCGAGATTATGTTGTAAGTGAAAGGGACTTTCAATACCTAAAATTCCACTTGTTTCGTCATCGTTCCTGCTTTGACCAGCATAAGTATCTTGCCCACCTACCATTCTGGCATTGAGTTGAAGCCGACTAAGGGGGATGTTGCGGGTGCCAACTCTCTGTCCTCCAATTTTAGTTGCTTGAAGGTCTCATAGTACATTATCTCGCAGGAGCTCCCTTAGTCAATTAAGATCCACTTGATGTCAAAGTTCTTGACGCGCAAAGTAACCACCAGTGCATCGTTGTGAGGGCATTGTAACCTTGCTAAGTCCCTGTCAAAAAAAAAGATGACGTTCGTTGCCTCCGTTTTTTCCCTTTTGACTGTAGGTTGTGCACTTAGTATCTCTCTCAAGTGCTCAGCCTTTTTTATCATCCCTCTGAGCTCACGTACCCGTTCAGGTTCAATGATCCCATGTATTACATTGATTATGCCTTGGGGTGGACCGTTGACCGGCATCCCATCCAGCCTGTTGCATTCTTGGGGAGCCGGCTGTGTTCCCCCCTCTATATACTGGTCCAGGTGGCCTGCGGCCACTAACTTCTCCAGATGTTGCCTCAATAGCGTATAATTTTCAGTTCGGTGCCCCTTTTCATCATAGAAGGTGCAACGGTACCTATCATCGTAGCCCCTCTGCGCTTCTCCCAACTTGGCAGACCGCCGAACGAAGGGTTCGTCGCGTATCTCGCTAAGAATCCGGTAGATAGGTTTATTAAATATCGTGGTGATAGAAGTATGAACTCTCAACTTCCTTTCTTAGGGGTCCTCTCTGTTGGCTCTACTGCCTTGCCCATTCTTGCTCGGTTGTTCTTTTCGCCCGACCATGTTTACGTTTGCCGTAGGTTTTCTGTCTGACATCGCTGTTGTGCCAGCTTTCGCTTTGGTTCGTGCGACATCTTCTTCTACCTAGATGTGCTTATGCACTCTCTTTATTAGGGCCCCCATTGTGAGGGGTGGAGTCATCATCATTGAATCCCTCAATTTGTTGCCAGCCGGCAAACCTTGTTTGTACTGTGCGATAGCTAGGTTTGTGGGGCAATCTCCAATCTGATAAAAAAGTCTCCCAATACCGGTTATTGTAAGACCTTAATGTTTTCTTCTCGCCCATGTCTATGGAGAGAAGCTGGTCAATCTCCACAGGCGTCTTGGTGTTCGTTCTGAATCTAGTCACGAATACCTCCGCTAGTTGTGCCCATGAAACTATGCTGCCTTCGGGCAACCTTTCAAACCACGTTAAACCCAGGTCACTGAGGTTGGAAGGAAACATGATACATATTAGAGCCTCGTTTCGCCGATACACTGCCATAACCTGGCAAAAGTGGCGAAAGTGCATGTAGGGGTCTGACTTTCCCTCATAAATAGTGAATTTGGGCTGGTAGAAGCCTGAGGGTAATGGTGTGTTCTCTATTGCCGGAATGAACGGCAAGCTCTGCAACCTTGCTAACGCTTTGTCTGCTAGTTCATAGGCAAGGCACGGCTTTGGCATTCTAACCTCGACACTCCCATGTGTTCTAGAAACTAACCGTTGTAGCGCTGAGACTCTGCGGGGGTCGCGAGCCTGGGATTCTTCTCTTCTTCGAGCCCTTTCCTCAAGCACTATCCGCAGGTCCGCCGACCTAGGTAACTATGTGTGCCTAGATGTCGTTTGGTGCAAATGCGAAGGCCAATAACTGCTTTCATCTGTGTAAAACCTTTCAGTCCTCGTTCTCTCAGACCTGGAGTAGCGAATCCTTGAAGTCCTTGATTGTGTATCGTCTGTCCTGAGGCTTCTACTTTCAGCTTGTGATGGTGTGACTTGTCTGTCACGATCTCCTGAATGGTAAGAACGTGTGTTGCCTTTGCGCCCCTCTTCTGTTGTCACCCCTTTCCCTTTTATCTGACGCTTCATTGTCTCCATTTTTGCCGCCATCCTCCATATCAATTCCTCTTGCTCCCTTACCCGATCTTCTAGAACCTGAGGATCCAACCTCCGCCTCTACCTTTCAGGGCTTTGGGAGCGACAAGGACTGGAGCCCCGTCTTTCTCGTGTGTCCCTCTGCGGGTTCCGTCGCGGTTCCGTCACGGAGGATCTAACTCTGCCATGGGCAAGATAAAAGGCAAGCCTTCACGCCTTCCGCCTCCCTCTAGGGTTTGCCCATCTATAGCAGAGTGTGGCAAGTCTTCATTGTGCGCCATTGAAATCAGTTGAAAGAAAAACTTAATCAAGAGGTTTGTTCTTGGTGATTGCTTCCTACAGATGGCGCCAATTGTACGAGCATGAAATAAAGGAACTCGTATAATCCTGTTGATCAAGTTTGCACTCCTTCAAACGTCATCGCTTTGTTACCTGAAAACACAAACGTGAGCTAGCCGGCGGGTCTGTGCCGGATACCTCTTCGATGCCTAAGTCAGCAAGTAGACAATAGACAAAAGTTATGTGTATTCGAGAGTAGAAATTGTGATAGCTGTACATAGATCCTGGCATGAGCTTTTATAGATTCCGCATGGCTCAATCCTAGTAGGACTCCTATTCTCCTTATAAGAGTCCTCGTAAGAATCATACTTCCAAGGATAATACCTATCCTGATAACACCCTACTCACTACCAACCAAGTGAAATGGCTCGAACCTCCTTACCTCGGCTCAGTAGCAGCTCATCTAAGCTAGCATGGCCTTGTCCCACACCAGACAGAACCAGGAATATTTGACCTAGATAACCAGTTCGGTACCCCGGTCCAGCTTGGGTCAAACATAACCACCTTGGTCTAAGCCTTGGGCCAAATATCCGCCCAATCCACGACCGAGCTTACTCTATTCGCATTTCTGCCCACAGCGCGGCCCAATGACCAAGAGTGTATACCTAGCTCGGTCTATCTAACAGATGGTCTTAGATGGTCTTAGCAGTATGTTGACGGAAACAAGACAAATTATTTTCTTTCTTAAAGCAAAAGGAGCACTTTGCCAGAGAGAGAGAAAGAAAGAGAAAAAAAAAAAAAAAGTAAGATTACTTAATTGTGAAGAAAGAGATTTGTACAAAATGAGATAGGAAAAGCAGTATGTTGACAGAAACAAGACAAATTATTTTCTTTCTTAAAGCAAAAGGAGCACTTTGCCTGTGAGAGAGAGAGAGAGAGAGAGAGAGAGAGAGAGAAAAAAGTAAGATTACTTGATTGTGAAGAGATAGATTTGTACAAAATGAGATAGGAAAAGCAGTATGTTGACAGAAACAAGACAAATTATTTTCTTTCTTAAAGCAAAAGGAGCACTTTGCCTGTGTGTGTGAGAGAGAGAGAGAGAGAGAGAAAAGTAAGATTACTTGATTGTGAAGAGATAGATTTGTACAAAATGAGATAGGAAAAGCAGTATGTTGACAGAAACAAGACAAATTATTTTCTTTCTTAAAGCAAAAGGAGCACTTTGCCTGAGAGTGAGAGAGAGAGAGAGAAAAAGAGAAAAAAAAAAAAAAGTAAGGCCAAGTTTGGGAAGTCCCAAATAATCCATCTTTTTATCTTTTTATCTTTTTACCATCACATCACCTCTCTACTTTTCTGCACATCTTTTCGTAAAAACAAAAAGTGCACTTATTTAGGTCATCCCAAACAACCCCTAAGATTAGTTAATTGTGAAGAGAGAGATTTGTACAAAATGAGATTGGAAAAGTAGTATGTTAATGGAAATAGGACAAATTATTTTATTTCTTAAAGCAAAAGGAGCACTTGCTCGAGAGAGAGAGAGAAAAAAAAAAGTGGACTTTTCCATATGGTTGGTTTTTACGATTAAAAATGTTAAAAATTTTATTAAAATTTTTATTAGATATTTAATATGAATGTAGGATCTATATTATGTGTATATAATGGGATTTAGTGATGTTGTTGGGCAACCTGCGTAGCAGCAACTGTTGTGCATCAAAACGGGCTCATTTCGAGATTCATTTTGATCATCTAAATCGTTCACATTTGAAAATACATCAAGTAGAACATGTCTGCAAAAAATCAAGTTAATCGGATATTGTTTACCCATTCATCCACTCACATTTGTATCTACAAAAATAAATAATAATTGTAATTTAAAGTATTAAAATGAATACAAATGTGAGTGGATGAATGGGTAAACGATATCCGATTAACTTGATTTTTTGCAAGCATGTTCTACTTGATATATTCTAAAATGTGAACAATTCAGATTATCCAAATAGATCCCGAAATGAGCCCATTTTAACGCACAACCGTTGCTACTGCGCAACTCGCGCAGCAGCATCACTAAATCCTATATAATGTGAGTTCTACCCTTATGTTAAATATTTTTAGTTAAAAATTTTATAAAATTTTTAAAATTTCTAATATTACTCTTCTACAATAGCACCTTTTGAAATTGAAATTATTTTATTACTTAATTTTTAAAAAATAGGGTAAAAATAGACTATTGAAATATTTTATCAAAAAATTTCACTTCTTATGTGATGTGGTAATTTTTTTTAAAAAAAATAAAAATAAAAATAAAAACATGATAGACCTTATACGCTTAGGCCCCAATTGTTTATTAGATATAAAAGGCCAAATATAAGTGTGAAATCGGATATAATATGAAGTAGATTTCACATATTTTTTTATCTTCTTATATTTTGTGCTTGGTTGTTCCAGATAGTATATGATGCAAAAGGAAGGCATGCAGTACTACCCCCATGGTATTGTATATCCCTACTGTCGAATATAGCTCATCTTTCATTCAAAGATTAAAAATTACTCTCCTCTTATTTTATTCTATATCATATCTTAACCAAACATAGGGGTTGTTTGGGAAGTGTTAGATTAGTATATTTTTTTTATTTTTTATGAAAAAAACGTAAAATATGGGTTGGGTTTGAAGTGATGTGGTAGAGAGGTAATATAACTTAAATAAGATGATTGTGACTTAAATAGGATAATATGCTAAACATGCCAAATACTTACATAGTATAAGTGACTCCACAATATGTGATGTTTTGGAAAATTTGTAAAAAGTTGACTTTAATTTTTTTTTTATTTTTTTTTATTTTTTTTGTGTGTGTAAAAAAATCAACTTTTTTGTGACTTTTGTGTAAAAAAAGCTAAAAAATCAAAAAATTGACTTTTTTAACTTGTTCCCAAATTGTCAATATATATATGTATATATAAGGTTGTTTTGAGAAATAAGTTAAAAGCTAACTTTTTTATTTTTAAAAAAAATATATATGTAAAAAAATGAGGTGACGTAGCTTAAAAAAAATTAAAAAATTAAAAAAAAGGCAAAATTACCAAAGTAGATCAAATTCTTATATCCAACCAGAACAATTAAACGGGATAGAAACATTTTCTTTCTTAAAGCAAAAGCAGCACTCTGCCCGAGAGAGAGAGAGAGAAGTAGACTTTTTCATGTGATTGGTTTCTACGATCGAAAATATTATGGATTTTAAATTTTTTATCAAATGAATAATTAAATATTTCATATAAGTATAAAATTTAAAATTCTTATATTTATGTGAGATATTTAGTTATTTATTTAGTAAAAAAATTGATATCCTTAACATGACCCTTTTATGATAGCACCTTTTGAAATTGAAATTATTTTATTACTTAACTTTTAAAAAATAGGATAAAAAAGACTTGAAATATTTTATCAAAAAATTTCAAGTTTTAGACCATCTCCAATCGTTTACCAAACTTTTCATCAAATTTAAATTTGATGAAAAAACTTACTTTTTACTACTCCAATGGCTTACCAAATCTTTCATCAAATCCAAAATTTCTTAAATCTTTCATCAGATTAAGGATGAATGTAACATTCATGAGTTCATAACCATTGTATTTTCGCCACCAGATGTCTCCGAATGTCTCCCCAGATGACCACCTCAAGACAAAAATTTGTGAAAAATTTACATTAATCGGTCTACCGGCTAGAAATCCTCCTAGTCGTCCACTTGATCAACCCCCCGAATGACCACCTCAAGGCAAATATTTGTGAAAAATTTACACTGGCCAGTCGACCGATCAAATGTCTGCCCAGTCGTCTTCCCGGTCAACCGGTATTCTGATGAAACTTTAAAAATCTCCATTAGAGCACTCGATATCAAATAGATCTTTTACTCAAATTTTTATTCAAATTTGATAAAAAAAAATTTGATGCACCGTTGGAGATTCCCTTACGTGATGTGGTAGGTCTTTTAAAAAGAAAAAATATGATAGACCTTATACACCTAGTGTTTATTTTGTGAAAATAAGTAAAAATAAAATAAATAAAATAAAATAAAATACATTCACGAATATGTAAAATAAATAATTTAATAAATAAAAATAAAAAATAGAAAATAACTTTTTAAAAACAAAACCAGAGAATGCCCACTACATATAAAAGCAACATTACACAAAGGAATAAGCAGCAAGACAAAGGAGTTTCCTCAGTTATTGCTAACACATTTCAGCAATCTCAGATATGGCTACAACAACAACAAATCCAAAAATAAGCTTGAAACTTCTCATAGACACCAACTCCAACAAGGTTCTCTTCGCCGAGGCCGGAAAGGACTTTGTCGACCTCCTCTTTGGCCTCCTCGCGCTTCCCCTAGGTACCTTCTTGGCACTTCTGACCGAACATGATGACACGGCTGCTACATTTGGGTCGTTGAGCAGAGTCTACCAGAGTGTCCAAAACCTAGACAATGACTATCTACAACCAAACCAGACCAAAGACACCCTCTTAACACCCAAGATTGGTGCATCTAACACTGCCCAAACCCCTCTGTTGAAGCAATTTTTAGAAATGGCAGACTCACCAAACCAGACCAACCAGAGTCAGAGTCGTGAGTATGATTACTATCATAGAAATACGAATGCGAATACGGTGCACGGGTATGTTAAAGGAGTGGTGACTTACATGGTGATGGATGATCTCACGGTCAAACCTATGTCCTCCATTTCTAGTATTGCTCTTCTCAACATTCTTAAGGTCAAGGACATTACCAGCCTCCAAGAGAAGACAGTGACGGTTGACATGGACGAGGTATATGGTTAACATCTCCTTTTACATGTTTTAAGTTTCAGCAATGCTACGTGTCCAGGGAAAAAACACACACAAAAATTATCCAGAATTTAAAACGTATGAATCAAATTCATCGAGTGTATATTGTATTATATCAAGTTTGAATCTATATCGTATATTCAAATTTTGAATATTTTTCTGGGTACATTGACATTTTTGTTCAAGAGTTGTTTTGAGAAGATAGTTAAAAGTTGATTTTTTTTTACTTTTTTTTGTAAAAGTGTTTAAAAAATGTGATAGATGATATGACTTAAAATGAATTAAAAGTTAGAATATAGACTTTTAATCATCTTCTCAAAATAGCCCTAAGCTCCAAATTCGATCAAGTTAATTTGTGATGGAAAATAATTAAAAAATGTATTTTTGTTCCAGAAAGATGTAACAATAATATTTTTGTAATTAGGTGTGTTTCAACTTTAATGAAACGATCACCAAAAGATCACATAATTCTGTGTGAAATTTTGTACAACAATTTTATTTTGTATAACATTACAAACATTTTTGATTGATCAACAACTTTTGAGTTCTATTGTTGTTTGGTTAGGGTTTGAAGCTGTTCATGAAGGCCTTCTCTAAGTCTACTACAGTCCTGACAGATATGTTCCTCCCAATGAAGCCCAATGTGACCAAAGACCAGGGATCCTGTCAACTTCAAGAATGCTTCAATGCTTGATTTAGGTTGCTATTATAGTAATTTTAGTGTCAGTCCATCTTAATGAGTATGGCAAGAGCCATTTTTAGATGTCAGTGCCTTTGGGTGTGTTTGATCTTTATCGCTGGATTGTGAGTGAATTGTGTATTTGATCTAAAAACTCTTTCTTCCTGTTCTCCTTTCTCTTCTGATCTTTTTGGTTCTGTAAATTCAGGTTCTTACTTCTTACTATGTGACATTTCATTTTGTCCAGTGATATCATAATAAGCAAAACAACGCCAGCAAAATTCAAGACAACATACTTTACTTAGATAATCAATCATCTAGTTTTTGCTCAGCAGAGAAACTATTTTAGATCTGCAGTTTGGAATGTGAGTGGATTTTTTAACTATTTTAACTCGGAGTTAAAAAATTTTATTTGGGATAATTTTTTAGTTTTTTTGACTTTTATAGGAAAAAAAAATATTTGATTATAGTTTGGAGGTGATAACTTTAGCCTGAGACTAAAAAATCTATTAGAAAGTGGGTTAAAAGCCACTTTCTAGTTTTTAACCCATTTTAAGTCACATTATCTCATATATTTTTACATATTTTTTTTTAAAAAAAGTCAGAAAAATTAACTTTTAATTACCTTCCCAAAATAACTCAATTTTTGTGGTTATTTTAGTCCCAATCCATCCCAATCCAACATGCCAAACAGCTACTAAATTTGTCCTCTCATTCTAATCTAACAACTGGCAAATCATACGAGGCATCTATCTGTATGCAAACAGGATTATATATAGGAGGTATTTGATTGGAAGGAGTAGGGTGTTGGATTGGATTGTAATTTATTTTAAGTCTTTTATTCGGCATTTGTTTTTTATTTAGTCCGTCCGATATGGAGTTCGGCCGAACTCCTTATTCTCCATATGTGGGATTATACTGTCCGGGGAGGGTATGGGACAATTTTCATGGGATAACAATCCCGTGAGATTAGATGGTGAAATGATCATTTTAACCCTCTTCTATTTAATTATGTATTATATTTAGTAAAATTCAATAAAATTTAAACCTCAATTTAAAAATAAAATAATTTTATTTAACTTTTTATTAATGTTTTTATTTATTTAATTTTTTTAGATATTTTATTGTTGTTTTATTTTAAAAATTTATTTAATTATTATTATTTTTTAAAATAAATTTATTTAAAATTTTAATTAAAAAAATAACATATATTTTTATTGATATTTTATTTATGGGAGCTTTTTCTATAAATCCATCTTTAATTACTTATGTTCCATTCAACCCATATTCTTTTTGACTATTCCATTAGGTCCTATTTGAGATAAGAAGACCAAAATACCCTTTTCATCTACTTATATTCTATTTAGTTCATATTATTTTCTTATGTTTCAATAAGTCCTATGGGTGACATAATTACCAAAATACCCCTAATGTATCTACTTATGTTCTATTTAGTTCATATTATTTTCTTATGTTTCAATAAGTCCTATGAGTGACATAATTACCAAAATACCCCTAATGTGAATGTTCACACCGTCAATGTGAATGTTCATATCGTCAATGTGTAGGGGCCCGGCCCATGTACAATGTGAATATTTACATTGACATGTTAACATTTACATTGATAGGAGTGTAAAATTAGCCCGCGGCCCGGGGCGAGCCCGGTCCGGCCCGTGACAATGTGAATATTCACATTGACATATTAACATTCACATTGATAAGACTGTAAAATTGGCCCGCGGCCTATGGGCGGCCCGAGGCGAGCCCGGCCCGGCCCGTGACAATGTGAATATTCACATTGACATATTAACATTCACATTGATAAGACTGTAAAATTGGCCCGCGGCCCGAAGCCCGTGGGTGGCCCGGGGCGAGCCCGGCCCGTGACAATGTGAATATTCACATTGACATATTAACATTCACATTGATAGGAGTGTAAAATTAGCCCGCGGCCCGTGGGAGGCCCGAAGCGCGCCCGCTGCCCGGGACGGGCCCGGCCCGGCCCGTGACAATGTGAATATTCACATTGACATGTTAACATTCACATTGATAAGAGTGTAAAATTGACTCGTGTCCCATGGGCGGCCCGGCCCGTGACAATGTGAATATTCACATTGACATATTAACATTCACATTGATAGGAGTGTAAAATTATCCCGCGGCCCATGAGAGGCCCGAAGCCCGCCCGCTGCCCGGGGCGAGCCCGGCCCGGCCCGTGACAATGTGAATATTCACATTGACATATTAATATTCACATTGATAGGAGTGTAAAATTGGCCCGCGGCCCGAAGACGACAGCCTCGGGTCAGGCCGGTGGGCCTGGGCCTAGGCTCGAGCTTAGGCCGGGCTTGGGCGGGCCTGACCATTTTTTTTTAATTCTTTTTAATTTTTTCTACCAAAATTTTATTATTTTCCACAAAAAAAGACATTGTACCTCAGGTGGGCTAGGCCTCAGACCGAGCCTTGAATGAGCCTTAAACGGGCCGATGGCCGGGTCGGGCTTCAAAGTGATGGCCTAGGCCCTAGCCTAGGGTCTCGGACATGCTCAGGCCCGGACCCAAACGAGCCTGCCCCGGGCCGTAGGCGGGCTTCGAGTAGCCCACAGGCCGCGGGCCAATTCTACATTCCTATCAATGTGCATGTTAACATGTCAATGTGAATATTCACATTGTCAACGGGCCGAGCCAGGCCTACCCCGGGCCGAGGGCGAGCTTCGGGCAGCGGACAAATTTTACACTCCTATCAATGTTAATGTTAACATGTCAATGTAAATATTCACATTGTCACGGGTCGGGCCAAGCCCGCCTCGGCCTGCGGTGGGGCTTCGGGCCGCCCACGGGCTGCGGGCCAATTTTACACTTTTATCAATGTGAATGTTAACATGTTAATGTGAATATTCACATTGTCAACGGGCCGGGCCGGGCCCGCCCCGAGCAGCGGGCGGGCTTTTGGCCGCCCATGGGCCGCGAGCCAATTTTATACTCTTATCAATGTGAATGTTAACATGTCAATGTGAATATTCACATTGTCAACAAGCCGGGTCGGGCCCGCCCCGGGCCGCCCACGGGTCGTAGGAGGGTTTCGGGCAGCCACGGGGCGCGGGCTAATTTTATACTCTTATCAATGTGAATGTTAACATGTCAATGTGAATATTTACATTGTCAACAGGCCGGGCCGGGCCCGCCCCGGTTGCCCACGGGCCGTGGGCGGTTTTGGGTAGCCACGGGGCGCGGGCCAATTTTATACTCTTATCAATGTGAATATTAACATGTCAATGTGAATATTCACATTGTCAACGGGCCGGGCCCGCCCACGGGCCGTGGGCGGTTTCGGGCAGCCACGGGGCGCGGGCTAATTTTACACTCCTATCAATGTGAATGTTAACATGTCAATGTGAATATTCACATTGTCAACGGGCCGGGTCGGGCCGCCCCGGGCCACGGGCAGGCTTTTGGCCGCCCACAGGACGCTGGCCAATTTTATACTCTTATCAATGTGAATGTTAACATGTCAATGTGAATATTCACATTGTCAACGGGCCGGGCCGGGCCTGCCCTGAGCCGCGGGCGGGCTTTTGGCCGCCCATGGGCCGCGGACCAATTTTTATACTCTTATCAATGTGAATGTTAACATGTCAACGTGAATATTCACATTGTCAACGGCCCGGACCGGGCCCGCCCCGGGCCGCCCATAGACTGCGGGCGGGTTTCGCGCCGCCACGGGACGTGGACCAATTTTACACTCCTATTAATGTGAATATTAACATGTCAATGTGAATATTCACATTGTCAACGGGCCGGGCCCGCCCCGGCTCGCTGACGGGTTTCGGGCCGTCCACGGGCCAATTTTACATTCATACCAATGTCAATTTTAAAATATGAATGTTCACATCATAAATTGCTAACCGTTCAAAAAATATTTATAAGGGTATCAAAATTAAATATAAGGGCATAAGTGTCCAAGAAAATAGTGTAAATCAAGAAAAAGGACTTTATGGAATAAAACTATACATACATGGGACTAAATGGGTTAAAAAATTCATTCATGGACTTCTTGTGCTAAAACACTTCTAAATAGGATTTATCAATAATTTTCCCTTTATTTATTTAATTTAAATTTTTTTATTTATTTGTGTAAAAAATAAAATAAAATAAATTTTTATTTAATCGAGCTAAAAATAATTAAAATATTAAAGATATGTTTAATATTGCTATTACTTAGTAAACAATAGAAAAAAAGGTAAAATATTCTTTTGCTCATTTATCCTTATCCAGTCTGTTCAACCAAACATTGGATTCATTAAAAATAGTCTTTTCCAGACATTTAATCCCATGAGAAAACAAACACGAAATACACATCCAATCTAACTAAATAGTCCGAAGGATTCACAGTCCTAGGATTTAAATCTGATGGATTCTAATCCGTTTTTATCCAATCCGTCCAATCAAAAATGTATATGAATCCATCGGACTGGATAAGAGGAGATTAGAATCCATCGGACTTGAATCCTGAGCCTGTGAATCCCCCGAATTATTTGGTTAGATTGGATGTGTATCCCTTATTTATTTTCTTATGGGATTGGATGTCTAGAAAGAACTACTTTTAGTGAATCTAATGTTTGGTTGAACGGACTGAATAAAGATAAATGAGCAAAAGACTATTTTACTCTTTTTTAATTGTTTACTAAGTAAAAGCAATATTAAATCTGTCTTTAAATTTAATCTTTATTTATAATTGATTAGTATACCACAATTAATTGTTAATTTTTTCAATGTTTGAAACAAACATTTTTCCAATAGTTATATTTTTTAATGGCCACGTTCTTTCAATATAAATAAGACCAATTCCCTTCTAATTTTTATCCAACCCAATTTTTTTTTTTTTTTTTATTAGCAAAAAAATAACTTTATTAATGCATAGAATGAACAAAGCATAAATACATCAACAAAGAAAAAGAGTAAAGAGCACACACCCAAAAACCAAAAGAACAAGAAACAAAAATTGAAGAGATTTTAACAAAAAAAACCTTCACACCCATAGATTAAAAGCATACCAACAGCATCACACAACACACCAGCCACAATACACAACACACCAACACTTCCTCATCACACCAGCAAATCCACACAACACACCAATTACTAATCATCCAAATAACATGACCAGCACCACGAATCCAAATAAAAAAGAGTATAACAACCAAAATAAAAATAGCAACCAACATCAAAGTGGTATATGTTCATAAAGATGTCAGCAGGTACAAATATTTGCTCCTATAATTAGCAGCTTTCAATAACAAAAACAACAGTATCCCATGACTAGATGAGTCAGAGGCACCAAATCATGATACAACAATTTAACCCACAAAATAGGGTGCTTGACGAAGAGAAAAGGCAACAATTAGTCTATGGAGCATAACCCAAAAACCAAATATTCCCATCACATGCACAAGTTTGTTATGGAGCATTCCTACTTAGCAATCTCATTACCCACCTCAGCCTATCATCATGTATCAAGCTGAAGAACATGTCAAGTTTTTGGACGTCATGGAATATGATTTCGCAAGCTTCTAACCTTTCATCTACGGTAATTGGCAACTTTGTAAGTTCATCATTTAAGTCGAATGAAGTTGTGTAACAAGCAACATGCTGTGATAATATGATTTTGGGTTCTAATGGGGTAGTATTATGCACTACAAAGTACTGCCCATCTCATTTTCAACAATCCAAAATACCTTTCTATGACATTCCTAGCTTGTGCATGTTTCATATTGAAATATTCTTGGTAATTACTTGTAGTTGCCTCTTCTCTCCAAACAGACAAATGGTATCGCTGACCATAGTAAGGTGCTAAGAATCCTTGCCCATTCATATAGCCCGCATCCACTAGGTAGTAGTAACTTGTGTGTGGAATGTTATGCATTAAACTCAATTATTATACTTGAACTTAGGAAGAATTAAGTATCCTGAAATTACCATTTGGAATCCTTAGGCCATTAGGCCAATTGATTGCATCTTTTAAAACCCTAGAGTCAGCCACTGACCCTTCCCACCCCGGCAACACATACATAAAATTCATTTGTTGGGAGCAAACTCCTAGAACATTAGTAGCAATATCTCCCTTTCTTGTCCTATACCTTGCTTGATGAATCACAAGTACACGAACCCTAATATAGGTGCCATCAAGTGCTCCAAGACAATTCTAAACAAACCAATTGAATAGATATTGTAATAATTATGTTTTTTTTTTTTTTTTAGGTAAAATAGAGAACAAAAGAAAAGAAAAGAAAAGAAAAAGTAATGTAAAGTTACCAAATTTGTGGACAATATATTTATCTGGAAGCAATTCCACCGTGGATTTGTGTTTGCTTCGATAATTGGATTTGGTGTGCTAAGTAAATTGGCTTGCAGGCGTAGCACAGCCTTTAAGACATCATTGACATATCGACTGACAATCTGTCCAGATTTATAGCAAGTGAACTTAACATTTCATATTTTCAAGTGTTGTGCCAAAATGAAGAGGAAGAAGGCCATATTCTCTTCTAAAGTGACATGTTTAGAATTACTAAACGTTTAAAGAATGGAGCATCTCTAGGCATATAGATAACATATAAGAATTTACAAGCAGCATAGATGCACTACTTTCATGATTATAAACTTTCTAAATTTAAACAAAGAAAATATAAAAATTAAATCATTTCTATTATATTTTTTCTTTTTCTAAATTTTTTTTCTTAAATCAATTATAAAAATATATATTTAATTTATAATCTAGTCAATTTAATTTCACCATAACTCTGTTTAAAAAAATAAATAGCATATTTTAGAATCATGCTGTCATTTATCTTTATTAATGGTTGTAATTATTAGATTAATTTAACTTATTTTATAAATATATATATATATATATATATATATATGTAATAGCTTATAAGAGAGCTGTTTGATGCACCTTATAATACTAGTTATAGTTTTTTTACTTTTAGAATTTGAGCTAAAATATTTTGAGTCAATTTTTAATTATAACTTACAAGGGTAGAGGAAGAGATGTTTTTATCTTTTATAAATGACAAGATTAAATTATCAAAATGGGTTAAGGAGGAGACATGCGGCTGCACTATATCAGTCCTTCACATGCTCTGTTTTTTGTCAAATCAATTCCAACTTTCAATATCGGCAAGGCAACAAAAAGATTACAACAAAACACAGAAGAAAATAGAGACTTGCGAGTCAATGCGCATATAACAACCGAGCAATATCCATTAACAACAAACAACCAGCAGTATCCATTAACAACAAACAACCAGCAACAACATGTTTTTCCAAGGCTTAAAAAAAAAAAAAAAAAAAAAAAAAAAACAAAACAAATATAGACCCAGTACCCACCAAAATAAACAGAACATAAACAAAATCCCTCATATTGAAGAAAGAGAAAAAACGATCTCTGCAAAATCCCTCAAATCTGGTTTGATGAAGAGACAAAAAAAACTTGAAAGAAACAAAAAATAACCACAGAGAGAAAATAAAATCTCAACCAAATCAACCACAGCAACAACCAAAATTGAAATAAAAAATACATAGCAAACAAAATGGAAGATGTAGAAAGTGTTTCAAACCTAGGAGATGGAATGATTTGATGAAATTCAACCTCAAGCAGAAGAATCGCTTGCTAGGGTTTTGCCATTTTTGCTTCTTCTAAAATAACGAGGGCAAAATAGATGATGAGGGCAAAACAGAGGAAGCAAATTATATATGACGAGGGCAAAATAGACTTTTTATGATTTAATCCCATGGGATTGTTAGCCCATGAAAATTGTCCCCCACACCCCCCTCCCCCCTCCCGGGACAGCGTAATCCCACAAATGGGGGATAAGGAGTCTGGCCGGACTCCATGTTCAACGGACTAAAAAAAAAAAACAAACGCCAGATAAGGGACTTCCAATTGATTACAATCCAATCTCACACCCTAATCCTTCCAATCAAACACCTCCATATAGTATATATCATACAATTGCCTTGGAACTACCTCTCTATTTGCAATGAAAATTCTCACAGCTGAAACTGCAAGATCTCCAAACAATCGATCGTGTTGGAATTTAAACATGTTCCAATTGAACCTTTCCAAACATCATTTTGTCTCCAAATTATCAGGTTAATGTCGTTGGGAATTGCTCCATGTAAATTTGCATTACCATCGAGCAATTCATAGCCGTATAAAGTAATCCATCTTTTGCGGCGACAGAGAACCATGTATATAGCTTTCTAAGCGAGATGGATGCATTTATCATTCTTTTGCTGTCAGAAACTCCTTCACATTCCACAGAATTCCCTTGTCATATGGATTTGTAAACCTTGGTTCACTTTCACTTGAGGTTTGCCCTGGACAAAAAAATAATTCAAAGACCAATTTGGGTATAGATGGTTAAACAATAAACAGAGCCACCAGAACTATGAACTAAAAATACCCAGTTCAGACTGGACAATCAAATGGAAGTCTGGATGCCTTTTCCAGTTTATCTGCATAAAAATAGTGTCTACAGTCACAAGTACTGCAGATTTCTCTTATCCTATTCTTCACACATAATTAGACGTCATTCTGACTCAGGCCATCCACGGTGCTGGCTGTACATTATCTAACTGGTCTAACCTACGGTTTTTTATGTCCTTTCAAGAGTCAAAAAATTTTAAGACTGAACAAAGAATCTGTAAAATCTGTAATCCGATCTGGTTCAATCCAATCCGGTACGGTTCCAGAATGAAACTGATCCAGACCGTATACAAATAACCTATATTTATATTATAGACCCTCTCGCATAGTATCTTCTCTTATTCCATATAAAACCTAAACCCAAATCTAAACCTGCATAATATCTTCTTTTATTGTTAGTTTTTAGTTTTAATTTGTAATGATCTAAATACTTATGGTGGAACCAGTTTTCTTATGATTGTTTAAATTCTAGAACAATATGTCACTATTGTGGAAAGACATGTTACTATTGTGGAACTAATATGATGCTATGTTTATGTTTTTATGAAATTAAAATGCTTTATTTTTGTTTTTATTTTTTTGATTATTTAATTATATGAATCTGTGGTCCTAAACCGATCCAATCTGTGTTTAAATGGATTGATTTAGATTGGTTTTACGATTTAAACAAATTGGATTGGTTCCAATTTTTCAAGAACTGCAAATAACGGATTGGTCTTGATTTTACTCCAATCCGGACCATGCTTACCCCTAAAAAATTCTACTTGAGGTCTTCTCAGCACCATACTGAGGCCATCCATGTAGCCAAGCATGATTTTGAGGGTAACCATTTTCCACGTTAAAGTAAAGGGTAAATATATTTTGCAAAGGAGAGAAATCATTTGATATTAAAAAGGCTCGGAAAGGAGTTTCCGTAGTAATCTTTGTTGACAAGCCAAATCTATACACCATAGCACCAAATTGGTAACATAAACATCCCTTGCTTCTTCCATATAGATTAAAATGTTTCTTTAAGGAGTTCAAGAAACACCCCCAAAAACAAATGGTTTGGGAATTCAAAGATCAGAGGGCTCCAACTCTAATTTGGGCTCCAACTCTAATTTACAATTTACAATTATTCAAAAATCATGAAATTAGAGAATTGAAACACTTAAAGCTCAGAGTATGACTGCATCAGTGAACAGAATAGATTTGAGAACTTCCCCATTCATCAGTTCTAATGTTGAAACAAACACAATAAATATGCCATGACAGGAACACCCCCTATAAACATTCACCAGCATGTTCCTGTTAGATAACAAATCAATATTCAAATAGGAAGAACTTGTATAGGAGAAGAAACAATGTACACCTGCCAGAGAACTTGGAGAAAAGAGAATAGCATTGTGCTAATTGCCAAATTTCTAGACGAACTAGTCTGCACAAATAAAATGTAAATATAACAAAAAGATAAGCCATAGAGTATGAAGAGTTTGATTTTGTCCTACTAAAATAATCCATTTGTTTTGGAATACTTGGAGAGAAGAAAAGAAAAGGGATTCTCTTCTCCCTAATCACTTGTTTGGATAGTTTAAGAGAAGCGAGAAATGGGGAGAAAATTGGAGAGAAACCATAATTCCTTATAAACAAACTTTTCAAATTTTTTTTAAGTGGAGAGATTTGGAAAGAGGGAATGGGAGTTAGTGATTATCAATTTTGTCCTTGATTTTATAACAAGTGGTTTTCATTCTACCCTTTACATAATAAAATTTTCTTTTCTACATCTCCATCTTTCCCAAACAGAGAGAATGATGACACTCTTTTCTTCTTCCCTCCTAAATTATCCAAACAAGAAAGAAAGATACCACTATCATTTCTTTTCTCCCCTACCTAATCCTTTGTTTTCTTTTCTTTTCTTTTCTTTTCTTAATGGACTGTTAGTACAGAAGGGCAAAATATCATGAAAATAGAAGATTTGAAAATGTACCAGACCCCCAATGTTATCCATGATCTGAAATTTTGTAGCAACTGAAATCCATGATAAGAATAAAATTAGCATAATTAATTTCACCAAAAAAATAAATTGTTGAAACTAATGCAGGTCAGTATCCAATATATTCAAGCTTACATTGAGATGAGCATTCTACATACAAAGCCTTAGTAAAAACAAACCCAAAAAGGAGGATTATGAAGAGGACATGGTTTTTTTGACCTGCATTAAAAGGATATCAATGTCAGCATCCACAAAGACAGCAAGACCCATTGTTGTACCAAATCCAAGACTAGTTTAATAAGAACAAAAAAGACAACAGTTTTTGTTGTCTGAAGTAGTTAAAAATGTAAAGAACTATAATCCGCATGTTGTCATTACCTATACAGTTTCCAAAAGCAGGACTATGATGGTCGAACCCCTTTACAAATGCCTTGCAGTGCCTACAATATCTGACTCTCTGAAGTGGAATAGAATTCTGTGATAGCATAAATACTGAAGACTTCAGGATACATAAGATTTCAATGATAAAGAAGTAAATGCAGTGCTAAGATTTTGTGGCTAAACAGAAATTTAACATGGATAGAAAGCTGAGATATTTTCAATCAATAATGATTTGCTGTGATGAAACGCAACAGAATTTAAGATAGTTCAACACATATTGCCACCAGATTACATTTAAAGCCTTCGGCTTTTCACTATGGAATCCAGATTCCAAAAAATCAAAGACCAGAAATCCAGGATCATTGTAAGCTATGAAATATAGACCCGATAATTAAAGTTTCAGTTGATATTCATAGTTCCTTGCAATCACATCTGACTACCTAGTATGTATTAAATCAAGATAATATTTGAGAAGCAAAACATGAAACAAAACTAGTAAAGCTACCAAAGCCAATTTTGAAAACTAAAATTCAAAGGATAAATTAATTGTGATCGCAAAACTCAGTGGTATTTAATGCTGTAACTGATGAAATCACCGGAATCAGCTTACTTCTTCAGCAACAAACTCATAGGGAATGTCACGAGTTGAAGGCACCAGTTCCTGCTCCAGAAGATAATTTCAATATCTGTGTTAATCATATGATTCATATCTAATTGGAGGGGCTTCTCAACATTTTCAACCTCAGAATGGGCTTCAAATACTGAGACAGGACTCTCAACAAGCTGGTTATGATGGGAAGATTCATTTGTAACATAACCAGGGTCTGTTGTCAGGATACTGGCACCAAGAAACGCACAGTTAGGACAATGAATAAATGATTGAAATTTCATTCTTTCAAACCTTAAATCTAGATTTTGTACGAACAAATCAATTCAATCAATTTTTTAGTGTAGAAACAATAATCTAACCTGCATAGACCAATCACGAGCATAGAGAACTCTGCATTGAGTATAACGTCTAGCAAAGGTGAAATGACTGAAAAAAAGATAATTTTTTTAAGGATGTCAGGATTCCATACAAGTCACAATTTGGAAAAGGTTGATACATATCGATAATGAGCAACCAATAATCCATCCCTATCCAACTAAAATTTGAGCATTCTCACATAATTTATTATCGGGTTGGAAAAAATATATTACTCACTCCTTTACAGAGAAATGAACAAACAAACAGAAAACACTAAGAAATTTTTATATGTTAATAGGGTACACGTAGCACTACCTTTTATCAATCAATCACAAATGTATACACCTTCATTTTTCCTCAAACATCCAACATAAATGTAATGACCCTACCCCCTGTCGGAACTGAAAATAGTAGAAGGTACACGTGGCATCTACACCCAAAAATTCCTTAAAAACACCATGTATATGATGAATAAATAAACCATCTCCGACTGTTGAAAAAACCACCACTCGAATCCCATTGTATGCAGAACCCAGACTTTAAAATTCGTAGAATAATCAAACAGTGAATCATATTGAGGATACAAATTAGAGACTAGAGAGAGAGAGATTACTGAGAAGAAAGAGGGACCTTGTCGAACCAATCCAATATAAACGCCCCAAATGAATATAATATTGAAGAAAACGAAAGCCGGCGCTGATTCTCCCACTCCTACAAGTCTCTTGCAGCATCTCCCAACACCTGTCACTCCCAACAGTGCTACAGCTGCAACAAAAGCAACCACTTCAACCACATATTCATATATATATATATATATATATAGAGAGAGAGAGAGAGGACCTGAGAGTGAGAGGAGAGAGAAGGAAGGGAAGAAGGAAGGAAGCAAGAAGAGGGACAGTTGAGTTAGGGATGAAGAGACAAATGATATCAAACAACGACCAATCGAATTGGACGAAGCTGCTCTTCTCTGTCTCTGATTTCCTATTTCTACCATTTTTATCGCCAAACAATTCAATTCCAATTCTTTTCGCACTGCCCAAACACACGAAAACCCCTGAAGATTCCCCAGAACGAAACTAGAACAGTAGAAATCGGGTCTCCCGGTCCACGGGTAGGAAGGTCCGGACTGTTTTGACGCCGTCTGTGGCGAACCGTGATCGACCCGGATTCAACCCTTGGGCTTGGACTTGATTTATCATCTAGCTCAGGGCCCAGATCCGATTCTTATTCAGATGAAATTCTCTTGTTTGTGTTCTATATCCTAGTTAAAAGTTACATAGTTTGAAAAATTATTTGAAAAATAAATAATGTAATTAACAAATCTCAAAATATTAGTAGATATGCAAACAATCACGTGATTTGAAAAACAATTAAGGGCTGGTTTGGCAACTCAAAAAAAAGTTAAAAAATCAAAAAGTTATTAAAAAAGTTAAAAAGTTATACTATTCACAAAAAAAATATAAAAAAAATTAATATACATAATATTAAATACCAATCAACTTCACAGAAGCTTATGTACAGACCTAAAAGCATAGGAGTGAAAGGGAAAAAAAAAATATTACAAGTGTATATTCATTAAATTGGATGGTAAAGTTGGGCGCCCGCGGGGGCCCACTACGGGTCTCTTTTTCTAATCGGAACCGTTCAATGTGTAGAACTCGTCGAGTACTATATGCCTACAAAAAATCACGTCTATCGGATATCGCTAACTATATGATCAAATCAGTTTTGTACAAAAAATGGATGGTATTATAGTTAACATGTGACAAAAAAAACTAACATGATCAGATAGCTATCGATATTCAATGAACGTGATTTTTTACAAGAATATAGTACTCGACGAGTTCTACACATTGAAACGGTTCCGATTAGAAAAAAGGGACCCGTGGTGGGCCCCCACAGGCCGAACAATACCGTCCAATCAAAGGCCAAAAAGTAGACAATCTTTTCCCATATCCTTTTCAACCGACGCACTGCCCAAGCGTACAGTTAATTATCTTCTCTTACACACTTACTTATACAATATTTTAATACACATTTTTTCATAAAAAGTTAAAAAGTTAATTCAAACATCCATATTTTCTTCCTCAACTTTTTAGTCCAAAAAGTACACTTATTTAGGACACCCTAAACAACCCCTAAATTTGAACATCATATTGATTCTGTTTGATTTAGTTTTAGAATTATAATTTGAATGTGGAATTGTGTTTTAAGTTTTGAGTTTTTAAATCATGATTTTTTTAAAAAAATTGTTTAATTATGAGTTTTGAAAATAATTTTGAAATGATTTGTACTTTTTTTTATTGATTAATATATAGAATGTGAGAGGAGAGATGAAAGAAAAAATAATTGATTGATTGATTAATAATAATTAAAAAAAAAGAGAGAGAAAAAAAAGGAGTTTTAAAACTAATTTTGAATTTTATTTTAAAATTTTATTTGATTATAAATTTTAATTCAAATCATAATTTAAAAATAAAATTAAGCTTTGAAAATTAAACCAAACAATACTCCTTTTTTTTTTGTTTTCTTTTTCTTTTTCAAATCATAAGGTAATAACAACAATGATTCATCCCCCCTTTTCCCCCCACCCCCTTTGACCCCCTCTCTCTCTCATTGGTCCCCCTTTCTTTTTCTTTTTCTTTTTTTTCCTGCTCCTCCAATCACCACCCGCCACGTGGCAAAGGGGGGTGAGGGGGTGACCCCCAAAAGGGGATCCCAAGCATTATTCAGGTAATAAAGACCTCCCAACAAAAAAAGTGCACTAAGCGACAAAAATTCTTTTCTACCTTTTAAAGTTTGTACTGTTTTATATTTAACACGCTTTATAATTTATCATTTATGAAAAAAAATAAATGCTTCTAATAATTATATTATTTTATTATATTTATCTAAAATATATATGCAATTATCAAATCATATTTAACCAAATATATATAATTATCGAATCATATTTATCTTCATTATTTTGTTATATTATTTGGTTTAAAAGAAATAATATGACTACAGATCATATCTTTATTTTTAAATAAATTATCTGCCAGCAATGGCTTAGAGCATCTCCAATGGTGAACTTCTTTTTTCACCAAATCTGATATCACTAGCTCCAACGGTACATCAAATCCCGTATCAAATCCCATGGGTCAACCGGTTGGTTGACCGGTGGGTCGACCGGTAAATGTAAATATATATATATTTTTTTGCAGAGTACCCAGATCGGATGATGCTGACTGAGAGCAACAAAACTTTTTCTGGATATATAAAGATCAAACTTTCATTCATACCTAATTAATTTAGCAGAGAAGACCTATATTTTGAAATATCCTCAACTAATTCCTAGACATAGATGGTTAAAAATCAGAGATGAAATCACTAATCTAAAACATACAAATATTAGTAAGCAATCTGAGTCAAATCAGAGAACAAACCCACAATTCACGGCTTAAAGTTTGAAAGAAAAACTTACAACCAGGAGTGGTGAGCTTCAAGGTACGGAAGCAAATGTCATACAAAGCCTCATTGTCAAGAACCATACACTCATCTGCGTTTTCCATGAGTTGGTGAACAGACAAGGTCGCATTGTAAGGCTCCACAACCGTATCAGAGACCTTTGGAGATGGAAAAACCGAGAAAGTCAGCATCAACCGTATCAGAGACCTGGTGGGTTGACCGGCCGGTCAACTGGTAAGGCAAAATAAATTTTTTTTTTTTTTTTTTTTTTTTACCTGTTTGAACCTTTTTAACTAGGGATGGCAATTTGAAACCGAACCAACGGGGATCCCCGACCCCGATCCCGATAAATAGGGTTTTCCCCGAAAATTATTCCCCATAGGGCCGGGGACGGTATTGAAAAATACATCCCCGATAATTTTCGGGCCGGCGACGGGGATAGACTCCTCGGCCCCGCCCCGGCCCCGAACCCGACCCAAAATTTCCCCGATGATCCCCGCCTCTATAACTCTTAGCTGTATTAGATAAATATCTACTTTCATCTTATATTCTCTCTCAACTCTCTCACTGACTCAACTCTTTCACTCTTATCTTCTCTCTCTTCACTCTCTCGTTCTCAACTCTCACTCTCTCTCTCTCTCAACTCTCACTCTGTCTCAACCCTCTCGTTTTTCTCTCACAGCTCTCTCACATGGCGACATCACCACCACCACTGCTCGCTGGCCCCGACCCCCCTCTCTCTCTCTCTTCTGCGTACCTCGGTTTCTCTTTCTCTCTCTCCACTTCGTCTCTCTCATTCTTGAGCAGAAGGTCCGTCTCTCACCACCACCGAACCCACCGCCACAGCCACCGTCACCGTCGATCTCGCCATCGAGCCAGATGATGAAGGTGTACTCAGAGCAGATCTATTAGATCTGTCTTCTCTCTCTCTCTGATCTGATGTGGTTGTTGTTGATCTGTACTCAGATCAGATCTGTGTTGTTCAAAATATATTTTTTTAATTTGTGTTAATTATATATGTTGATCTGTGTTGATAATTTGATGTTGATTTGTGTTAATAAATTTTTTTTAATCTGTGTTGATCTGTACTCAGTCTGATTAGTCAGTGGTTTGTTGAACAATTTTTTTTTTTAGATCTATGTTGAGTAACTCAGATCTATGTTTTGATTATTCAGTGGTTTGTTGAACAAAATTCGAAAAAAAAAAAAAGAAGCTCGGGGATATTTCAAGGTCGGGGAAACCCGATCCCCGTTGGGGACGGGGACGGGAGGGTGATGGGCTCCCCCGCCGGGGATCGGGGGCGGGGGCGGGGATTTTGTAATCTTCGGGGATTGGGGGCGGGGGGAGTAGTCCCCGGCCCCGCCCCGCCACGTTGCCATTCCTATTTTTAACCGGTTTGAACCTACCTATTTTAAAGGAAACCGGTCGACCGGTTGGTCAACCGGCCGGGCAACCGGCTGGTTGACCGGTTCCTCCCTCCAACGGTCACACACACTGTTTTGATGAAATATGTATTCTATCCTCAGTTTGATGAATCGTTTGCTGAAATCTCAATTTGATATCGATTTGGTGCAACCATTGGAGCACCAAACAGTAACTTTTTCACCAAATTTTAAATTTGATGCCAAGTTTGGTTCAGGGTTGGAGATGGTCTTATAAATGAATAAATTAAATTATTAAAGTACAATCAAAAGTTAAATATATTTTAATGGACTATGAAGCCCCTTGGTGGTCTTGCACATTTAGCTTAACTGGCATGATGTGGCATGATTGGTCTTTGGCTCCAGGATACATTGCACTTTGTTGGATGTCATTGTCATTTTTTTGTTTTGTTATGTTTTATTTTGTTTTTTCATTGTCATTTTTGTTCTTTTATGACAATTTTCTCAAAGGTGTAATCGATTTGTTTGCCTTTTATGGAAAAGAGTTCAACTGGATTCAACTATGCTGGTGTCTCCACTCAAGACTAATAGCTCTATGTCGACTTCACAAGTTTGATGAAAAATTTAATTTATTCCTTATTTAATAATGATAATGCAATACGATGGGAGATGGGTCGAACTGAATCACGCGCCGTGAACTCTCCGATGGTTCAATTAGACAAAAAGTGATTGAAAATAAGAGAATAGTGAAAGTCGATGGTTGAGGGGGAGAAGAAGAAGAAGAAGAGAGAGTGTTACTTGTTTTTTAACGTTCTTTACAAGATTTCTTATATCTTTTACCAATCATTTCCTTATCCATTCAAGTTGTCTTATTGGCCAAAAGTTTATGGTCTACTCGTCGTCGGTCATGGCAGTTTCACCATACCAGGGAACAAGAAATCTTGTTGCATTTAATGTCATGACAGTCTCATTTAATGCTTGATGTCTAGACTCAATAACTTTGCAAGATCTTTATCTGTCACGTGACTAACTCCCTATCTAACGGGTGTCTAAATGCCACAGGGCCTAAACCAGCACGAGTTCTTCGTTGGCCTGATATTGAGTTTTACTTATTGGGCCATAACTAAATGACCCTTTGGGCCACCCAAGACAATTGTGGATTGGGCTTTCCTGGGCCATGTGGGTCATGCCGGTCAAATAATATTTTTTGGTAAAAATGTAATTTGATATAGATTTGAAGAATGAATTACATCTCATTTTTACCATTTAGTAAATTGTTGAAGATACTCTTAGCCCTAGCACTTATGGTACCAATTAAAAAAGCTTTTTAATTTCTAATTTTTTAAATTGTATTTTTTATTTTTTATAACTTTTTTGGTCCAATTTAAAAGGATTTAAAAAGTAAACAAATTTCTAAAAACTAAAAACAATTAATTTTTTTTTACTTTTTAAAAAAATTTAAGGTCTTCTAATCTAATAGAATTTAAAATTGAAAAGTTTAAAATAAATAAAGTTCACAAGAAAAATTTAACAAATAATCTGCTCTTTTTTTTTATTTTTTTGTCAAACCTCCTCTTACTTGAATTGTTGGTTCCATTTTTTTATTCTATTTTATTTTATTAATAAAAGGACAAAAGGGACAATTAATGCATGCATAATGTTTCAGGCCCAGTGGGGTCTGATTGGCCAGACTTTTTTCTTTTTTTCTTTTTTTTTTCAATAACTAACCCTCACGTGTGTGTGGGAAATGGTTGGAGTGAGGAAAACTGGGAGTCTCCATCACGTTTCTTAATGCATAATAATCCTAGATATGTTAGCTCTTTTATCAATGCATTATTAATGAGTATTTAATCTGTAATTTTAAAGCACCATATGATTTTCGGTAGTGCTACATTATCATACCTTATAATATTATTATTAACCCCACTCATTATATAAATTATAAATATTTAAAACATATAAAATTATACTATATTATTTATTAATACATTAATTAATATATACAGTATTATTCTATGATTTTATTTATATAGCGTGTGAAATCAATTACTTAATAAGAAAAAATTATTAATGGATTACATTAATTTCACCACTGGAGGTGGTGCCCAAGTGGATTACGCATCTCCCCTCCACTCAATTGAGCAGAGGTCGATTTTTAGAGGTGTCAATTTGCTTCAACTCATTGCATTGTATTCCAATAGGCACTTTGCCTATTATGTGTGCGGGTGAGTGAGGTCCATTTGTGTGCCCTAATAGTGAGTCTCTTCTTATGGGTTGAGTTAAATCTAATCGATAACCGATTACTCTGGAACCAAGACTTATGGATGTCACGATGTTTCTTTTTTTTATTAAAAAAATTAAAAGGGATTATATTGATTCATATAGTTAAGCTAACACAAAATGATCAATTTAATACATCGTGCCATAAATTTTTATTAATCTAAAATATCATATAAATAGTATTAGAATATGTAATAATTTTTCAATAAAAATTGTGTACATAATCAAAATTGATCGCGTCACAAGTTCTGTCCCAACTTATCATTGAGCACGTACGTGCAAATTTATTTTTAATGGATAATGCTTTCGATTTTTTCTTCATTTTTTTTTAAAATATTAAATTAATTACCTCTACAATGATGTACTTTCATTAAAAATTCATTGTTGTTCATTTACATTTACTTTTAATTGTAATGGTTAGTTTTTTGCCATTTAACATGTTACAATGCTCTCGTTTGGCATGTTGAGTTGAGAGATTAAAAAATTAAAATAGTTATAAAAAATTAAAATATGTTAAAAAATCACTATGCTTGGTTATCATTTTTCAAAAATATTTTTCCGAAAATTTTCCTTTTTTATTTTCCGTATTTTTTTGTTTTTATTGAATTTTTTTAATATTTTGAGCAATTTTTTTAATTTTTAAACATACCTAACAGACATATACCTAAAAAGTAAAAAAAAAAATTGAAAAAAACTTTTTAAAAATTTACTAAATACCAAAAATACAAAAAAAAATACGAGAATTCAGTATATTTTTTATATTTTTATGTATTTATTAATTTTTAAAAATATTTTTTCACAAATTTTTTACTTTTTAGATACATCTAAGTAAGGTGCATCTAAAAAAGTAAAAAAATATTTAAAATTTTAAAAATATTCACTAAAAACAAAAAAACACAAAAACTAAAAAATTCAATTTTTAAAAAAAACTTAATTCAAAAAACTCAAACCATATTAAAGGATTGTTAAAGCAAATATGTTAAAAAAATAATAATTAAAAATTAGAAAATAAATTTTGAAAAACGAAAACAAAGAATGCTGACTACATACAAAAGGTTTATTTTGACAACTAAATTAAAAGTCAATTTTTTTTTATTTTTTTGACTTTTTTAAATTATATAATCTCTCTATTTTTTTATTTTATTTTTTTTGTATTTTTTTATAAAAATCAAAAAAAATTAATTTTTAACTTATTTTTCAAAATACGCTAATGCTGTGTTTGGTTGGAGGATTTTGGGAGGGATTTGGAAAGGGAAAGGGAAAAGGAAAAGGTGTGTGAAACTATGTGAAATTTAGGCATATTTTATTCTCATTTCACTTACCTTTTCCATTTCCCTTTCCAAATCCATCCTCAAATCCCCCAACCAAACACAGCATAAAGGAGTAAGTCAGACCCAAAAAAAAAAGAGTTTCCTCAGTTATTGCTAACACATTTCATCACTGTCAGGTGTGGCTACAATAACAACAACAACAACCAAAAAAAAAAAAAAATCCACAAATAAGCTTGAAGCTTCTCATAGACACCAACTCCAACAAGGTTCTCTTTGCCGAGGCCGGAAAGGACTTCGTCAACTTCCTCTTCGGCCTCCTCGAGCTTTCCCTAGGTTCTTTCTTGGCACTTCTTCTGACCAAGCACAACGATACAGGTGCTACATTTGGGTCCTTGAGCAGAGTCTACCAGAGTGTCCAAAAGTTTGACGAGGGCTATCTACAACCAAACCAGACCAAGGACACCCTCTTGAGATGCAAGATTAGTGCTTCTAACACTGCCCAAACCGCTCTATTGAAGCAAAATATTTGGCAATAAACCAGACCGAAGTCAGTCAGAGTCAGATATTTGGCATGCCTCCAACAACAGCAATAGTTACTAGCAATGTGAATGTGGTGGAAGGGTATGTTAAAGGAGGGGTGACTTACATGGTGATCGATGATCTCATGGTGAAACCTATGTCCTCCATTTCTAGTATTGTTCTTCTTAACAATCTTGAGATCAAAGACATTAGTTGCCTCCAAGAGAAGACTGTGAAGGTTGACATGGACAAGGTATGGTTAACATCTCCTTTTAACTTGTTTTAAGTTTCAAAACATACGTAGAAAAGTATTTAGAATTTGAAACATATGAATCAGATTCATCACAAGTGTGAAGCACACCGTATCAAGTTTAAATTTGCATCACATATTCAAAATTTGGATTTTTTTGGGGGGAACATAACATTTTTGTCTAAATTTTGAATTTAATTGAGTTAATTTGTGATGGAAATAATTTAAAATGTTCTTTTTGAACATAAAACTTAACCAGAAAGATGAAAAAGTAACACTTCTGTATTAATTATGAACACAATTATGAGTGTTTTGACTTTAAATGAAATAAAACGACCATCAAAAGATCACATCATTCTCTACGAAATTTTTACAACATTACAAACATTTTTGATTGATTAAAAACTTTTTGAATGGTTATGGTTTGAAGTTGTTCATGAAGGCTTTCTTTAAGTCTACTACAGTCCTCATACATGTGTTCCTCCCAATAACGCCAATATGAACAAAGCCCAGGGATCCAGTCAACTTCAAGGATACTTTAATCCTTGATTTAGGTTGCTATTATAATTAAGGAAAAAAAATTTTGAAGTTAGCAATTTTAGGGTCAGTCCATCTTAATGAGTATGGCAAGAGCCAATTTTAGATGTCAGTGCCTTTGGATGTGTTCTTTTTTTATCTTTTGTCGCTGGATTGTGAATGGACTGTGTATTTGACTTAAAAACTCCCACTTCCTATTCTCCTTTCTCTTCTGATCTTTTTGGTTCTGTAAATTCAGCTTCTTACTTCTTACTATATGACTTTTCATTTGGTCCACTGATACCAGAATAAGCAAAATAACACTAGAAAATTGAATATACCATACTTTACTTTCATAGATAATCAATCACCTAGTTTTTGCTCAGCAGAGAAACTACTTAAGATCATCAGCACTAAATTTATCCTCTGATTTTTAATCTAATAACTGGCAAATCATACAAGGCATTTGTATACAAACATCATGAACAGGATTATATATACACAGTACATATCATACAAAAGGATTACCTTGGAACCGCCTCTCTGTTTGCAAGGAAAATTCTCAGCTGAAACTGCAAGATTTCCAAACAATCGATCGTGTTGGAATTTAAAGATGTTCCAATTGCACCTTTCCAAACATCATTTTGTCTCCAAATTATCAGGTTAATGCCATCGGGAATCGCTCCACATAAATCCGCATCAACATGATGCAATGCAACCATATGAAGTAACCCATCGTTTGCAGCAACGGATAACCATGTATATAGTTTTCCAAGCGATATGCGTTTGTCATTCTTTTGCTATCAGAAACTCCTTCACATTCCACAAAATTCCCTTGTCATATGGATTTGTAAACGTTGTTTCACTTTCACTTGAGGTTTTTCTCTGGACAGACAGAATAATGCAAAGACCAATTTTGGTATAGATGGTTAAACAACATACAGAGCCACCAGAACCAAGGACGGACCGACGCCCAGACCAACAGGGGCCACGGCCGCCGCTCAAATAAAATTTTTTTTTATTAATATACGTTACTTTTGATTTTAATATTAATAATAAATAATTGTTTAAGCAAAGATGGCCCTCTGTTGTTGCTTTTGTCATTGTCAAATGGGTCTCATATATTCATTGGATGGCTCATATCTCTTCATAAATTAAAAAAAAAAAAACTGAACATAGAATAAAAAATAAAATATAATTAAAAATTAACTTCTTTTTCTTGATGAGAAAGAGACCGAAAGTTTTTTTAAAAAAAAAACACACGGAAGAAGGGTTTTGACTTGGTGCACGCGGTTTTATTGATTAAAAGTATAAGTTTTTTTTTTGGAATCAAATTAATTTGGGAATCTAGAAAAAAAGTGTTGCTTCTGTCATTAATCTTCTTATAATAATAAATATGTGATTCATATTTTTTTTATTATTATTTTTATTATCTTTTTTTTAATGTCATGCTGATACAATTGTAATTTTTTTAATTTTACATATTAAGAAAAAAATCATGAATTAGGACGTATAATTTCAATTATTATGATTTTTTTTATTATTATTATATTTGAAAAAATTTAATTTTATTCAAATTAAGTGTTATAAATTTAAAATTAAAATGAATTGAGACTTGTATATAATTTATGTGTTGAATTTGAATTCATGCCATGGCCTCCCGCAAAATGAATTCCGTTCCGTCCCTGACCAGAACTATGAACTAAAGTACCCGTTCAGACTGGACAGTCAGATGGAACTCTGGATACCTCTTCCAGTTCATCTGCATAAAAAGAGTCTCAGTCACAAATACTGCAGCAGATCAAGCGGAGCAGCGGGAAGTTCCTAAGGAGGTTCCGGTTGCGAGAGAATGCTAAGGTGGAGGAGGTGAAGGCTAGCATGGAGAATGGGGTGCTGACTGTTACTGTGCCTAAGGTGGAGGAGAAGAAGCCTGAGGTTAAGTCCATTGACATCTCTGGCTAAAGATTAACATGGTCTTCTTTTCTCGGGCTTTGTTTTCACTGTATTCATAATAAAAAATTTTGTGTGAGAGAGTGGTGTGTAATAGATATAGAAGAAAATGATGCCAACTTTGTTTACTTTGTTTTGAATAAATAAAAAGTTTTTACTTTTGTCTTGTTTATTACAAATTTTAGGAACCATTTTACATATCAGTCAATATTAAATAGTATCAATCTATAGTTCAAATTTTAGGAACCAAATAGTATCAATCTATAGTTCAGCAAATATCACCGGCAAAAATTCAAAATTTGCTATGTTTTGCGTTAAGTTGTTTATTACAAATTTTGGGTGTCATTTTAAATAAAGGTATCAAACTACTGATTGTAACTAAGAGGAAATATTATTTTCGCGATTCAAACCTGTGATCACTAGGTCACTAAGGGATAGTTTTGCTGCTACGCCAGATCCACTAGATCTATCGGCAATATAATTATATATTGATGAATATCAAAAATATAAAATTTCAAACATCAGTGTTTGTCAATATTTATAAACCTGATTAGGGTTACCATTTTTGTTAATTAAGGAGTCTAAAATTTGTATAATATTATACCTGAGGGTTTTTTTTTTTTTTTTTTTTTTGGGTGAACATGAAATATTATGCCTAAGGTTAACTACTCATATTCATAGCAATGTGAATTATTAGAGGGCCATCATCTGGAATTAATGAATAATTTTCAAAATCATGTGAAATATTTTAGTTCACTGTAAAAGATTCATTAGTGCATGTTCTAAGAACCATAGGCCCAAAATTACCGAGCCTCTGGCCAATCGTTCAGGTGAAAATTTTCCATTAGCAAAAAGTGTTGTGATAATAATAATGAAAATTAAATACAATATAATAATTAATATAAAGATATTCTCAAAGAGGGAGAGAAAATTTCAAAAAATAAAATAAAATAAAAAATAAAATAAAATAATAAAACCTATCCGTAAATAGAGAGATTCAAATTGAAAATTCCTCCCAGTGAAACACCAAAGGGTGTAGAGGTCCATCGACTTAATCTAGTGATAGATCTAAAAATATTTACATATACATATATATATATATATATATATGTATGTATGTATTTGTGAGAGAATTGAAAGGACAAATTAATCTAAAAAAACTATAAATGTGTTATGTTGCCTTTATCTATTTAAATTTGAAAGTTAACCTTTTGAGTTAAAAATTGGTAAGATGTCTTTTTTTCTATTACAAAATTATATTGAGGGGTCTTTTGGAAAGTAAAAAAAAAGTCAGTATTTAGCATTTTACCCATTTTGAGTCACATCACCTTTTATATTTTTTACCCACAAAAAGACAAAATATATTAAAAAAGTCAAAAAATTAACTTTTTATCAACTTCTCAAAACACTACTAAGTGACTTTTAACTAGAATTGTCATGTGCACCAAATTACTTGAGTTCAACCCGTATTCAATTTGTTAAAAATTTGTTCGAGATCGACTTGTTAAGTAAACAAATCAAGTTTGAATATAATTTTAAACTCGTTAAGTTTTTAAGTCAAGCCTAAATAACTTACTACTCAGATCAATAAATCTATATGTACTACAAATTATTAAAATATTTAAACTTGATTCGAATTCAGTTCATTAAAATTTATTCAAGATTCACTCGTTATATAAACAAGCTAAACTTAAATATAGTTTTAAACTCATTAAATTATAAAATCGAGTTTGAACAACCTGCTCAATTCATTTTCGAGCTTACTTTTAACTTAATTCCTCTTTGAAAAATAATATACAAATCTACATTTTAGACTCATTTTTTAAACACGGTAATATGTTAAGAAAATAATTGATTGATAATTAAAAAATATTTAATTATTAATTAATTATCTTTTTAACACATCACCAAACTTAAAAAAATAAATCTAATTTTTAGATCTGAATAATAAGGTCTCGTTTGGCAAGTAGTGATTTTAGTCAAAAAGTTAAAAAATCACTAAAAAAATAAAAAAAACCAACGAATCTATACCAAAAAGTTAAAGATTTTATTTTTTCTCTACTTTTTATACATCTTTTTGTAAAAAATTAAAAAATTATTCTAAACGTACTAATTTTTTTTACATTATATTTTAATTAAAAAAATTAAAAAATTATTAAAAAAGCCAATTTTCAAATGAGGCCTAACATTCATTTCTCTTTACTTAATTGTGAAGAAAGAGGGCTTGCCGGAAGTTTGGGCGTGTGTGTGTGTGTGTGTTATATAAGGGCCGT
>JAPPVO010000003.1:59044423-59320914 GCA_030407325.1 Camellia japonica
TTTAACCTCATTACATATCACTTCCATGACATTTTGCATTCGTATGCATCGCCTCGGTATGGCGCGCCCGTGGGTACGCATTTCGAGGCATCTTCATTTTTATCCGACGGCCCTTATGTGAGTGTGGCTGAGGCTCACTCATGTTAGTGTAAGTCCAATTGCATTGCATATGTCATTTTATGCCTTAGGATCATCGCCTCGGTTTGCGCGCCCGTGCGCACGCAGCATTTCGAGGCACCTCATTCTCATAGCATTGTGCATGCTAGAATTGTATATTAGCTGCATTTCATACATGTCATGCATATTGCATCGTGTTCGGGATAGGAGTTAGCCCGAGCACGGGAAACGAGGCACGTTTCACGGAAGTGACGGACGGTCTCGATTCCCAAGTCACCGACACTCCGGATTACCCATGATGGAGTTAGGTTTTGCTGTAGCATTCATGCATTTCATCCCATATTGAGTTGTGCAATCCGATTCCTCGGCATCATGCATCGATATGCGTGATTGGTGGCACGAGGATCGAGGCATGCATATATTTGTGAAATACATTGCTATGCCCTTTTCCTGCTCTCTGTTGCAGCAAAATGAGGAATCAGCAACTTTTCGGAGTCTGGCGCGCATTTCGAGAACAATGCAAACAGAGGCTAAATTGGGCATCCCAGTGGATTTCCGCGCAGGCAGCCCAGCATACATCATTCATCAGAAGCGAGGCAGCCCCTGGCTTGCAATGCCAGTTTACAGTTTTTCTTACTTAATTTGTTAATTAATTAGAAATCTGTACTATTCTTTCTTCGGACTGTTATTTTTCTTATATTTCGGACTGTATTATTATTTATTTGGACCCTCTGCGCGAGGGCATAACTGTAATAAGTGTGGGTGAGTGTGATGTATGTCTTCCACCCCACGTCTTTCTCTTCCCTTTTATTTACCCGCTTACGATGGTTAGATATAGGGCATATTTCAATTAGCATACAGTATGACAGCATGTTTGCATCATTCATCTGTTTTGCACGCACCGGGCTCGGCGCATCATACAAACTGCATTTGTATTTCAATTCCAAATTGAATACATGTTAGTTGTAGCATTCCATATACCATGTTTAGAATAGCCGAGCCTGCTATAGTTGCATCTTTGCATGCGTTGCATTAGGCATTTCTGCATAAATTAGGATCATGCATGATTTCTAATAAGTTTCTGTTTTTGGCTTGGAGTACTCGGTAAGTTTTATGCTTTAGCATCCTTGCATGCGTGTGAGTGTTGCCATGACAGCATGCTTACCATGAGGCTATATGCTTATGTGATATAACTGCCTTGAATGCCTGTGGGTGGAGGTTGAGTTGCTTGGATTGGGACAATTCATCAGCTGTTTGTTTTAAGCCCACTAGATAGTGGCAAAATCATGTTTTCTAAGCCCACCTGAGGGTGGCAAATCCGCGTCTTAGCCTACCTGCGGGTAGCACCATCAAACCATTTTCAAACAAACAAACATGAAGTGTTTTGTTCCAATTCAGGCGGCTCAGTCTATACTTATTTGCTGCGAGCATCACATAGTAACCTAGGCTAATAACCGGAATAAGAACTCACAAAGTTTTCAAAAACAGATATCATGGTTAGTAGAGGCCGGTCTTTGACCGGGCGAGCGGGGGTGCTCACGAATGTGACCTTCCCCAATCGTACCCAAGTTCCCGAGCCAACTTTGGTGATGACGGACACGTGGCCTTTGGCACGAGTCAGGGTTTCCTAAATTTCCCATTTTAAAATATTTAGGTGGCGACTCTGTATCTGGCAAAGCAGTCCATGTTTGGCACTTCTTTCAAAAAATCTGTTTTCAAAACGATTTGCCGGATTTGGACTCTTTGGTTCAAGATTAAGAACCGTGACATTTGAGTCCTTGAACTGTAGTGACCCCAATATGAACAGAACGGGACCTAACCCTCCCGGGGCGTTCGGGGACGTCTACAGTTTCTGGCGACTCTGCTGGGGATTTAGAGAACTTGACTCGAACTCATGATATCTGTTTTTGACTACACTTGTGTGTTTCTTTGCATTGCATTTGCATTGGTGCGCCTAGGACACCGTGTTTGCCATCTGCTATTCCTGAGCGGTTTGCCAGAGGCTTGTCTTGTCAAGGCATGTCCATAAGGCTGCCGGTTACGGGCTCTGCCAGTATGGGAACACAAACCCCGGTTTTACCGGGGCACCCTTTTTGACCATTCGACCTAGTGCATATTCGGATCCATAGTGACCATTCCAAACTAGGACAGGTTGCTTACCCGTTTATAGGTTGTTTGAAGCCGCTGCGTGCGTAGTGAAACCCTAGCTCCTGACAAAATAGGACAGGGAAACCCTACCCCAACATAGGGGTGTTTTGGCTCTCACTTATCTGTTATGTGCTTGTTAGAGTGTGCCTCTACAGGGAATGCATGTATCAGTTTGCGAGTTTGAGCATCAGGCCTGCGGGCACCAATTCAGTATTTTGGGTATCAGGCCTGCGGGCATCAGTCAGTTATTTGAGAATCAGTTATCTGCGGATATCAGATTCAGTTTTGAGGCAGAATTTGGGGGTAGAATCCAGGAAAGGGCACACTCATCCAACTATACTCATATCTGTTCTGGTGAAATTGGGCTGAGATGCTGTCCGTTTTCTCTTTTGCTAGGTAGTCCTGGAACCATAGCTTCAGAAGGCTCCACTATCCCCCAGGTACATTGGACTAGTGCTGATAGACTTTGTTAGGTCAGAAATTCAATTCAAGGGCAACCAGTGTTCTTTCGCTGAGGCAAGGCAAAGAAAGGCCAGTCAGGGCTCACCGGTTCATCTGATCCGTCAGTCACCAGTCACATCACCTTTGTTCGGACTCAGCAGACCGTGATGTCACAGGGTTCGGAAGAATTTGTGGCCGTGGTAGCAGCGTTGAATCAGGAAACTGCCATGCAAGCTGAGACCAGTTTTGGAACGCAGCGCCCATCTGGGACATCTGCCTCACAACCAGCCAGCCCAGCCCGAGTTCAGGGCAGAACTTTCACTCCCCTCCATATGAGCCTAACCAGCGCATTCAAAGTCCTGATGGAAAGAGGGCATCTCAAACCCCTTAATCCTCAACCTTTGCCAAACCCACTCCCTGCCAGACATAACCCCAGCAAATACTGTGTATATCATCAGCAGCGCGGCCATGGCACCAATGATTGCTACCGCCTTCGTCATGAGATCCAGAATCTCATTGACAACCGGACAATAGCTCCATTTCAAAACCCCAAGGACCAAGTACCTCATCCACATCCCAACCTCAGCCATACACTGCTACCCACCTACAACCCCAGTATATACTCCCCGACCCATGTACTCAAGCCCGAGATGTTTATCCCGGAAAGCATGGGCTTAAGCACGATGAATGCACTTGAACCCCAATCATCTCAAACCCGTGAACCCACTACTTCTGAGCTGGGGGCATGATTGAAGATCTTCAGAGAACAGTGGCAGATTTAGCCTTTGGAGTTTTGGCTCCATCATCAACCACATCGCCTACCAGGGAGTTCATGTCAAAAGGATCCCTAAGCTTGGGACAAGCTGCATTTGAGGAATGCCAATCCCTTGGCAAAGTGGAGGCGAATGGAAAGAACAAGATAGGGGCGGACATGGATCCCCATGAACATCTTCTGTTGGCAGTTGAGGCTTTGAAAGCCGAGGGACTGAACAAAGAGCAAGTGCTCACAGTTGTTGCAAAAACTGTGGACGGCATTTTCGCCACTCAAGTCGGGGGCAGTCTAAATCAAAGGGAAAACTGGGAGAAGGGTCGTTGTATCAGAAACAATCCTGCACTAGGAAGAGATCAGCAAACCAGGCCAGCACCTGCCAATCTCTCTGTTGGTGCATCCAGCAAAAATCCACAAACCCAGAAGTACCAACCCGAGGTCAGAGGGTCTTCCATGCTCTCCACATGCCTTTGTCCAAAGCTTTCCAAATCCTTGTTGGACAAGGTCATCTCAAACCCTTGAGCCTCGGCCTCTCTCGAACCCTCTTCTGGCTACACATGATGCTACCCAGTACTGCGCGTACCATCAGCAAACTGGCCATACTACCGACGACTGCTTCCGTCTTCGCCATGAAGTACAGGATCTGTTTGACAACGGGGTTGTCCTCCCGCCAAGCTCTGCAAAGTCTATCGGCACTGGATCGGTGAACTTGGGGGATAATGTGATGTGATCGGGGATGAACCAGCTGCGGGTGGCGCTCGATTTTACTCCAGCTGTGGTGAATGGCATGCACTGTTTTGAGCAATGTACAAGTGCTGTTAATTTTGCATTCTGACTTGGGTATTGAGTCAGTCTTGTTGTTTTGTTTTGAGTCATCTTTTGTTTTGAGTCAGTCTTTTTGTTTTGGGTCTGTCTTGTTGTATCGAGTCAGTCCTGTTGTATAAGAGTCGGGTGATTCCGGGGGGTGTTACCTCGGACATCACCATTTTGTTTTTGTGTTTGTCTTTTCGTTTTGTTTTGAGTCTGTTTCTGCCAGGGAGCCAGTTGTGCCAGCAGACTTTGAATGGACAGCAGTGATTTTCACATCCTTGTGTTCGCTTCTGCCTTGTGCCAGTTATGCCAGAAGTTTGAATGAAATGACAGTGCTCTTTGCCTGCTCTTCTATGCCTCAAAATTATTGCATTGACCTAAGTTTTTCAAAACTTTTTGAACATTGTGATAAAAACAAAGAGGAAGGAATTCCTCGGGGTTTGCAAAACTTTGATCAAAATAAGAGAAAGAGAGGCGTGCTAAGCCCTTAATGAATGAAATCATGCTTGTCAGCGTGAGTACTGAGAAGGACCCTAGCTTTGATCCAGATTGGTCCGACACTGTCTTCAGCGCGAGCGATTTGTCGCTTTCTTAAAAACTTTCAAAAAAAATGTTTTGCGCGGTCTTGCGAAGACCTGTGTGGAATCACTCTTGAGATTGTGCAGCTTAGGATCACTCTCGGTCTCGAGACTCGACCCCTTTGCTTTCAAACCTTGAACTTGAATTCAGAAGGTTCAACGGTCAACTACAACATGAGGCCTGTGTGGCCAGATTTGAAGCAGCCCTCGAGCAAGAGGCACCAAAGTCAGATCAAGAGGATCAGATGTCGTCAAAAGAAGCTCACAAAGCTAGAACAGAAGTACCCCCCCGAACTAGGGGCGACAATGTCCTATGTGCTCGAAGAGCCGAAGATGGATCCTTCTGCAAATCAACAGCCACTCTCCTGGATACGGATGACTTCAAAACCCTACAACCATTTGGCATGGACCAAGCTACACTTTTACCCTTTGAGAGGCTCGCTGGGTCGAAAACCCGGAAGGGCGACCCAGGCAAAAGTTAGAGCAAAGAAAAGAATGAAAAAGAAAAAAGAGAAAAAATACAAAGAAAAGAAGAAAGAGAAAAAATACAAAGAAGAAAAAAAACAAAAAAGAAGAAAAGAAAAAAAGAAGAAAAGAATGAAAAAGAAAAGAAAAACAAAGCTCGCAAGGTCGAAAACCTGCAACAGGCGCCTTGGCAAAAGTTAGAGCATAAAAAGGAGAGGTTAAATACCCGAGTGTACCTTGACCCCGGAACTACGTAAGGCTTGATTCCCATCTTTGGGATACGTAGGCAACTTCATTCTGAAGTCCAGCCGTAAAACAATTCAAATTCAATTGTGTCCATGTAATGGTTTTGACCATCCTTGCCTTCTCTGTATCCGAGAGTACGGTTGCAATCGTCGCTCTGAGGACTGACCATAATGTGCTGCGGTGCCATCCAAACAAGGGGCAACTTTCCGTTGCCATTCAATGCGCTGCAGTGCCATTCAAACAAGGGGCAACTTTCCGTTGCCATTCAATACGCTGCAGTGCCGTTCAAACAAGGGGCAACTTTCCGTTGCCATGCAGCTCTCTTCAAGCACGGGGCACTTTTCCCTTGGATCCGAGGTTGTGCATCTCAGGAGTAGGTTTCATGCTCGTTGAGCAAGTGGCCGTGTGCAAAAATAGTTTTTGAGAATTTTTACTGAAGTTGACTATTTTCTCGAAAATCGTTCTATCTTTTCCAAAAATTGGACAATTTCTTGGACTCAAAAAAAGGAAAATTTTCAGTGCTCATAGCCTGACTTGCGTGATTTCAAATCAAAAATTGAACAAGCATGTTAATCTAACTCTCATTTTGGTCAAAATTGTTTTAGCAGAAGGCAAAAATAAAAATGGTCAAAATGATGAACTAAGGGCACAGTTGAGTCAGGTGTTCTGTCTTTTCCCCGTTATCAATGCATTTGCCAAGAAGGGCACTCTACCTGCCAGAAGAAGGCACAACTGAAGGCGGCAACAAAATGGTCGAAAAGGCTCTCTCACCCTCCAAGCAGCAAGGTATCAAGCCAAGTACGAAGCATGAACGGGAATGGATCAAGATATTCCACTCCCTCATCTTAACATATCTGATCACGTCCAAGCTCCCCTGCAAAGCATCATCAACCGGTGTCAGCTGCAGATTCGCTACACACTCATTTGTAGCATAACCCCTCTGTGGGAGAAATTCACTAGTTATGAGCGGAAGAAAGAGAATCTAGCAGAATGCTAGGGGCACGAGCCCACAACTTGCTGTTTATCTATCAACCACCCAGGGGAGGGATGAAAAATGAGAGATTGAAGAATAGAGAGATGTGCGATGAGAGAAAAAGTGAGAAAAGGGCTTTTTCGTGAAAAGCAGAGCTTGAGGGCCGAGTGATGTGAGAACCACAAATGAGAAAGGGTGGGAAACACTACCCGATGAAACAGGCTCCCTGTGCACGTATGAGTGTCGTGTCTTTTTGTTTTATTTCGATCATTGTTTTGAGTCGTCTCGAGTGTTACTCGATATGTCTAGGTTGTGTGCCTTTTGTTTTCCATTGTTGAGTCGTAGTGCACTGTGTTCAGTCGTAGGCTCAATACCCAGTTGAGAACTTATGCTCACTCTCAATTTCAAAAATTGTTTTGTGCTCCGAGTGCCGTGTCGTTCTCCACATTTGTGCAAAACAGAATTTGTTCTTTCAAAAAACCGCAAGGTTCAACCCAGGTCATATGAGAACAGTGAAACCAGGACCTATCTAAAGCTATGAGTTTCGGGCTGCAAAGCAAAAGCAAAAGAGGAAAATGTCGGGCATCTGAGTTTGCTCCAACTTCAGTAAGTTCCGAGACTGTATTCCGTGTGTATCTCTTCAGGTCTTGCCAATGTTCCGAAGTATGAGTGTGCCTCTACCTCAAGCTCAAGATCAAGTCTACTTCAAGCCAGAATGGCGATCAGAAATGCTCTCTCTGAATACCAGCCCCTGCCAGATGCATCTTGGCCGTGTTTGCGATGAGTTCCTAGGAGACCAACTGCGACGGTGGAAATTAGAGTTCGAATGGCCGTGGCCTAGAACGCAAAGGTTCGGGATTTCCGAGACTAAAGTCTGGTTTAAATACCCAGAGGCGTGCCCTCGGCTTGAAATCTGTATGGAAGCCCCATAGGTTGAGATAGCATGTATGCACCTCAATTCTGGATACTGAACCAACCTAGTCTGTCACCCCGTTGGAGAATAGGGAAAGTTGTGAGTATGATCAGGAAGACAAGCGGCAGCCGTGGCTCCCACATGCAGATATTTTTACTTGTTAGCATTCCAGAGCCTTTGTGCTGTGTGTTCAAGGTAAAGTGTTCGAAGAGCACGAGGGGAGATCCCCATCAGAGTAGAGCGGTTCACCGCCACTCACCTCATGAGGTGCTTTCTAAAGCGCCGCTTTGTCCATTTATTGCTTTCCGTAAGCATCATGCATTGTAATGCATTGTATCTATCAAGTTTCTTTCTCAGTCATGCACGTTATTGTATGTACGGCTCATTCAAAGAAGTTCCGTTTGAGATCATTCACTCAGTGTATCAATCACACTTCATTCACTTAGTGTATCAATCACACTTTATTTGCTTCACTCAGTGTATCTAACACACTTCATTTGCTTTAGTGTATCTATCACACACATTCTCACTTAAGTGTATCTAACACACTTCATTTGCTTTAGTGTATCTATCACACACATTCTCACTTAAGTGCATCTATCACACTTTGTGTTCACATTCAGTATATCAATCATACTTTGTTCACTTAGTGCATCTATCACACTTTGTGCTTTCTTTTGTGTATCCATCACACTTTGCTCACTTCACCCTTTGTACATCAATAACACTTTGCTCAAATAGTATATCTATCACACACTCGCTTTGCCTACTTTGTGTATCGATCACACACACTCACACCATTGTTCCCCCCGGTTAAAACCTTCCCTCTCTCCGTATGAAATACGTTGAGATACGCCTGTTGGTTACACCATTGTTCCCCCGGTTAAAACCTTCCCTCTCTCCGTATGAAATACGTTGAGATACGCCTGTTGGTTACACCATTGTTCTCCCGGTTAAAACCTTCCCTCTCTCCGTATGAAATACGCTGAGATACGCCTGTTGGTTACACCAGTGTTCCCTCGGTTAAAACCTTCCCTCTCTCCGTATGAAATACGTTGAGATACGCCTGTTGGTTACACCATTGTTCCCCCGGTTAAAACCTTCCCTCTCTCCGTATGAAATACGTTGAGATACGCCTGTTGGTTACACCATTGTTCCCCCGGTTAAAACCTTCCCTCTCTCCGTATGAAATACGTTGAGATACGCCTGTTGGTTACACCATTGTTCTCCCGGTTAAAACCTTCCCTCTCTCCGTATGAAATACGCTGAGATACGCCTGTTGGTTACACCAGTGTTCCCCGGTTAAAACCTTCCCTCTCTCCGTATGAAATACGTTGAGATACGCCTGTTGGTTACACCATTGTTTACCCGGTTTCTACCTTTTCCTCTCTTGTGTGTGATACGCAGAGAGATGTCTTGTGTGAGACTACGGGTATTCTGGGTAGTCGTTTTTAGCCTTCTCCGCGTGAGACGCAGTGAGCATTGCATAATTTTCTTACATCCCTTTTGCACTATATGTAATTTGTCTCGAGTTTACTTCTTGCCTAGCTTTCGCTTAAAATGTTGCATTTATTTTGCATATTTGCTTCATTACAGCTCTCTTTGCATGATTCTGAGTGATAACCGGCTTCGCTTTGCGTATAAGTCCAATCTACAAACCGGCTTCGCTTTGCGTATAAGTCCAATCTACAAACCGGCTTCGCGTCAGCGTATAAGTCCAATCTACAAACCGGCTTCGCGTCAGCGTATAAGTCCAATCTACAAACCGGCTTCGCGTCAGCGTATAAGTCCAATCTACAAACCGGCTTCGCGTCAGCGTATAAGTCCAATCTACAAACCGGCTTCGCGTCAGCGTATAAGTCCAATCTACAAACCGGCTTCGCTTTGCGTATAAGTCCAATCTACAAACCGGCTTCGCGTCAGCGTATAAGTCCAATCTACAAACCGGCTTCGCTTTGCGTATAAGTCCAATCTACAAACCGGCTTCGCGTCAGCGTATAAGTCCAATCTACAAACCGACTTCGCTTTGCGTATAAGTCCAATCTACAAACCGGCTTCGCGTCAGCGTATAAGTCCAATCTACAAACCGGCTTCGCTTTGCGTATAAGTCCAATCTACAAACCGGCTTCGCTTTGCGTATAAGTCCAATCTACAAACCGGCTTCGCGTCAGCGTATAAGTCCAATCTACAAACCGGCTTCGCGTCAGCGTATAAGTCCAATCTACAAACCGGCTTCGCTTTCGTATAAGTCCAATCTACAAACCGGCTTCGCGTCAGCGTATAAGTCCAATCTACAAACCGGCTTCGCGTCAGCGTATAAGTCCAATCTACAAACCGGCTTCGCTTTGCGTATAAGTCCAATCTACAAACCGGCTTCGCGTCAGCGTATAAGTCCAATCTACAAACCGGCTTCGCGTCAGCGTATAAGTCCAATCTACAAACCGGCTTCGCTTTGCGTATAAGTCCAATCTACAAACCGGCTTCGCGTCAGCGTATAAGTCCAATCTACAAACCGGCTTCGCTTTGCGTATAAGTCCAATCTACAAACCGGCTTCGCTTTGCGTATAAGTCCAATCAACAAACCGGCTTCGCGTCAGCGTATAAGTCCAATCTACAAACCGGCTTCGCGTCAGCGTACAAGTCCAATCTACAAACCGGCTTCGCGTCAGCGTATAAGTCCAATCTACAAATCGGCTTCGCGTCAGCGTATAAGTCCAATCTACAAACCGGCTTCGCTTTGCGTATAAGTCCAATCTACAAACCGGCTTCACTTTGCGTATAAGTCCAATCTACAAATCGGCTTCGCGTCAGCGTATAAGTCCAATCTACAAACCGGCTTCGCGTCAGCGTATAAGTCCAATCTACAAACCGGCTTCGCGTCAGCGTATAAGTCCAATCTACAAACCGGCTTCGCTTTGCGTATAAGTCCAATCTACAAACCGGCTTCGCTTTGCGTATAAGTCCAATCTACAAACCGGCTTCGCGTCAGCGTATAAGTCCAATCTACAAACCGGCTTTGCGTCAGCGTATAAGTCCAATCTACAAACCGGCTTCGCTTTGCGTATAAGTCCAATCTACAAACCGGCTTCGCTTTGCGTATAAGTCCAATCTACAAACCGGCTTCGCTTTGCGTATAAGTCCAATTTTCAAACCGGCTTCGCTTTGCGTATAAGTCCAATCTACAAACCAGCTTCGCTTTGCGTATAAGTCCAATCTACAAACCGGCTTCGCTTTGCGTATAAGTCCAATCTACAAACCGGCTTCGCTTTGCGTATAAGTCCAATCTACAAACCGGCTTCGCGTCAGCGTATAAGTCCAATCTACAAACTGGCTTCGCTTTGCGTATAAGTCCAATCTACAAACCGGCTTCGCTTTGCGTATAAGTCCAATCTTCAAACCGGCTTCGCGTAGCGTATAAGTCCAATCGTCAAACCGGCTTCGCGTAGCGTATAAGTCCAATCTTCAAACCGGCTTCGCGTAGCGTATAAGTCCAATTGTCAAACCGGCTTCGCGTAGCGTATAAGTCCAATTATCAAATCTCCCTGCATATCATTTTGCATTTTGCCCCTGCCTGCGGGCATGCCTGCGGGCACACATATCTCTGTTTATCTTGTATGATTGTCTAAGTCTTCGGCCTTGTCAAAAATGGGTCGTCTCTAGGCTTTGACATTCACTCTCGTCACTTCTTGACTTCCGAGTTCTGTCAAAGAGGGGCAACTGTAGACACCCCATTTTTGACCGACCTTAAGACTCAGACGTCACCGATTGAGCGCTTGGTGATGTTGCATATTGTGCTCGTTTAGAAGTCTCAGAGTCGCGGCCGTGCGCCCTGCCTCCGGACTTCCGAACCCTCTTCTGTGCTTTGTCTCGGTTTGCGAACCAGACTCAGTTTTCTCTGTTTTCTTTCCTGAGGGAAGGGAGTGGTCCCGTAGACTATCTCTCAGTGGCCGTGGGCTACTTTTCGTGGCCGTAGGCCATTTTGCCCATTTCGGAGCCCGGTTCCCGGTTTTCGGGACCGTCAGGCCGTGTGCCTCGGTTCGGGACCGCCCAACCATCTCCGATTTCTCCGGTTTTCGGCAAGTGCCTCTGTTTTATCATTTTGAGGAACACTGGGGCCTCTGATACCCACTTCGTGGCCGAACACCACTTTCGGTGCCTAAAGCCCATTTTCGGGACCCCGAACCGCGCGGTTTTGGGCCCCGAGCATTCGTTTTGCATTAGTTTTTGTTCAACTTTGGCAAGTGCCTCTGTTTTATCATTTCGAGGAACACTGGGGCCTCTGATCCCACTTCGTGGCCGAACACCACTTTCGGTGCCTACAGCCCATTTTCGGGACCCCGAACCGCGCGGTTTTGGCCCCGAGCTTTCGTTTTGCATTAGTTTTTGTTCAAATTTGGCAAGTGCCTCTATTTTATCATTCCGAGGGACACTGGGGCCTCTGATGCCCACTTCGTGGCCGAACGCCACTTTCGGTGTCTACAGCCGGTTTTCGGGCCCCGAACCTCGCGGTTTGGGCCCCGAGCATTCGTTTTGCATTAGTTTTTGTTCAAATTTGGCAGGTACCTCTGTTTTAGCACCAGGAAGATCACTGGAGGGTGGGAGGCCAGCAATTATCCCAGATAACCTTTTCTGCTCTTCCGGCGCCCGTTTTGCTCACTTCCGGGCTAATGTTGAACACCCTAGGCCCATTTTCTTCCAACCAAAGCTACATATTTGTGATGAGGGCACATGGGAGGACCCTAAAAAGGGATGGCCGGCCAGTAATTGTTTGTTTCATTTTTGAGCCTCTCCTTCAAGTGAATTGTTGTGACTCCTGTTTCACAGTTGCCAAATTACAACCATGGGGCCTTGTTCTACACACCTAGGAGGACACCAAGGTGTGGTGGCCGGCCATTAACTTTTTGTTCCATTTTTGGCCATGGCCGGCCGGCCATGAGGAGTGGCTGGCCGACCAGTGGGGTGGCCGGCCGGCCATCTTCAAGAAAAGGGAGTGGCCGGCCTGCTTCCTGCTTTTCAACCCTTTACAGCTGTCCAGCTGTATTTCCAAAATATCCTAGCCTCCGGGGGATATTTTGGGAGGGAAGGCTTGTATGCATTTCCCTCCCTTTTACACCCCTTTTGGTCCTTTTAAGGGGATGGCCTCCTTCTTCTCTAAGGTGAGAACAATTGACCTCAAGACTTCCTCTTCCAAAGCCTTCATTTCCATAGTCAAAAAAACTCAAAAACTCTCCAAGTGTCTAGCTCCTCTCTTCATCAACCCTAAGCACCACCATCCCCACTTCCATTCCAGCAACAAAGAGAGCTCTTTCAAAGGCTAAGAAGCAACAAAGTCAAGCCAAGAAGCAAAGAAAGACTTGTCTTCAAGGGTAAGTCACCAATTCCCCTTTTCTTGCACTTTTTTGCATCAATTTTCTACCCTACATGCTCTCTGTTTCGGGCTCTGACCCCTTCTGGTTTTGTGCTTATTTTGAGCCTCTCTACAACATTGTAGAAGGGCTCAACCCTGTTTGAGCCCTCTATGGCACACTTGCTTCAATATCACTCTTTATGCCATTAAATTGCATGCTTTGTTTGGATTATGTATGATCTGTTTTCGAGCATAACATAAACTGTTAATGGGCTTATTTTGAGCCCCTATTCAACATTGAAGAAGGGCTCAACCCTGTTTGGCCTCTCTATCATGCACCTGCTTTGTATTCCCTTCAAATTACCGTAAAATTGCATGGTTTCTTTGGCCTGTTTGTGATCTGATTTTGAGCATGCCATTAACTGAGGTTGAGTTTATTTTAGGTCCCTCTACAATATTGTAGAAGGGATCATATTGGTTTGAGGCCTCCATGTTGTACCTCTCTTTATACCTCTCTTTGGCCTCATCTTGAATGCCTTTTTGAGCTTACTTAGCTCCTGTTTTTAGCCACCATCAGTACTGAAAATATCCTTATTTTGGCCTTCTTGTAAAGTTTTGTTAAGGGTCCAAAGTTGTTTGATGCATGATTTTGGTACTTCATGTAATACCCTCTTTTTTACCGTAAAATTGCATGCTTTGTTAGGCTTGCTTAGATTCTGTATTCAGCCTTCATCAGGCTTAGAAAGTGTCTTAGAATGACCCATTATTCATGTTTTGTCAAGGGTCCAAAGTTGTTTGGTGTATGCTTTTGGTACCTCATGTTATAGCCTTTGTTGGTTCATTATTTTGCATGCTATGTTTAGCCTATCTACCTACTGAATTGGGGGATGTTATCTCTTATAGATGTGCATATTTTTGGTCCCTCTTTAATGTTGTAAAACTGTTTTTTTTGGTTTGAGCATTGTATATACTACTTGCTTTGTAATTCCCCTCTTTTTCCCCATTTTTGCATGATAATTTTGCCATACTTGTGGTTGTTGTTTAGCCTTACTTTGCACTAAAAAAATGTTATTTTAGGGGCTGCCTTGCTACTGTTTTACATGTCATGTGTCAGTTATGCATGTTTAGTAGGGCTGTAGGCCATTTCGGGTGCATTACATCGCATTTCGGGCATCGGGTGTAATTTTGTCATAATTCGGGGGCTATTTGTGCATCATTTTAGCTACTGAAATTTGCATTTTTCATATGCCATATGCCATGTCTCATTTGCACGTCATTTTTGTGCCTTAGGGCCATGCCTCGGTTTGCGTGCCCGTGTGCACGCATTTCGAGGCATCTCATTTTTATCCATCGGCATCTTATGTGAGTGCGGCTGAGGCCCTCTCATGTTAGTGTAAGCCCAATTTGCATTTTCATGCCATTTCATGCTTTTATGACATTGCCTCGGTTTGCGCGCCCGCAGGCACGCATTTCGAGGCAGCTCATTTTCATCTTACGGCCTCTTATGTGAGTGCGGCTGAGGCCCTCTCATGTTAGTGTAAGCCCAATTTGCATTCCGTATGTCATTTGCATTGCGTATGTCACCGCCTCGGTTTGCGTGCCCGTGTGCACGCATTTTGAGGCACCCCTTTTTCATCTCACGGCATCTTATGTGAGTGTGGCTGAGGCCCTCTCATGTTAGTGTAAGCCCAATTTGCATTTTCATGCCTTTATCCATTTTCTCGATTTGCGTGTCCGCGGGCACGCACTTCGAGACATCTCATTTTAACCTCATTACATATCACTTCCATGACATTTTGCATTCTGTATGCATCGCCTCGATATGCGCGCCCGTGGGTACGCATTTCGAGGCATCTCATTTTTATCCGACGGCCTCTTATGTGAGTGTGGCTGAGGCTCACTCATGTTAGTGTAAGTCCAATTGCATTGCATATGTCATTTTATGCCTTAGGATCATCGCCTCGGTTTGCGCGCCCGTGCGCACGCATTTCGAGGCACCTCATTCTCATAGCATTGTGCATGCTAGAATTGTATATTAGCTGCATTTCATACATGTCATGCATATTGCATCGTGTTCGGGATAGGAGTTAGCCCGAGCACGGGAAACGAGGCACGTTTCACGGAACGGGTCTCGATTCCCAAGTCACCGACACTCCGGATTACCCATGATGGAGTTAGGTTTTGCTGTAGCATTCATATGCATTTCATCCCATATTGAGTTGTGCAATCCGACTCCTCGGCCATCATGCATCGATATGCGTGATTGGTGGCACGAGGATCGAGGCATGCATATATTTGTGAAATACATTGCTATGTCCCTTTCCTGCTCTCTGTTGCAGCAAAATAAGAAATCAGCAACTTTTCGGAGTATGGCGCGCATTTCGAGAAATATCGCAAACAGAGGCTAAATTGGGCATCCCAATGGATTTCCGCGAGAAGGAAGCCCAACATGCATCATTCATCAGAAGCGAGGCAGCCCTTGGCTTGCATGCCAGTTTACAGTTTTTCTTACTTAATTTGTTAATTATTTAGAAATCTGTATTATTTCGGACTGTATTATTTCGGACTGTATTATTATTTATTCGGACCCTCTGCGCGAGGGCAAAACTGTAATAAGTGTGGGTGAGTGTGATGTATGTCTTCCAACCCCACGTCTTTCTTCCCTTTTATTTACCTGCTTACGATGGTTAGATATAGGGCATATTTCAATTAGCATACAGTATGACAGCATGTTTGCATCATTCATCTGTTTTGCACGCACCGGGCTCGGCGCATCATACAAACTGCATCTGTATTTCAATTCCAAGTTGAGTACTTGATAGCTGTTGCATCTCATATGCCATATTTAGAATAGCCGAGCCTGCTATAGTTTGCATCTTTGCATGTGTTGCATTAGGCATTTCTGTATAATTAGGATCATGCATTGATTTCTAATCAGCTTCTATTTTGGCTCGGAGTACTCGGTGAGTTTTATGCTTTAGCATCCTTGCATGCGTGTAAGTGTTGCCATGAATAGCATGCTTACCATGAGGCTAACTGCTTATGTGATATAACTGTCTTGAATGCCTGTGGGTGGAGGTTGAGTTACTTGAATTGGAACAATTCATCAATGTTTGTTTTAAGCCCACTAGACAGTGGCAAAATCATGTTTTCTAAGCCCACCCGAGGGTGGCAAATCCACGTCTTAGCCTACCTGCGGGTAGCACCATCAAACCATTTTCAAAAAACAAACATGAAATGTTTTGTTCCAATTCAGGCGGCCCAGTCTATACTTGTTTGCTGCGAGCATCACATAGTAACCTAGGCTAATAACCGGAATAAGAGCATACAATGTTTTCAAAATAAGATATCATGGTTAGTAGAGGCCGGTCTTTGACCGGGCGAGCGGGGGTGCTCACGAAGTGACCTTCCCCAATCGTACCCAAGTTCCCGAGCCGAGGCAACTTTGGTGATGACGGACACGTGGCCTTTGGCACCGAGTCAGGGTTTCCTAAATTTTCCATTAAAAAATATTTAGGTGGCGACTCTGTATTTGGCGAAGCAGTCCATGTTTGGCACTTCTTTCAAAAAAATCTGTTTTCAAAACGATTTGCCGGATTTGGACTCTCTGGTTCAAGATTAAGAACCGTGACATTTGAGTCCTTCGAACTGTAGTGACCCCAATATGAACAGAACGGGACCTAACCCTCCCGGGGCGTTCGAGGACGTCTACAGTTTCTGGTAGACACCCCATTTTTGACCGACCTTAAGACTCAGACGTCACCGATTGAGCGCTTGGTGATGTTGCATATTGTGCTCGTTCAGAAGTCTCAGAGTCGCGGCCGTGCGCCCTGCCTCCGGACTTCCGAACCCTCTTCTGCGCCTTGTCTCGGTTTGCGAACCAGACTCGGTTTTCTCTGTTTTCTTTCCTGAGGGAAGGGAGTGGTCCCGTAGACTATCTCTCAGTGGCCGTGGGCTACTTTTCGTGGCCGTAGGCCATTTTGCCCATTTCGGAGCCCGGTTCCCGGTTTTCGGGACCGTCAGGCCGTGTGCCTCGGTTCGGGACCGCCCAACCATCTCCGATTTCTCCGGTTTTCGGCAAGTGCCTCTGTTTTATCATTTCGAGGAACACTGGGGCCTCTGATACCCACTTCGTGGCCGAACACCACTTTCGGTGCCTAAAGCCCATTTTCGGGACCCCGAACCGCGCGGTTTTGGGCCCCGAGCATTCGTTTTGTATTAGTTTTTGTTCAACTTTGGCAAGTGCCTCTGTTTTATCATTTTGAGGAACACTGGGGCCTCTGATCCCACTTCGTGGCCGAACACCACTTTCGGTGCCTACAGCCCATTTTCGGGACCCCGAACCGCGCGGTTTTGGCCCCGAGCTTTCGTTTTGCATTAGTTTTTGTTCAAATTTGGCAAGTGCCTCTATTTTATCATTCCGAGGGACACTGGGGCCTCTGATGCCCACTTCGTGGCCGAACGCCACTTTCGGTGTCTACAGCCGGGTTTTCGGGCCCCGAACCTCGCGGTTTGGGCCCGAGCATTCGTTTTGCATTAGTTTTTGTTCAAATTTGGCAGGTACCTCTGTTTTAGCACCAGGAAGATCACTGGAGGGTGGGAGGCCAGCAATTATCCCAGATAACTTTTCTGCTCTTCCGGCGCCCGTTTTGCTCACTTCCGGGCTAATGTTGAACACCCTAGGCCCATTTCTTCCAACCAAAGCTACATATTTGTGATGAGGGCACATGGGAGGACCCTAAAAAGGGATGGCGGCCAGTAATTGTTTGTTTCATTTTGAGCCTCTCCTTCAAGTGAATTGTTGTGACTCCTGTTTCACAGTTGCCAAATTACAACCATGGGGCCTTGTTCTACACACCTAGGAGGACACCAAGGTGTGGTGGCCGGCCATTAACTTTTTGTTCCATTTTTGGCCATGGCCGGCCGGCCATGAGGAGTGGCTGGCCGACCAGTGGGGTGGCCGGCCGGCCATCTTCAAGAAAAAGGGAGTGGCCGGCCTGCTTCCTGCTTTTCAACCCTTTACAGCTGTCCAGCTGTATTTCCAAAATATCCTAGCCTCCGGGGGATATTTTGGGAGGGAAGGCTTGTATGCATTTCCCTCCCTTTTACACCCCCTTTTGGTCCTTTTAAGGGGATGGCCTCCTTCTTCTCTAAGGTGAGAACAATTGACCTCAAGACTTCCTCTTCCAAAGCCTTCATTTCCATAGTCAAAAAAACTCAAAAACTCTCCAAGTGTCTAGCTCCTCTCTTCATCAACCCTAAGCACCACCATCCCCACTTCCATTCCAGCAACAAAGAGAGCTCTTTCAAAGGCTAAGAAGCAACAAAGTCAAGCCAAGAAGCAAAGAAAGACTTGTCTTCAAGGGTAAGTCACCAATTCCCCTTTTCTTGCACTTTTTTGCATCAATTTTCTACCCTACATGCTCTCTGTTTCGGGCTCTGACCCCTTCTGATTTTGTGCTTATTTTGAGCCCCTCTACAACATTGTAGAAGGGCTCAACCCTGTTTGAGCCCTCTATGGCACACTTGCTTCAATATCACTCTTTATGCCATTAAATTGCATGCTTTGTTTGGATTATGTATGATCTGTTTTCGAGCATAACATAAACTGTTAATGGGATTATTTTGAGCCCCTATTCAACATTGAAGAAGGGCTCAACCCTGTTTGGCCTCTCTATCATGCACCTGCTTTGTATTCCTTCAAATTACCGTAAAATTGCATGGTTTCTTTGGCCTGTTTGTGATCTGATTTTGAGCATGCCATTAACTGAGGTTGAGTTTATTTTAGGTCCCTCTACAATATTGTAGAAGGGATCATATTGGTTTGAGGCCTCCATGTTGTACCTCTCTTTATACCTCTCTTTGGCCTCATCTTGAATGCCTTTTTGAGCTTACTGAAATTTGCATTTTTCATATGCCATATGCCATGTCTCATTTGCACGTCATTTTTGTGCCTTAGGGCCATCCCTCGATTTGCGTGCCCGTGTGCACGCATTTCGAGGCATCTCATTTTCATCCATCGGCATCTTATGTGAGTGCGGCTGAGGCCCTCTCATGTTAGTGTAAGCCCAATTTGCATTTTCATGCCATTTCATGCTTTTATGACATTGCCTCGGTTTGCGCGCCCGCAGGCACGCATTTCGAGGCAGCTCATTTTCATCTTACGGCCTCTTATGTGAGTGCGGCTGAGGCCCTCTCATGTTAGTGTAAGCCCAATTTGCATTCCGTATGTCATTTGCATTGCGTATGTCACCGCCTCGGTTTGCGTGCCCGTGTGCACGCATTTGAGGCACCCCTTTTTCATCTCACGGCATCTTATGTGAGTGTGGCTGAGGCCCTCTCATGTTAGTGTAAGCCCAATTTGCATTTTCATGCCTTTATCCATCGCCTCGGTTTGCGCGCCTGTGGGCACGCATTTCGAGGCACTTTATTTTTGTCTCTCGGCATCTTATGTGAGTGTGGCTAAGGCCCTCTCATGTTAGTGTAAGCCCAATTTGCATTTTTCATGTCATTTCATGCTTTAATGCATTGCCTCGTTTGCGCGTCCGTGTGCGCGCATTTCGAGGCACTTCGTTTTTATCCGACGGCCTCCCGTGTGAGAGTGGTTGAGGTCCTCTCACGTTGGTATAAGTCCATTCTGCATTCCGTATGCCATTTTCGCATCATTGCATTCCGTATGCCATTTTCTCGATTTGCGTGTCCGCGGGCACGCACTTCGAGACATCTCATTTTAACCTCATTACATATCACTTCCATGACATTTTGCATTCTGTATGCATCGCTTCGGTATGCGCGCCCGTGGGTACGCATTTCGAGGCATCTCATTTTTATCCGACGGCTCTTATGTGAGTGTGGCTGAGGCTCACTCATGTTAGTGTAAGTCCAATTGCATTGCATATGTCATTTTATGCCTTAGGATCATCGCCTCGGTTTGCGCGCCCGTGCGCACGCATTTCGAGGCACCTCATTCTCATAGCATTGTGCATGCTAGAATTGTATATTAGCTGCATTTCATACATGTCATGCATATTGCATCGTGTTCGGGATAGGAGTTAGCCCGAGCACGGGAAACGAGGCACGTTTCACGGAACGGGTCTCGATTCCCAAGTCACCGACACTCCGGATTACCCATGATGGAGTTAGGTTTTGCTGTAGCATTCATATGCATTTCATCCCATATTGAGTTGTGCAATCCGACTCCTCGGCCATCATGCATCGATATGCGTGATTGGTGGCACGAGGATCGAGGCATGCATATATTTGTGAAATACATTGCTATGCCCTTCTCCTGCCCTCTGTTGCAGCAAAATGAGGAATCAGCAACTCTTCGGAGTCTGGCGCGCATTTCGAGAACAATTGCAAACAGAGGCCAAATTGGGCATCCCAGTGGATTTCCGCGCAAGGCAGCCCAACATGCATCATTCATCAGAAGCGAGGCAGCCCTTGGCTTGCATGCCAGTTTACAGTTTTTCTTACTTAATTTGTTAATTAATTAGAAATCTGTACTATTCTTTTATTCGGACTGTTATTTTGGACTGTATTATTTCGGACTGTATTATTATTTATTTGGACCCTCTGCGCGAGGGCATAACTGTAATAAGTGTGGGTGAGTGTGATGTATGTCTTCCAACCCCACGTCTTTCTTCCCTTTTATTTACCCGCTTACGATGGTTAGATATAGGGCATATTTCAATTAGCATACAGTATGACAGCATGTTTGCATCATTCATCTGTTTTGCACGCACCGGGCTCGGCGCATCATACAAACTGCATTTGTATTTCAATTCCGAATTGAATACGTGTTAGCTGTAGCATTCCATATACCATGCTTAGAATAGCCGAGCCTGCTATAGTTGCATCTTTGCATGTGTTGCATTAGGCAATTCAGCATAAATTAGGATCATGCATGATTTCTAATAAGTTTCTGTTTTTGGCTTGGAGTACTCGGTAAGTTTTATGCTTTAGCATCCTTGCATGCGTGTGAGTGTTGCCATGACAGCATGCTTACCATGAGGCTATATGCTTATGTGATATAACTGCCTTGAATGCCTGTGGGTGGAGGTTGAGTTGCTTGGACTGGACAATTCATCAGCTGTTTGTTTTAAGCCCACTAGATAGTGGCAAAATCATGTTTTCTAAGCCCACCTGAGGGTGGCAAATCCGCGTCTTAGCCTACCTGCGGGTAGCACCATCAAACCATTTTCAAACAAACAAACATGAAGTGTTTTGTTCCAATTCAGGCGGCTCAGTCTATACTTATTTGCTGCGAGCATCACATAGTAACCTAGGCTAATAACCGGAATAAGAACTCACAAAGTTTTCAAAAACAGATATCATGGTTAGTAGAGGCCGGTCTTTGACCGGGCGAGCGGGGTGCTCACGATGTGACCTTTCCCAATCGTACCCAAGTTCCCGAGCCAACTTTGGTGATGACGGACACGTGGCCTTCGGCAACGAGTCAGGGTTTCCTAAATTTCCCATTTTAAAATATTTAGGTGGCGACTCTGTTATCTGGCAAAGCAGTCCATGTTTGGCACTTCTTTCAAAAAATCTGTTTTCAAAACGATTTGCCGGATTTGGACTCTTTGGTTCAAGATTGAGAACCGTGACATTTGAGTCCTTGAACTGTAGTGACCCCAACATGAACAGAACGGGACCTAACCCTCCCGGGGCGTTCGGGGACGTCTACAGTGCTGCTGAGGCGATAAACAAAGAGTCCTTCAAGCCCAGCTAAAAGAGGCCAAGGACAAGATAGCTGAGGCCCAAAAGGAGCTTCAAAACGCCCTGGCCACCAAAGAGGCCGAAGTCAAGGCCACTGACGAGAAGGGCTACAGGGAAGGGGTGGCCGATGTTACGGCGGACTATGAAAAGCAAGTAAAGCAGGCATGCAACAAGGGTTTCACCCTTGGTTGGATGTCTCTTCTGAAAAAGCTTGAAGTCCCCGAGGACTCACCCCTCAGGAATGCCGACACCATTCCTCTTCCATTCCCTCTAACTCCAACTCAATCTGATGATGACTCTGAATTTGAGGAGGAGGTTCTGGTGAGGAAGTCAAAAGATGTTGCTGGGACCAAGTCTTCTCCTTAAAATGAGCAAGTCCTAGACTTGACTCAGGATGAGGAGGATGAGGGAGTCCCCAAGGATGCTACTCCAGAGAAATCGTCATCGGACGTTCCCCCTGCTGACAAGAGCCTAGATGAAACCCTTCAAGAAATTGATACAGAACTTGCGGTCGAGAAGGTTGCTGAGAAGTCTTCTCAGCAGTCCTCCGAGGTCCAAACCCAGACTGCTGCTGAAGACTCTTAATTTTGATGTTATTCTCTTTCATCTTTTGTACTTTTGCTTTTCTTCTTTTGGGAACAATTGTAAATTTTTGGCCGACGTGCCTTTTAATGAATACAACTTCCTTCTTTCTTTGAATGTTTGCATGTTTGCCTTCTCTGTATTACTCTTGTATGATTCCATACTTAGAATATATCTTTAGTATACACTTCAATCTTTGTGCAATCTTCTCAGGATAACACACCTCGGTCATACAGACTTGGCTTAATTTTAACTTGTAAACTTTTCGCAAGTTTTAACAAGTATCATCATCTCGGTTTAACTCTAACTTGTAAACTTTTCTCAAGTTTTAACAAGTGTTAAACATCATATCGGTTTAACTTCAACTTGTAAACTTTTCTCAAGTTTCAACAAGTGTTAAACATCATATCGGTTTAACTTCAACTTGTAAACTTTTCTCAAGTTTCAACAAGTGTTAAACATCATATCAATTTAACTTCAATTTGTAAACTTTTCTTAAGTTTCAACAAGTGTTAAACATCATATCGGTTTAACTTCAACTTGTAAACTTTTCTCAAGTTTCAACAAGTGTTAAACATCATCTTTCTTTCTCTTTGCCCCCTAATATGAACCTAAGTTCCACTTGGGTTCTCATTATGCATGCATTCAAGAAATATCGGCAAGTATCTTTTAAAAATGTAGACGAATTCTGCTGAAATTTTATTCATTATGTCAGCAAGAAACAAGGAACATCTAATGATAAAAGAATTTCAAATTACAAGTGTTCCAAGGCCTTGGTAGTTCTTTGCCCTCATTATCTTCAAGCCGATATGCCCCATTGCCCAATACTGAGATGATTCTGTAGGGTCCTTCCCAGTTTGGGCCAAGCTTGCCCTCCCTGGGATCCTTCTTGTTGCCGACGACTTTTCTCAGGACTAGGTCGCCAACTTGGAACTCCCTTGGGTTAACTTTTTTATTGTAAGCTCTAGCAAGCTGCAGCTGGTATGCTGCCAGCTGAATTGCAGCTCTCTCTCTTCTTTCTTTTAGTAGGTCCAGACCTCGGGCTAAGAGTACATCATTAGTCCCGTTATCTACTCCCTGAGTTCTGATCCCAGGGATGCCGACTTCTTGCAGAATGACAGCTTCTGTGCCATAGGCCATGGCAAAAGGGGATTCCCCTGTTGATCTTCTTGGCGTAGTCCGATATGCCCAGAGCACACTTGGTAGTTCATCCACCCACTTTCCCTTTGCTGCCTGCAGCCTCTTCTTTATCCTATCCAAGATAACTTTGTTGGATGCTTCTGCTTATCCATTGCTTTGAGGAAAGCTTGGGGTTGAAAAGTAGTTCTTGATCTTGAACTTTGCGTAGAAGCTCTTGATTAGCTTACTGTCAAATTGTGTTCCATTGTCTGCGACTATTGCTCTTGGGATCCCAAATCTTGTGATTATGTTCTTCCATATGAAGTTCTTTACATCCACATCTCGGATCTTGGCTAAGGGCTCAGCTTCTATCCACTTGGTGAAGTAATTTGTTGCTACCAGTAGGTATTTCCTTTGCCCAGTTGCTTGGGGCAGTTGTCCGACAAGATCCATTCCCCATTGGGCAAACGGCCAAGGACTGGATACTGGGTTCAGGTCTGCTGCTGGTTGGTGTATCAGAGGTGCAAACCTTTGACATTTTTCACACTTCTTCACATAGGCTTCTGCATCTTTCTGCATGTAGGGCCACCAATACCCCTGGGTAATGGCCCTATGGGCAAGTGACCTGCCCCTAGTGTGGCTTCCACAAATTCCTTCATGAATTTCGTATAAAAAATCTTCAACTTGTGAAGGATGTACACACCTCAAAAGGGGTCCAATGAAGGATCTTCTGTAGAGATGTCCTTCTGCTGTCAGACTGAATCTTGCCGACTTCAATCTGATCTTGTGTGCCTCCTTGTGGTCATCTGGTAGCTTTCCTTCTTTCAGGAATGCAACAATTGCATCCATCCAGCTTGGTCCCATGTCCACACACATTGTTTCACGCTCCGTGGTCAGTGGTTCGATGCTCGGGCCCGACAAATAGTCAACGATTATTGTCCTCGCTTTTCTAGGTTGTATTGCACTAGCTAGGTTGGCCAATGCGTCGGCGTGACTGTTATCATCTCGGTTGACCTGAAGTAGTCGGCAGTTCTGAAACAAGGCTGCCAACCTGATGACCTCCTTTGCGTAGGCCGACATCCTTTTATCTCGGGCTGCAAACTCGCCTATTGTTTGGTTAACTATAAGTTGTGAATCACAAAAAACTATTACCTCATCTGCTTGTAATGCTGCTGCCAGCTTTAGTCCTGCAATGAGTGCTTCATATTCTGCTTCATTGTTTGAGGCCTTGAACCCCAAACGAATCGACTGTTCTAGTATCTGCCCATCTGGAGATACCAGTACTACTCCTGCTCCAGCTCCCTGTCGGTTGGAACTCTCATCAACAAACAGTCGAAAGGAGTCGCCGATGTAAATGCTGCAGGGTCTGAGTTTTTTCTCTTTGCTTTGTTCTTTCGCCTTTGGCTGGGCTCCTCCTTACTTGTTTGGACATCGTTCACCTTGGCTCAACGGAACCCGATGTTCGATGGATTCTGGCGTGAATTCTGCCACGAAGTCGGCCAAAACTTGGCCTTTGATTGCTGTTCTGGGTCTGTACTCCAGGTCATACTGGCCCAAGGCGACTGCCCATCTGGCTATTCTTCTTGTCAAGTCTCCTTGTTGCAGCAAGGACTTCAAGGGGTGTTTAGTTAGCACCACAATTTTATAGGCCTGGAAGTAGTGGTTCAGCTTCTTTGAAGCCATTACTAAGGCTAGTGCCAATTTCTCTAAGGGTAGATACCTTATTTCTGCATCGGCCAGGGTTTTGCTTACATAGTAAACAGCCTTTTGTTCTCCTTTCTCTTCTCGGACTACCACTGCGCTTATCGCATGTTCCGAAACTGCTAAGTATAAAAACAGCTCCTCTCCAGGTTCTGGATTTGAAAGAACTGGGGCTGTGGTCAGATACTTCTTTAGGTTGGCCAAGGCGGCTTCGCATTCTTCGGTCCACAGGAAGTCTGTGGCTTTCTTTACTAAGTTAAAGAAAGGTCGGCACTTGTCTGAGCTTCTGCTGATAAACCTATTCAGGGCTGCGGCCCTTCCGGTTAGCATTTGTACCTGTTTTGCCGACGTTGGGCTCTTCAACTCCAGGATGGCCTTGATTTGATCGGGGCTGGCCTCAATGCCCCTTCTAGTCACCAGGTATCCCGAGAACTTACCAGATCCAACTCCAAATGCGCACTTTGATGCGTTGAGTCGGAGCCGATATGATTTAAGGATTTCAAAGACTACTTTAAGGTCGGCTAGATGACCTTCAGGTTCCTTGGTCTTCACGACCATGTCATCAATGTAAACTTCTACCGTTCGGCCAATCAGGTGTTTGAACATCTTGGTTACCAATCTTTGGTAAGTGGCACCTGCGTTTTTCAACCCGAAGGGCATCACTCTGTAGCAGTACAGCCCTTTGGGAGTGATAAACGCAGTCTTCTCTTCATCCGTAGGGTCCATAGCTATCTGGTGATACCCCCTGTAGGCATCTAGGAAGCTCATCCTTCTATGCCCCGAAGTGGCATCCACTAGCTGGTCAATCTTGGGTAGAGGGAAGCTGTCTTTGGGACAGGCTTTGTTTAAACCGGTAAAGTCTATGCAGACCCTCCATTTACCGTTTTTCTTTTTCACTACTACTATGTTTGATAGCCATGTCGGGTAATTTACCTCTCAAATGGCCCTGGCCTCGAGAAGTCTGTCTACTTCCTCTTCTACTGCTTCGACGTGTGCCAACGTCGGTCTTCTCGCTCGTTGAATTACAGGTTTGGCTGACCTGTCAACATTCAGCTTATGGCAAGCGACCTCGGGGTCAATGTCTGGCATTTCGTAAGGCGTTCACATGAACACCTCAATATTTGCTCTCAAAAAAGCTTCCAATTCTGTTTCCTCCTCTTCGGCTAAGCCCGAGCCGAGAAGAAAGAAGCGTTCTTCATCCCCTTCCTAGATGAGGATTTTCTTCAGTGCTTCTTCGCTCTTCTCGGCTGGCTCATTGCCGACATCTTCTAGGACCTCCACGTCCTCGTCTTCGATCTTTGCCTTCTCCGGTTCTCGAATGCTGCAGGTGGATTTCATTGCTGCCATGGAGCAATTTTTTGCCTGCAGCTGATCTCCTCTGACCTCTTCAATCCCATACTCTGTTGGGAACCGCAATAGTTGATGCAGTGTTGAGGGAACAGCCCCCATTGCATGCAACCATGGCCTTCCCAAGATGATGTTGTAAGGGGAGGGTGTGTCGATTACGGTGAACTCTGTTGTTATCTTCCTGGTGCCTGCCTGCACCTCCAAGCTAGTTGTTCCCAGTGGCCATGTCGGCGTTCCATTGAACCCAATCATTGGGCTATTAGACTGCTCCATGTCGTCGGGGTGAAGGCCGAGCTCCTTGTAACATCGAACGTACATGATGTCGCAAGAGCTGCCTTGGTCAATCAGGATGCGTTTTACTTGGCACTCCCCAACCTAGAGGGATACTACTAAGGCGTCATTATGCGGATGCTGCACCATCTCAAGGTCATCTTCTGAAAAGGACACTACTTGTCCTTGGCACTCCTCTGCCCGATGTCTCTTCTCCCCGACTTGGTAGACATGTTGCAGGTGCTTCACCTTCTGGGTCTCCCCCCTAATTTCGTTCTCGTTGACCTTCGAGTGAATCACATTAACTACCCGAGGTCCTCCTGCCTGAGGTTGCTGTGCTGGGGGAGGTGGAGCTGCTGGCAACTGAGGCAGTCTTGCCTGTTCTTCCCTTGTCTTAGCCTCATCAACAAGGTCTCTCAAATGACCTTGTCTCACCAGGTCTTCCAAGTGTGTTTTCAGGGCTCTACAGCCCTGAGTCATATGCCCATCTTCATTGTGGTAAGCACAACGCCTACCCAGGTTTCTTCCCATAAATTCTCCTGGTGCCCTTGCTGGTGCTCTGAAATAGGGTTGATTCCGAATTTGTTCCAGGACTTTGTGAATTGGGATTCGGAACACAATAGTCACTGCCTGTGTAGCCCTCAGTTCTGTTTCTTGCTTGCTCGATCCATTGTTACCTCGGCCTCGCTTCAGCGAGCCGTTTCCTTTTTCTTGCTTTGTTTCCTTGGTCCCCGATATATCTTCCTCGGCTCTGGCATACTTCTCGATTCTCGCCATGAGCTCTTCCATGCTTTTTGGCAATGTTTTTGCCAAAGACTTCCGTAGTGGGCAGTTGTCTTTTAGGCCATCCTTGAAAGACACGACCGCCACTTCTTGATTACACTCGGGTATTCGGTTGAACACCTCATAGTATCTTTTTGCATAGGTCCTAAGGCCTTCATCCCTGCTGATCTTTAGAGCCATCAATGCGTCCACCCTTAATGGCTGCAGCTTGTTTGTCACGAACCTGGCCACAAACATCTCGGCCAGGCCTTCCCAAGTCTTCACGCTTCCCTTTGGTAGTTTGTGGAACCAATCTGATGCAATCTCCCCGAAGGATGAGGGGAACACTTTGTAGAGCAACGGCTCGTTCCCACTATACAATGCCATTGAGTTCAAATATAATCCAACGTGGAAGTTGGGGTCTGACTTACCATCGTATATTTGGAACCTCGGCATACTGAATCTCTTCGGCGCCTCAAACCTGTCCAACTCTACCGAGAATGGTGTCCTCGGCTTATCTGGGGAGGTTACCTCGGCGTAGGCATTCTGTTGCTTCCTCTTGAGGTAATCTCTTAAGTTCTTCTTTGTCCGCCCAGGAGCTCGGCTATCTCCTGTTTTCAGTCTTTTTGGTGCACTACTTTCAGCTTCATGGTGAGTCCTCTTTGACCCCTCTCCATGAGTTGTGTCGAAGCACAGCGCTTGTCCCTAAACATGCCGATGTCCTTTGGGGTCTGCCTCCTTTGTTCGATGCGTCCTTCGTGATTCTTCTCTTCTTGACTCTCTTCGTCCGACCTCCCTAGAAGGTCGGTGAGAGTATCTTTCGCTTCCGTTGTGCTGAGGGGCTACGGGGATTGTTTTCTGCCCTCCCTTCTGGGCATTGGCCGCTGGAATCGGCGTGTCCTGTAGTGGGAACGGTGGCTGCATGACGTTATTTTGCATCATGAAATTGACGACCGACTGCAGGTCTGCCAATTTGTTTGCCATCTCTTTTGCCTCTTCGTCCCTCCGCAGGCACCTATCCTTCCATACCTGGAGGTCGTCTTCGTTGTAGTAGCCACTTCGATTTGGTTTCTTTGGTACGTCGCCAGTCTGGTCGACGTCTTTCACTCCATGATTCTGGTCACGAGTTTCTGCGTTGCATTCGTCTCCTGCGATATCAAGGTCAATATGTCTTCCACTCCCAGCAGGAGTGTCGTCCCCAATCTTTTCCTTCTGTCCGTTATTGGCCATCTATTCTCCTTTCTTTCCCACAGACGGCGCCAAATTGTATGGGTGATTTTCCGACCACACTGCCAACTTAGTATTCAACTGGAGAACACTGGCAGAATAGATGACACCTGGCTAACCTGCAACAGAAAGAGAAGATTTCGGCAGTGGTTCGTCCACCCAGGGGCACTCTGACGATCAAGTCAGTATATCTCTCAAAGATAATCAATAGTGCTAATCTCACTATTCAGAATATAAATTGCGTATCTTAGACCCACGGGGGTGCCTCTCTTTTATAGCTAACTCAATCCTTGTCCCAACAAGAGCTTAGCTCTAAAGGACTTAGGATTACTGCCAATCTTGGACTCCTAGCAGGATTGGGATAGACTCTCTAAGAGTCTTATCTTTATTCAAACTGAAGTCCTTCCTTATTCTAGGACTCTTGTCCCATATCCGCTTATCTCGGATTCCGATATCTTCGGAGGTAACCTCGGCCTTGCCGAGATATCCTCGACGTCATGACCAGGACACGTGGCACCTCGGCTGACACGTCGGCGTCACCTTGGCCACGTGTTGGTACTCAGAAAATATATCCCCACAATTCTCATTTCTCATTTCAATAAAATTTATCAAGATGAATATAAATACTTTTATTCCAATTCATCCATGGGACAACATAATTCCCACACTTAGAGTAATCTCAACCATTTAGTCACTTCAAGACTATATCAACATTTTTAATAACAATTTTCAAAACTTCAACAATTCTCATATTCTATGAAAACCATCATTTATATGTAAACAAATAAATAATTTTTCAAACATCATTTAATTTGGTACACAAAATAAATATAACAACATCTTCAAAAATTGTCAACATCTTTCTTAAAAACTTCCAAATTTTAGGTTTTCTCACCAAAACCACTCATTTTCATTTATTGAAAGAAAGTCACCAAAAACATCTCTCTTCAATCCTCATAGTTCAAAACCCTCAATTTGTATTTTAAAAGGAACAAGAAAGTAAACCCACTTTAAAAAAAAATCTTTCATCTTCTTGAATCAACAATCAATTTTCAAAACAAATCAAAGGATGATTTCGAAAATCATCTAGATCTTGCAAAAACATATATATAACTCAAAAGTTATGGTATAATCTTAATAACACACTTTTAACCATAACGGATATAACCTTTTAACCAAAGCTAATTTAATCCACTAAATTAATAAGTTTATTATATTCAAAAATTTTCAAATTAACAATACCAAACCTAACTTTACATGCCTCATCTCTTAAACATAACTATATTTCAACATAATCATTTTCATGCCAAGCTATTTAAAGAGGTAATATTTTTATTAAATTCTCTGCCAATAACAATTTCACAACTTTTTCTAAAATTACTTAACCAACATGATATTTACATCAAAATTATGAAATATGTCCAATAGTAACATTTTCAAGGTTATGAGTTTGAAAGTCCACATTTCACATTTTTATTTTCATAAAAATGAACACAACTTAATCATCAACATATCATCTTTTATAAAATATCATGAATATAACACTTTTAGAGTTTTTAATCCCAAAACAACTCTATAATTCCTACTTAAGCATTTACTCCATATTCATCAACATTAATTTATTTTTCTTCTCAAAAATAAATTCCAAAACTCAAAGATGAAATAAATATTTTAACATTATTTTTCCAAAATAAATTATCTAACCATGATATGAGGTAGATACAACTCATACAACTATTAATTTTATTTTATTTTCGAATTTTTAACAAGTATTTCTAATACAAGATGATTTTTCCAAATCAATTTAAAAATAACAATATTCTTAACACTTCAACCTAATTTTTCTTCCAAAATTACGAAACAAAAATCTGAAAAAAGTTATATATATATATGCAATACTTCTTATAATGACATATTTTCTCAAAATAACCCTAACATAACTTTAATGTAAAAATATGAAGAAAGTCCCTACCTCAAATATGAAGAAAAGCTAATCCGAAAATGCAAACATCACCCGATCACCATTGTGAAGATCACGACAAGCTTTCCGATTTTCATGTACAACACTTTGGCAAAATCTCACTCTAAAGACTCCCATTTCAAGCTCAAAGATTGAGCATCAATGGAAAAATAAAGAGGGAGGGAGGGAGAGAGAGAGAGAGATTGGTCTTTTTCACAACTTTTTCCATAAATCTGCTCACTCCAATTCCCTCATTTGACTGTATCAAGCTGCCTAATAGGTTCAAGAGTGGGCCGATGCCATCTCCTTTTTTTTTTTTTTTTTTTTATAAAATATCCCACCGAGAGAGATAGAGATGACAGCCATGTGAACTTCTTCTTTACCTCTTTTTTATTTTATTTTATTTCCACCAAAACCTCTCTTAGCCCCCACAGAGAGAGAAAGTCATCATATATTCTCTTGATGTGTATTTTCTTTTCTTTTTTTAACTTTAAAACAATAATGTCCCTTATCTCCCCATGTGTGTGTCTTTTCCTTTTTCTAACCTTTTTCTCTCTCTCAAAAATGCTCTCAGCCAAAAACCCCATCATTACACCAAACTCATTTTTTATATTATCTCTATCTCTTTTTCTTTTAGAGATCTCTTCTGTCAACCACTCAATTTCCTTTTGATCAATGCTCATCTGTGAGCTCTCCCAAATCATCATTCTCCACAGCCTTTCTTTATTCCACACTCATCATCAAATATTTATTATAATTCTATATAATAAATAATAACAACTCCTAAGGTGGTTACTACCAATCACTTAATTAAAAAGGACCAAACAGTTAAACATGAGTCATTAAACAAACTCAAATTAAATTAAATCTAAATCATGGGTCTCTCCCATAAGTCAAACATGGTCCAATTATATACCAAAATAGTCCCAACAAATTTATCTCAAATCCTGGTCCGAACACCCAAAACTCAATTTTAAATTCTGCTATAAATTAAATTGAACACCAATCAATCCGTGAATTTTCATAAAATAAAAACTCATCATTTAATTCTGACATTTTTATCCAACGTGCTAGACTCATATGGGAACAACATATAAAAATTTCATAATTTTCTGAGATCGGGAACTATTTTTAAAAAATACAAAACCGAACTATTTTCACACAGAATTTGCACAGTAATCAAATTCGAAAATTTGCTCAATTAAATTATGCACTAGCTATTTAATTTTTTTTTTGGGGTCATTACAACACTCTTGTGATATCATGTATATCAAATGTTACAAGAAGTTCGCCCCTCACAAGGATGATTTGGAGTAGTCTGACAGCCTTATTGTTAGATTTAATGGGACTCCGATGTGGCCATTGGGAACCACGAACGATGGAGTGGTGTGTTAGAGCAATGGTTTAAAAAAAAACATTAGAGCATAGGACATGTATACCTAAAATGTTATATTAGAGTGCATAGCAGAAACGAAAAAAATAATTTTCTAAATCAATTTTGAGGACGAAATTTTAAAAGAAGGGAAGATTGTAACGCCCCAAAATATTTAATTTTATAATTGTGTGTAATAAAATGTAATTTGATTTAAATTACGAGTTATTGTGTTTTATTAACAAAAAAATGATAATATAATGTTATTTGATCAATTTGGGCTCCTCTCAATCAATCAAAATTATTCAATTGTTGTGCAAACCACATGGTTTGCGTGATTTGCCATGTGGTTGGTGTACAGTGTTGCATAGTAAGGGTCTTCTCATCTATAAATAGGTGAGTTGCATGGTAATAAAATCACAAGAATAACAAATGAGGGGTATATGAAAGAGTGAACCGAAGTCAAAAGTGAGAGTAAATGATCAATTTTGAGGTGAGTTTTATTATATTTTGAGCTCTCATAAACTGTTTTATATAAAATCTGTTTTGCAAATTATATTAGTTTTTAAAGTATATTATTTTTGTTAACTGAACCTATTTGTTTAAAAAAGGAAATCCATGGATAAAACTGTTTATGAAATGTGTTTGTGAATAATTATTTTGTAAGTATCACCACGAGATCCCACACCTTGGGAGACTATAATATCCATTGGCCGTCTGACAGTCCCATGCCTTGGGAGGACTTTAATATCCATTGGCCCTCTGACTTGTCACTTTATGTAACCCTCTGTTCTGTTCTATTGTCATGTTAAGTAACCCTCTGTTTGTCATGGATCCACTGACCCTCTGATTTCTGGTACGGAGCAGAGTGTTATGCGGAGCTAAGTGTTACACTGTTGTGGGAGCCACCCCTAGGGTCCGTTCGAGCCACCTCTTGAGTCCACACATCTGTTCTTTTTTGTTTTAAACCGTGGTTATGATTATTTAGTTGTATGATTTTTGTATTAAATATCTGTTATTCAAAATGATTTCCGTATTATGTACTCGGTTATTTTAATAAACAAATCTTTGTTAAGCTTGAATACATATCCATGGTGATTTTTATACCCTTATGATCTCAGTATAATATTTCTCATTCTACCATGTGCTTATAGTTGTTAACCACTTTCAGGTGACTTGTTAGGACTAGTGCGTGTGGTAGGCACAAGGCACTTGTAGTCATAGTCTAGCTTTGGTATTGCAATTGAATGGTAGCTCTAATGTATATATTTTATGGATGTAATTAAATAACTTTTTGGGTACCCTATTATTTTACTTTGCTACATTATTAATTTGTTATGACTTCAGTTTTTGTCTTGTTGTGACATCGAACCTCCAGGTACCAGGTTTGGGTCGTGACATGGTCTATTCGTAGAGAAGATATTGTTGATGAAGTTGTTGCAAATGGTAGAGTTATACTCTTGGATAGAACGTCGAGCAGTTTAGACCGGTACGTCGGCACGTAGTTGAGCAGAATGGGGCCTTGAGGTCTTTGATTGGCAAGTCCAGAAGTCAGGTAAGGTCCTGCCTTTTGACGTATAACTTGCTGAAGGATTTACTAGGCTGAGGAAGCTCTGCAAAAATAAGAAAAAAATTAGAATTGGACTAAGTATGGGCAGCAATGTCAAGAGTGTATGGTTTGGGATGACTAAGTTCTTACCCTCCCCTTCCTAAAAGATCTCTTGGCGCAGGAAAAAGAGGCGAAGTTTATCATCTAGTGCAAATTCCCAGTTGCTCTAGATGATGTGATAGTTTTCGCCAGCACCCTTGTTAGAGTCTAGAAGGTCGACTATCATTTTGTAAGCGGTTGACCGAGGTTTGAGATAGTAGGGGTAGCCGTTGGTTGATTTCAGGCTACACATGGTGTAGTAATATTGGATGTCGGGAAGGATGAGCCTTGCGTTATGTTGGCAACATAACTCGACTATGCCATTAATGATCCTAAAGGTGTTTATTGCTAGCTGCATGTGGTTGAGTTTGTAGAAGTGCATTATCTACCTAAATGGGATGTTGTCACGACCAAAACCCAGTACCTGGAGGTTCAGTGTCGCGATAAGATAATAACTGAAGTCCTAACAAATTAATAGAGCAACAGAGAAAAAAAAAACAAAGGGTACCCAAAACTTTATTTAATAATAACCGAACATATACATTGGAGCTTCTATTTAATTTCATTGCCCGAGCCTAGATTATGATTATAAAGTGCCTTGTGCCTATCCCACGTGATGAACCTGACACGTCACTTGAAAGTGATTAACAATTATAAGCACATGGCAGAGTGAGAAATATTATACTAAAAGCATAAGGGTATAAAAATCACCATGGATAACTATTGGGCTAAATAGAGCTTGATATTAAAATATAGTTTATATAATATGAAAATAATTTTGAATAACAAACATATAATAAATAGATCATATAAACAAAATAATCATAACCACGGTATAGAACGAAACAAAACATAGGTCACCGGAGTGACAATCAGAACAGAGGTCAATGGATTCATGATAAACAGAGGGCCACAAAGTGACCAATCAGAAGTCAATGGTTTATTTAAGTCCCCCAATGCATGGGACTCCAGTAGTGGTACTTATAGAAAATAATTGTTTATAAAATCATTGTCAAATAATTTCTAAAATTTAAACAAACATATTTATGGGTTTCAATTTAAGTAAATAGAGTTCAGAAAATAATCAACGTAAATGAAATATTAATATAATTTTATAAAACACAAATTACGTAAAATAAATTATGGTAATTGAAAATATACATAAAATATATCATTGCGACTCAAGGTATAATATAACTCATCTTAAGATTAATTCCTCACTCTTTCTTTCCATCCTTCAAGGACCTTCTTTACTTCTTAATTATTTTTTTTCCTCACCCATATTTTCTTCCCCTTTCTTTGTTTTTGTTTTTCTTCCTTAACTTAACATCTCCTCCCTATTTATACGGAGGAAAATAGTGAGCCCCAAGCCACAGCTCAACACGTGGCTCCTTCAAATTTATCACCCTAATTTCATTCTTATCTAACCTGGTGACTCACCACACTACGTGCCACTTGCTCCGTTTTTGTTTATTTATTTATTTATTTTTTCTTTTTATAACTTAATCAACTCCAATTCAGAACCAATTAATAAAATTTCAAATTTACTAAACTGAATCAGATATTTAATTAAACTCTCATATGGTCCGATACTTGAAATTAAAATAATTCAATTCGTCAATTTCACCTTATTGAGAATGCCACAATTAAATCAGAATAAGAATTAATTAAATGCAAAATATTATACGTGGCGGGGTCGTCACAGATGTTAAGAGGGAACCTAATTTCACCCTCAACAATTGACACCATGGGAAAAGACATATAGTTCTCTCCAAGCATGATAGAGTCGTTCTCATCGGCTAGCCTAATGTGGACATTGGCTGGAATGTTAAACTCTTGGTGAAAATACTCTAGTTTGCTAGGGGAATCTACCCTCCATTTGAACATCCCCATTATCTCGGCTAAATGAATGGATACTTAGGATTGTTGGTTCAGACCCTAATGTGTTTTGGGTTCAAGATTCTAGCAAGTTATTGAAAAAGGTTTTGGGAACGGTTAGTTTTAGTTTTCCTAGTGTACTGGCAAATCCCAATTCCTAGTCTAAAATATGCAAGGGCAAATAGAAATGAGCAAGAATTAGATAAGGCAATCTGGAAACAATGAATGACATAAAGGCCGATTCAGAAAATAATCAAAAATGTAATGACATCTCCTAATGTAACAAATGTGTGAGTTTGAATAATCTAGGAATGCAATTTAGGTAGATTTCAGGAATGGAGATATCGAACAAAAAGTGATAACAAATTCGACCATAAGTGCAGCGTGTGCAATGTTAATAATTAAAGCAAGAATTTCATGAGACAAGTATTCAAAAACATGAAGAATTCAAGAGATAAATATAGTAGGCGAAGAGTTTTAGAACTTACAAGTCTAGAATGCCGAAACAGATCGAAATAAAACGGGTGATTTCTTGCCGAAGATGGTTGATTAGTGGAGTTGCAGAGAACATGGAAAGGCAACAATGGTGGTTTAAGGGAATTTTAGAGAGAGAAAGTATGAGAGGGGGTTGTGATTGCAGAATGAAGAGAAAAGAGAGAAGGAAAGTGTTTTGTTAGAATTCAAAAGGGTGGGAAAGCTAATGATTTAACTGCATAGGGAGACGTGCCCATGTTGACGTTGGGTGGCGTGGGGCAGGATTGATACAACGCGTCTGTTGCGTACGATCCACTCTAGTGATGACAAGTGGATAAAACGGTTGGGGTAATTATGGCGTGACAGCTCATCGCAACTGGGGTTTTTGATATTCCTGAACTAACAAGTCATGGTCTTGGCTAGTAATGGATCTCGGTTAAGATATTGTTCTTAGATGAGAAAGAACATTTCGGTTCTTGGGTTTTGATGAGTGGACACTTGACGCCGATGAGTCATGACGCCGATGAGTCATGATCTTAGTTGGAAGAATATCTCTAGCACGTTGTCTAGTTGACATGTTAGGAGATCAAATGATATAGGTTCTATCATCTCAGGTGGCCGAAGTAACAGAACCTAGGGGTAGTTGTGGAGACGTATTTTTGGGGTCGTGTCACGTGGCCTAGGTGTTAGCTGAGATACCACATGGACGAGTGAGATTGCCAAGGTGATTGTGATATTGTCGAGATATGATGCGATAATGCCGGAATCCAAGATGTTTTGATACAGAACAAGAATCCTAGATAAGTGAGGTGCTTAGTTCATATAGGGATGAGGCTCTTGAGTAGTTTATCCATATCTAACTAAGAATCTGCGATAAGTGTTGTGCTTGAGTCCTATGAAGTGAGACTTCTAGGGGACGAGGGCACTACTAGCTATAAAAGTGAGGCACCTCCATGGATCTAAGATATGCTTTTACTTGTGCACTGTTAATTGAGTTAATATCTTTGAGAGATAAGTGACTAACTTGATCGTTGGAGTGCCCCCGAGTGGACGAGCCACCGTGGTAATCTTATCTTCTTGTTTGCAGGTCCTTGGTTTAATCTATTCTGCTAGTGCTTTCCAGCTAAGTTCTCTGTTTGGTTGTAAGGTCGGAAATCAACATCCATGGAAGTGGTACTTTTTTCATCAAATGAAGGGAGCGTTTATCCTTTCATCAAATTTATAGGTGACTGTTGAGCCAGATGTCCACCTGGACATTCTCCCAAACAACCGATTTTGGGATGAATTTGATGAAAATTTACTTTAGACAGATAATTGACCGGCCAGATTTGATGAAAGGATTGAAGTGTATCATATCAGATCAAATTTTTACTCAAATTTAATGGAATATCTAATGATTAATTGGGGATATTCTTACACGCCACCCTCTCACGCACAACAATTTTTTATTTAATAAGAATACAGTGAAAACAAAGCATGAGAAAATATGACCATGTTAGTCTTTAGGTAGAGATGTCAGTGGACTTAAACCTCAGGCTTCTTTTCCTCCACCTTAGGCACAGTCACAGTCAGCACCCCATTCTCCATATTAGCTTTCACTTCATCCACCTTAACATTCTCCGGCAACCGAAACCTCCTTAGTAACTTCTCACTACTTGGCTCGATCTGCTACAGTATTGTGACTGTAGACACTATTTTTACGCAAATAAACTAGAAGAGTTATCCAGAGTTCCATCTGATTGTCCAGTCTGAATCGAGTATTTTTAGTTCATAGTTCTAGTGGCTCTGTATGTTGTTTAACCATCTATACCAAAATTGGTCTTTGAATTATTCTTTTTGTCTAGGGAAAAACCTCAAGTGAAAGTGAAACAAGGTTTACAAATCCATATGACAACGGAATTTTGTGGAATGTGAAGGAGTTTCTGATAGCAAAAGAATGATAAACGCATTTGCTTGGAAAGCTATATACTTGGTTATCTATTGCTGGAAAAGATGGGTTACTTTATATGGATGTGCATTGCTCAATGGTGATGCAGATTTATGTAGAGCAATTTCTGATGGCATTAACCTGATAATTTGGAGACAAAATGATGTTCGAAAAGGTGCAATTGGTGTTATTTCCTAGTGGTTGTGTGCATGTGTGAAAATGTAAATAAAATTAACAACAAAAAATTAAATAATTTAGAAAATAATTAAATAAATTATATTCTGAATTAATTGCTTATAGAAATTTTAAGTCGAGACTTGTGTTGGATACAATCTCCTTAAAGTAGATTTCGCCTTTGCTCCGGTGCTTCGAGATTTACTAGCGTCTACTTCTCAAGATGCAACGACTACTACTTGATTTGTAGCACTATAAAACCAAGTCTGGCAAACCAAAACTATGTTGTAACTCTTTCTTTCTTTTCCTAAAGATTATACGTTGAATATATGTAGGAAGACAAGAGGACGAAAAGAAAGAAGAATGAAGAAATGCTCAGAAAAATTGAATGGATTGAAATGCTGGAATGGCAGGCTATTTATACCTGTTCGGGTAGACCTTTGTGGCTGCTCGGACAAGGCTAGAAAGTTGCGACCGGAACGGCAGCGGTTCGGAAAAGAGACAATCGAAATTTGAAAATTTGGAAATTTGAATTTGAAATTTTGGCGCTAATTTTGAATTATTTCCATAAGGATTTCAAACTTTCCGGCAAGAATTTGAAAAAATTCTAATGAATTTTATCCAAAAAATTAAAGTTCCGGCCCACACCATGCACCCGGCTCGGTCAAGCGGACGGCGGCACGCACGCGTGTGGTGGTTTTGGTCAAAGCATACTTTGTCCATAACTCCCCTTATTTCAAAACTTAGGGTGCCCCTTGGGACCCATCTCAAGTATGGCAAGGTAGAGTTTATATACTCATATAAATCCTTAAGCCTTTCCTATGTGGGATAAGCACATTTCACAAATGTGTAGGAAACTCACCTAAAGCCATTTTTACGAACCCGAAAATGCGCGTTGAATTCCCATTCATCCGGAAATGATTTTGAGCAACCAAATACATGATAACACTGTCGCTTGGTAAAAATTCAACTTCATATATCCTACTATCTGACCTAAAACATGTCAAAGGGCCCAACACAATAAGTTAACAATTGATCGAAAATTGCACATAGAAATTCAATTTTATGGCTTGTTCTATTCTTTTTACATCATAAATAGGGAAATTACAAAAACATACAATTATCAAAGTAGGAGAGAGAAGTCCTCAAATAAATGGGAGAGAAAAACCAATCAGCAAGTGAGGGAGTAGGACTTTTAACTAATTGGCTGTTTTGGGCTTATGAGCTAGCCCTGTTGGTTCAGGGCCAAGTCCTACCACTGGGCCTTGCAGCAGAACTTGTTCCCATGTGCAGGAGGATGCTAATCCCCCACCAAATGATATTTACGTCCACTAAATAGGACTGGCCCGTAATTAACCCAAATATATTTGTCTCTAAAAAAAATAAACAATAAGTATATTTTTAGAAATAGACCGTATATTTTTCAAAATAAAGCATATATTTTGTTTTTTTTAGAACCAGAAAAATAGGCAATATATTAAAATAAAAAATAAATTACAAGAACAACAAAAGAAAAATTCTAATACAAATTACAAAAAATCTCAAAAAATAGTTGCGGTTTGAGAATACCAGATTTACTTGTAGATGTGGTTTGGACTCCAACCTAAGGATGAAAGGTTTGCCTCAAGTATAAAACCACTACCGCTGCTGAGGATGTCGTCTGTCACCGCCACTGCTCAAACTCCACTGCTACTGCCACTACACCAGAAGGCTGAAACTTAAAAAAAATTATAATTAGATTTTTTGACTCACTGTATTTTTTGCAAAAAAAAAAAAAAAAATGATTGTGCTTTTTAATTATCAATTAACTTAATTTATGAGTGAATTTTTAACTCACTATGTTTTTTGAAGAAAAAAAATTCGTGTTTTTTAATTACTAATTGACTTCATTGTTTTTTTTTTTTTTAAGCAAAAATGTGATTGTGTTTTTTTATACTCCATTTTGATCACATTGTAATTTTATTTTTTAAATAATTGTGTTTTTCTACACTCCATTTCGATCACATGGTTAGAAAAAAAATTTATTTGGGTTGTGATAATCTCTATACTTTTTAATGATTAGATTGTATGCTGAAAATAATTAAAAAAAAAATTGTAATTGGGTCCTTAACTCACTGCATTTTTTGAACAAAAAAATATTTATATATTTTAAGTATTAATTAACTTAATTTGTGATTGAGTTTTTGTACACTCCCATTATGAGAAAAAAAAAATGTATGAATTATGACAATCTCTGTGTTTTTTAAAAACTTTTTCAGTCAAGTAATAGATTATTTAATCTTCTCTTTCACAATACAAATATTAACTACCATATCACCCATATTATGCATGGAATTATTTGTGCATTTTTATTTTTCTGTTAAAAAATAAATGGGGTACCAATAGAGATATTTGTGTATTTTTATTTTTATGTTAAAAGATAAATAGGTATCAATAGAGATATTTGTGTGTTTTTATTTTTCTATTTTTATTTTTTACTTTACAATTGATTAAATATTCATTCCAAATTTATTACATTAATTTTTTTTAGAGGAGGGAAGGTTGACACCTTCACAGTTACAATCATCATTCCAACACGATCTTCAAAATCAGTAAGTTACAATCTTCATTCCAACACACCTTCACAGTTATCATCCTAAGCAAGGGGGGAGGCACAGTAGGGCTAGGGGGGTCACGTGCCCCCCTCAATTTTGAATTATTTTTTTTTTTTTGGTTATTGTCATGTATAAAATGTATTCTTTTTTTTTCTTTTTCTTTTTTTTTCCTTAACATGTTCTTTGGCTAAGAGTTTATTGTGTTGTTCATAACAAGTAGTTATTTAATACTTCGGGAATACTATGTGATATTATTTATGTAGTAGTATAAATCAATAGTGTAGTGAAAAATATTATAGATTGTATATAATGAATTCATTATTTTCAAGTAGTTGACATACTGCTTAATGTGATTTGTGATTTTCTATACTTTGAGTATCACGTAGGCAACGCCATATGGTACTCTAAATCTGTTTAATAATTTTCATTCAAAATACATCATTTATAAGCAATGTCATCTCTTTAATATTTTTCTGTCAAATAAAAATTAAATAGATTTTATAATAATTTATGCTATAAATGATGTGTTTTTATTTTTTAAAATTAGGAATTTTGATCCATAGTTTTTTGTGCTAAAATTGCAAACTTACATCATCATTCCACACCGAGCTATTCCACACTATTATAGAATTTTGATTTGTTCTTATTAATAATGAATATGTAATTTTTTATGTTTAAATTTATCTCATAAAATTATTATTATCTTAATGTTGCTCATATTTTTTTTTTAAATAAAAAATTATAATTAATAAGCGCCCCTTCTAACTTAATTTTCTGGCTTCACCACTGATCTCAAGTAATGAAAGTTAAACGATATGTATATATATATATTCGTTTATAGATAGAGAATAATTTATGTTTTTCCAAATATTTTATAGGTTTCATATTTTTGAATACTTGGGTATATCGAACAAATTGATGTTGACAATATTTGGATTGATTTGTGCAAAAGTTGCTACTAAAAAGTTGAATATCATTATGGTCACATTATTTGTCCACTGCATACATGATGATATTGATATTATAACGAGGTAATTTCCTTTACGTAAATAATTGTTATATATAATAATAATTCAAACTTAACAAGTGTTTTAATTTTTTATTAAATACAATATTTTCTTTTAACAAGTGTTTATTTATTTATTTATTAAATACAATGTTAACATTGTGGTCAGACAATACCGGTTCAACAAATCTCACTGTCCAAGATAAACGAGCAGAGTTTATCTTGCGATTGTCAACTATCATATTCGAAGAATATGAGATTTAAGGTAGGAAATTATATAATTTATTTTGCGATGTCAACTATCATATTTGAAGAATATGAGATCTAAGGTAGGAAATTATATAATTTATTATAAATAACGTATTCCTACATTTTCAAATACAATGTTATAATTCTAAAATTTTACAGGATAATGGAGTTAGAATGATTAAAGATTACATTGCGTCATGCCAAGACTATGCCTATGCATTTATCATACATGTACTAATAATGCAACATCAATTAGATTGTGCACTGTGCATAACCTTTGTTTTAAATGTAAATTGGTTTGAACAATGTTTATACCTTTTAAAAGGTAATATATATATATATATATATATATATAATATGTAAGTATAACATTTTTACTTTATAATATTTATAAATACATAATATATGTGTTGTTTATCAATTATAATACTAACTATCATGTTGATAATACAAGAATGATAAAAGACTCACAACAATTTAGATTTTAGTAGGACATATTTTATTTACTCAATGAATTTTGAACCAATGTAATAAATTTTTATTTTTACTGCTTTAATTATGAAATGTCAATATTTTTTTTTCAAAATTACGTATATTTTATACTAATAATTTAAAAGTATGTTTGATATAATTATAAATAATTTTTTCTTAAATTTAATTCCGTGCATAGCACGAGTGATATATTAGTTCATAGATTATGTGAATGATCTCAAAATAAATAAAAAATTTATAATATTACAATGTTCCAACAGAACTTATATACCAAGTTTGAGTATACACATTATATATATTTTTTAGATAGGGAAAACATTATATAATAGTATAGATTGTAAAAATATGAAAATTTAAGTAGAATTGTACTCTAATGTAAGTAAGCTTACCACTTTGATCCACAAACTTGCTTTAAATTAGTGTTTGGTTGGCAAAAATAATTTTAAATAAGAACAAAATAGCTATACTCTAGTTTTTTAATAAAATGATCATTCTTTTAAATTAATAAATAATAATTTTATTTTTTGTATAATTTTTTTTATTACCAAAATAATTATTTTATTTTTAGTCCCTTTTCAATACGTCAAAACACTCCATAAATGTGTCATGGTACTGCATTAAGGGGCCCAAAGTTTAGTCCGAGGTTAATAATTACAGTCGCATGCCGATTAACAAATATAATGATTAAACATGTTGGCGAAATTAAAGTTACTGCACACTTTAAGAAAGTAAAAAATTGACTAGAACCTCTTCAATTTGGAATTTTGACGGGGCAGTTCAATTCGGCCTATTTTAAATTTATTTTAATAATTTGAATTATCTAATGTATAAGGTTTGTTGAATATTTTATTTTTATAAAAATTATGTTGATTAAATGTTAATAGTCACTTAATTATATGATATTTGTGTTAATAAATTATTTTTAAAATTATACTTACTATTGACACAAATTTAATCTAATCGAATGACTATCGATATCTAATCAATATAAATTTTTATAAAGATAAAGTACTCGATGAACTTACACAGTAAATAATACGGATCATCAATTTGGGCTTCGTGGTGAGCCCACGGAGGCCCAACAACACACTCTAATTCAATTTATATATTTTTATTAAACTTTTATTGAAATTTTTAATTTTTAATTGTAACGACCAATCATTTACCTGCAATATTTTTTAAGGCACCTATGTCCCTACACTTTCTTTCACTTTCATTAAAATTTTATTTTGATTTCATCACTTTTAACTATGTTGTTAAAAATATATCACAAAAATTTATGTCATTTTTTATCAATTTCATTAATATGATGTAAATGAAATGGTGATATTGGCTTCGTTTGAAAAGTGGGTTAGTTTTTTTGACTTTTAATTATTTTAACTTGAGTTAAAAAGTTTCGTTTGAAATAGATTTTTTGATTTTTTTGATTATTATAAGAAAAAAAGTGAAATTATTATGATTTGAATATCATATTTTATTTTATTAATTTTTTAACCTATTTTAATTTTTTGTAACTATTTTAATTTTTTAATCTCGCAACTCAACATGCCAAACGAGGGCATTGTAACATGTGTAAACGGTAAATAACTAACCATTACAATTAAAAGTAAATGTAAATGAATAACAATGATATTTTAGATTAATAAAAAATTATAACACGATGTATTAAATTGATCATTTTGTGTTTGCTTAACTATGTGAATCAATATAATCTCTTTTAATTTATTTTTTTTTTGAATAAAAAAAGAACGTTTTATGAGGACATCATAACATCCGTAAGTCTTGGTTCCAGAATAATCAATTATCGATTAGATTTAACTCAACTCATAAGAAGAGACTCACCATTAGAGCACCCAATTGGACATCACTCACCTGCACACACAAGAGGCAAAGTGCCTATTGGAATACAACGCAATGAGTTGAAGCAAATTGACACCTCTGAAAATCAACATCTGCTCAACTGAGTGGAGGAAAGATGCGTAATCCACTTGGCCACTACTTCCAATTGTAAAATCAATGTAATCTATTCATAATTTTTTTTTTATTAAGTAATTGATTTCACACACTATATAAATAAAATCATAGAATAATATTGTATATATTAATTGGTGTATTAATTAATGTACTAATAAATAATGAAATATAATTTTAAAAATTTTAAATATTTATAATTTACATAATGAATGGAATCAATAATAATATTATAGATATGATAATGAATAATGTTTTGTGACACTAAAAAACTGGGCACTAATGCCCCTAATTTCTAAAATTGATAACTTTGTTTTTTTTTTTTTTTTTTTTTTTTTGCCTTGTTGAGAAATTCGGGACATTAGTGTCCCTTTTTTTCGGGGCACTAATCAGAATTGTATGATAATATAGCACTACCGAAAATCATATGGTGCTTGAAAATCATATGGTGATTTAAAATTACAGACTGAATACTCATTGACAATGCATTGATAAAACAGCTAACATATCTAGGATTATCACGCATTAATTGTCCCTTTTGTCCTTTTATTTATAAAATAAAATAGAATTAAAAAAATGGAACCAACAATTCAAGTAAGAGGAGGTTTGACACAAAAAAAATAAAATAAAAATAAATAGCAGATTATTTGTTAAATTTTTATTGTGAACTTTATCTATTTATTTATTTTAAACTTTTCAATTTTAAATTCTATTAGATTAGAAGACCTTAAATTTTTTTAAAAAGTAAAAAAAAATTAAATGTTTTTAGTTTTTAGAAATTTGTTTACTTTTTAAATCCTTTTAAATTGGACCAAAAAATTTATAAAAATTAAAAAATAAATACAATTTAAAAAATAAAAAATAAAAAAAGCTTTTTTAGTTGGTACCATAAGTCTAGGGCTAAGAGTATCTTCAACAATTTACTAAATGGTAAAAATGAGATCTAATTCATTCATCACGTCTATATCAAATTACATTTTCACCAAAAAATATTATTTGATGGGCATGACCCACATGCCTAGGAAAGCCCAATCCACCATTGTCCTGGGTGGCCCAAACGGTCATTTAGTTATGGCCCAATAGGTAAAACTCAATATCAGGCCAACGAACTGGTTTAGGTCCTGTGGCATTTAGACATAGGAATGGCAACGGGGCGGGGCGGGGCGGGGCCAGGGACCACACTCCCCGTCCTCGATCTCTGATAGTGAAAAATTTCCCATCCCGCCCCCGATCCCCAGCGGGGACCCCATCGCCTCCCCGCCTCCGCCTCCGCCCCCGCCCCCGATCGGGGATCGGGTATCCCCGACCTCGCAAATTCCCCGAATTACAGAAGTTTTTTTTTTCAAAAAAAATATTTAAACATCCTATTAAGAGAATCTGTACATATTTTAAAATTAAAAGAATCTATACATATTTTTAAAAATTTTAAACATCTTATTAAGTGAATTTTTACATATTAAGAAAATTTGTACATATTTCAAATAATCAATACATATTTTAAAATTAAAAAATATGTACATATTTTCAATAGCATAGCATAATCTATAATCTGTCAATACAATCATTAAGAGAATCTGTCAACATAATCTGTCAAAGCTAAACTCAATAGCAAATTAAAAAATCTGTACATATTTTCAAATAATCTGTCAAAGCTAAACTCAATAGCAAATTAAAAAATCTGTACATATTTTCAAATAATCTGTCAATAGCATAGCATAATCTGTAATCTGTCAATACAACCATTAGGAGAATCTGTCAACATAATCTGTCAAGCTAAACTAAATAGCAAATTAAAAAATCTGTACAAGTTGACATAATTTGTTAACATAATCTGTCAATGGCCCTGTTTGGTAGAGCTGTGAGAAAGTGCTTATAGCTTATGTCTAAACAGCTTATAGCTTATAACTATGAACATAAGCTGATTTTCTGACTTATAAATTAAGCATCTCCTGCCCCACTCAAAGAATAAGCTGATTTCTGACTTCCAAAAAGTTATAAACTATAAGTTATAAGTTAAACCAAACACATCAAAATAGCTTAAATTAAGCTGAAAGCTGAAATAAGCAGCTTTTAAGCTGCATCAAACAAGGCTAATAACATAGCATAATCTACCCAAAAAATTCAACAAGTTGATAGATTCCATCCAGCAGCTATAATCTCTCAATTGAAATAGCATATTCAGTCCAGCAGCCCACAAAAAGGAAAATTCAACAAGTTGCAAACATAATAATTAGTCCCAAGCACATCCCGCATGGGATAGACTATCCAAAAAATAAAATATTAAAAAAAAAAAAACAAATCCATTACAAAATAAAAAACAAGTCCAATACAACTTTCATCATCTTTCAAACCACATTACAATACAACTTTCAAACTACATTACAACTTTTATCATCTCCTTCAACTTGAATTCCTATTAAATAACAAAAAATAAAATAATCAATACTAATAATAAGATGTAAAAAATGTTAACAATTAAAAGAAAAAGATGACAACTAACACAAAAGTGGCATACGACTCATCCGAGTCGATTTCATCATCATCATATATTGTCGCATAACTCACAGATTCCAATGTTGAATTTCCTAAAAAGTAAATAATTTAAATTCAATATTGAAATTATTCCATGGTAATATAAAAGTGAAATAATAATATGTAGATTGGATGAAATAATAATATGAGTACCTTTCATCTCTGCACCCCACAACCAACTTTGTGCACACATTAATGCTTTTAATGTGTTTGGATGAAGTCTACTACGATGTGGACTCACCAACCTTCCACTAGTACTAAATGCTGACTCAGAAGCAACAGTAGATATAGGAATAGCTAAAATATCCCTGGCAATTGCCTGTAAGGTCGGATACTTTGGTCCATTGGCTTTCCACCAATTCAAAACATCAAAACCTGAAGTTCTTGGCAAAACATCATCTTCTAGATAATGGTCCAACTCTGATCTTACATTCTTCATTTTTTTACTTCTTTTTCTGCTAACAAACAAATCAAACTCTGAAAGGGTCTCTGTAACAATTTCTGGATGAATAAAAGAGTTACCAACAACATCGGTCTCCATACCAACTCGGTGCTGATACTCTTGCAACAAATCATAACAAAGCTGACAAACCCTATCAACTTCAACTTCATCTTCAGCTTTGTCTCCATAAAGTTTTTCAAAATAAAACTCCAATACACTCATCTTATATCTAGGATTAAGCACAACAGCAACTCCAATAACACCATGTATCACTAACCAATATTTATCAAAATTTTCAACCATTTTTGATGCCATTGCTCTAATCACTTCAATTTCACAAGAGAGCCATTGAGACAATGTCATCCTAATCTCACATTGGCTGTGGGATATTTAGTACCAGAAAATAACTCTGTGATAGAAAAAATATCTTAAACCTCCCACTAATCTCTCTAGTAAACTCCCATTCTTGCTCACTTGGCACGGTCTTATATTGAGGCTCTCTAATTTTCAACCGAGAAAAGACATCCTTATACAATAAGGCAGTCTGAAGCATCAAGTAGGTTGAATTCCACCTAGTTGCACAATCAAGTCCTAATTTCTTAGTATGTGGATTACGCAATTGATTGACTATTTTTTCAAATTTTTCTTGTCTTTTTGGTGTTGTTGTCCAATAAGCTACACTCTCTCGAATTTTCTCCACACCCATTCATATGACATCCAGTCCATCTTTCACAATCAAATTCAAAATATGCACACAACAACGCATATGAAACAAAGTACCACCCAACAAAAGCAATGTGTTACTCAATTTATCCATCAACATGGTAATCATGGCATCATTTGTGGAGCAATTATCAACAGTAACAGTAGAAAATTTTCTATTAATATTCCAATCCATTATACACTCAAGCAAAGTATCACAAAGAACTTCTTTTGTGTGTGGACATGGAACATAAATAAACCTAAAATGCAATTGTTGGCTTTTTGGCTTTCGAAGGTTATTATTGTAATTTTAAGCGTGCCAGCAAGGATCAATTAGTCCTTACAGAAGATTAATTGCCAATCAATTATCAGATGATTGCGTTTTAGTTCTTTCAGCCTCAATGAAGAAGACTTTTACTGGTGGCTTTGTTTCGGAGAATTAAGCAAATAATGATTAAATGAAGAACAATTGTAGCATTTCATTAAGTAAAACGAAAGACTTACAATGATCCAATGAGGCCTCGTAGAGGTTTACAGCAACAAGCTACTTGAAACTACTCCTATGAATGAAGTGCAGTACAGGAATATGAAGTACAGAAATGTAAAGAGTAAGAAATGTAAAAACTGGAAATAAAGTAAATAAAACTTATTTTTTGGATTTGAGTCTGGGGCTTCTTTCTGGGGTCTTCTCTGCTATTTATACTTCTCAATGACAACCGTCGAAATGAATTTCTAACCGTCGAACCATCCTTTCATGATCGCTGATCATGTTTCCTTACAGTTAGCTCCACTCTGCCATGCCAGCAATTAGGTTTCCCTCCTGATTTTGAATTTAAATATATGAGTAACCGTTTAAGCCACATCATCTTATATCCCAGTGCTATGCAGATTTACAATAACCAATACTAATTGCCACGTGTGTGATTATGATTGAAGATTTGAATTGTCTTCCCGTATTGGCCTTATCCTGCCACGTGTTGAACTGTGATTAGCTTATACAAAATATGTAGCCAACATTACCCCTCGCACTAATATACCCAATACTTGGCGATATTAGTGGATCAAGGTATTTTACCCACGTCTTAAAACGTGCATGGGCTTTGCATTTTCAGAAATGCAACCGCCATTTATCAATGAATATTTGCATTAAATTCTCTTCTATCCTTTGAACATTCCCACTATCTCAGTATTCGAAAAGACTAGTTCAGCTCTCATGGCCAAGCAGACCTTTTCTTACCTCGATCAAGCATATGAAGAGTTATTTGATAATGCTGTTCGTCCTCGAAAGAATCTTCATGCATTGATTAGCCACCTTTATCCACCTTTCTATATTTAAGTCATGGAAGCTTTTGCAAACTATCAATCTTTGGATTACGAACCTATTGTCCACAATTCTTTAACCCAAAATTTTGCAAACATGGATATTGGAAGCTCTTCCTCTGACCCAAAACCTTCTGCGTGAGATGAGGCTGCAGTTTTTTCTTCTTATGGGGCTTCTGGTTGGAGAAACTAGCCAGAACCTGAGAAGTCCAAGTTAAGAGAGCGAATCAATCATCATTTCGTCGAATTTGTTGATCCTCTAACTTTCCCTTACTTTGCTCGGAGTTCAGTGGTTTACCCATATGTACCCATTGACAGCCGACGCCATTTGGAAGACAACTTACTTATAGCATCCATACCTACGAAGATAGTACAAACTGTCTGTCGTCCAGAAGAAGCTCAAGGGTATAGCCATCATTCTTAGCCTAGAAGGAAAAACTTTGCTCTTCTGACTGGCTTGATATTGTCAACAACCCCAATTTCCTCCTTCTTTCGAGATGGAAGCTCTTGCACATCCTCTTCCGCAAAACCCTCACTGGATAGAGGAACTGAGAAATACTCTCTTTGAGGACCAGTTTCTCCCCTCCTATCACCCTTCATCTCCTCCTACTAAATATTAGCGACAGCAAACCCAACTTCTACTTGCGGCCTTTTCTCACTTGCCCTTCAATGTTCTCGAGGACGATGTTCCTCTCAAGAACTTTCGATGGGCTTGTGATGTTATGACCCGGGGTCATATTCTTAACCCTATTGCCCAAGCAGAGCTACAAATATTTTTAGACCAACTCCTATTGCTTCTTCATTGGCATCACATTTCTGTGGTCACTACTCGATCTTCGGATCAAATCTCAGCCCGTCGAGTTCATACCCGGTATGGAGCAGAAAACCTCATCGATGAATATGATGATTTCAAGAATAAAGACTCTGCATACTGGAATGACTTGGACATGGATGAGATAGAACAAGGGTTGAAAGAAATAGAGTTTGAAAAAAAGGCCGAAAAACTTTTTTATCAAGTAAGAGCATATCAACTTCAGCAGCCTAGCCTGGAGAAGATAGAAGATAGAATAAAGAAGGAACAGAAGTTCATTGACCATAGTTGGAACAAGTTCCATGACCTTGTCATTTATTCTATTCCTTATTTTTATGAACTCGAATATATAGCCAAAAAAGGCTTCTGGTGTAATTACTTTTGTCTTGATAAAGCTAAGATATTTTTTTTCTTCTTCTTTATTTGGCATGGTTTGATTTTTCTCCATTTGTCAAAAACAAACAAACATAGGGCTTAGAATTCAATAATTTTATCCTTCGAATCTCGATTCGATCATACCCAATGAAATACTGGAAACCCAATTTGAACTTTTCCAACTTATAGAGTGCAATTGACAACTTTTGTCGGTTTCCTTTCAGAATCAGAGTTTCGAAATTTTGCCATTCGAAACTTGATTTGATCATATCCAATTCCCCAACATATGGTTAATACAATCAAGTAATTTCAAATCAACTAATTTTGTTTCGAACAAACAGTCTATATTTTCTAACATATGGAAACCTCTTTTAAGAACTGCACTGTTTTATTCTAAAAAAGTGATTTCTTCTGTATACTACCAAACCATCTATTCATTTGAAACCTAGAACAAACAAATTCTAGCCGTAAGGTATTTCAAATTTTGCTTCGAAGGATTTTACTCTCATCAAGAAACCTAAAAACAGGTCTTTAATCCTTTTGAAGTAAACAAATACCTGAGCATTCTGGCACCCTTAGGTGTGGAATGTGCTTCGAAGTTGACTTCCTGCTTTCGAAGCCGTTTGTCACTTGATTTTGGTGCCAAAACTTGGCTTCGAAGCCAAATAGTTTATTTCGAAGCTAACATTAGCATTTGAGATACGTTTCCCTTCATAACTATCAATATTGAGGGGAACCTTTTGTATCCGTACTTTTAACACTTCTTTATGAATTCAACCCACTTAAAACGATTGGGTATATTTTTCAGACACAGGTTAAAAAACCCTTTTATTTTGTGCTTTGAATACATTCGTTTGCTTAACACACAAACCCTTTATCTCTGCCGACCCTCTCTTTCTTACTGCTCGCTACCAATGGAGTCTTCTTCCTTGAAAGTACCAACTGGCGAATGTATAAGCCCAATAATGGCTTTGAAAAGATGTATTGAGGAAGAAATTGCTAAATTTAAAGCTGGTGGATCGAGTGCCATAGACAGACGCCTCTTCATTCCTCGCCATAGCAAAAAATAAGAATATGTCCTAGGTCCTATCTTTCGATAGGTTCCCTCCCAACTTCCCGCTCTGTACCCTCGTTTGGAGGACCACTTTCTTCTCTATGAAGGGGGCTTGACTGGGGAAATTGGAGGGTGAACCGACCTCATCGTTGCTGGCCAACATTGAGGGTTAAGTGGGAGGAGTGGTATGATAGGGTCCTGTCTGCAAGAAAATGGGACCTATAAGAACTCTGTATTCTCGATGCCCTTCGTCTTTCCAGATTTATCATTCCTGAAGACCCTTTTTTGATTCCTGCCACTCTTTGTTTCTGGAATATGGCCTTTAACTTTTTTTAGTTTCGTTGTGGTATGATGGCTCCCACCGTTCTTGATATCTGCCATCTCTTAGGGCTTTCACCATTCGGTACTCTCTTTGCACCCAGCTATCCAAACCTTTCGGTTAAATTTTCTCTTCCACCTTTGAATTCTTCCTTTAGTGACTTCGTAAAGGCTGAGAATAAAAAAGAGGGCCTTGTGAGTGATCGAGAACTCTTGTCCTTTATTTTATATTGGTTGTGTAAATTGCTTTTTTATACATCATCTCAACGAATCATGCTTGAGTTTGCCCTATTTGCGAAGGCCCTTGTTTTGAAGAAGCGAATAGCCTTGGCCCCTTATCTTTTAGGCCATGTCTATAGAGCCTGCTCCCAATTCTGTGAGAAACCTCTTGATATCAACTAAGGAGGTCCCCTCTGGGTGCTTCAACTCTGGCTCTTTGCATATTTCACTGATTTACATCCCAAGTGCTTGAAGTTCTTAGTTCAAGACCTTAGCACTTATGGAGAAAAGTATGCTAGAATTGCCCTTTATCCTGCTTCTTTCGCCTACTATCTTACTTTTTTCACCAGCTGTAGACACCCCATTTTTGACCGTCCTCAAGACTTGGACATCATCGTTTGAACACTCGATGATTATCCATGTTCGTGTTCGTCTTGAGTTCTCGGAGGTTTCGGTCGTGCGCCTTGCCTCAAAACCTCTCAACTTATTTGTTTTGTGCTTGGTTGTGGACCAAGCACTTAGGTTTTTGCCTCTGAGGGTAGGAAATGGCTTGTTGGCCACCCCCACACCCCATCGGCCTTGGCATGTTGCCACCGGCCCTATTTTATTGCTACCGGCCAAAAGTGTTGGCCGGTCGGCAATGTTCTTGGTCGGCCGGCCATTATTTTGGTTGATCGGTCACTTTTTCTGGCCGAGACCTTTTCTTTGCCTTTTTTTAGGCATTATGCATGCCAGCTGTGCCAGCTGGTAAGCACAGACCCTGCTCTCCATACACGTGTATGGAGGATTCGCACCCTTGTTTTAGCTTCTTGAGGAAGTTTGAACCTTTTGAACCCTTGTTTTAGCTTCTTAAGGAAGCTTGAACCTTTTGAACCTTTGTTTTAGCTTCTTGAGGAAGCTTGAACCTTTTGAACCTTTGCTCTAGCTTCTTGAGGAAGCTTGAACCTTTGCCCTAGCTTCTCCAAGAAGCTTGAACCCTCTTGTTTTTCTATAAGAGAGGCCCTCCCTCTCCTTTAGAGAGGTTCCAAAAATTTGTCTAAGGCAAAAATATATATCCCTCTCTATATCTCTACATTTTGGGTTCAAAAGTGCATTGTTCTTGGCCTATTGCACCACACCTCATAGCCACACACCTCCACCATTGATCTGAGGTTCTTGGAGGGTATTTTCAGAGGGTAAAGAGTTAGTTTTGGGCTGGAGAAGTGGCTGGTTTTGCTGAGCTTCAAGGGTAATCTCTTTTCCCTCTTTTAAAGCTTTGTCTTGATCACTCTCTTAGCCAAACTTGCATGCTTATTTGAGCTTTGTTGTCAACTGAAAAAAGTCTTGTTTTGAGGTCCTTTTGATGTTTGTTTAAGACCATTTTGGTGTTGAAGGTCATCTACCCTCTTGCATGCTCTTTTTAGCCTTGTTTTGTGCCATGCCATAAGGCATTCAAGCTAGTCTTTGCTTGGCCTTCCTACCACTGAAATCCAATGGATTTTCAATGGTGAGAATGTGGCTTTGAGGGCCTAAATCAGAGAGGGGTGACCCTCTCTCTTGTTGTCTTGTTTACTAGCATTTTTGGCCTACCAAAGGAGCATATGTTTATACCATTTGGAGGCCTAGTTCAGGCACTTTTTGGTGACTTCTAGGACCTTCCTAGGCTCTAGCCATGGCTGGTTTGGTCCTCTTTTGCTTGCTTCTTGCATGTGCAGAGTAATCCCTTTCATGGCTTATCAAAGGAGCATGTCATTCTTGCATGTATTGGTCTTATTTCAGTGGGTTTTTTGCCATAATTTGGCATGCCATGACTCTATTTTTGCTTGGTTTGGTAGTCCTTCACATGCTTCATATGCTTGTAGTGTAACTCATGTTCACTAGCTCACATTGCATATTGTTTTGGCCCTCTATTCTAGCATATTTTGGCCATACTTTGAACTGATTTTGTTCATATTTTGGGCTGCCTTAGCTCTGTTTTGAGGCCTCTTGGTCGAATGATGCTTGCCATGTATGGTTGTAGTGTAATAGCATTGACTAGCTTTGAGTTTGGAGGTCTCTTGCATGCTTAACTTGAGCTATTTACATGTTTTGGCATCATTGAGCATGGTATTTTAGGGCTTATAGGGGTGCTACACTTCCACATTTTCCATGCTTTAAGTGCTCTTTAGAGTTGTGCATTTATGCCCTATTTGCGAGCCATTGCATGAGCTTCACTTTTGTGCTTTCAAGCCATCATCCCAACCCATTTTACTACTATTTTGGACCTGCATAGGGTCTGTTTGGGGTTGGTTTCATCATTTGAGCATCGCTTTGCATACCTATAGTGTAATGCACTTCACTAGTTTCAATGCTTGAGCCTTTCAACATGCGTTGTGTGAGTTGTTTGCATGATTCGGAGCCATTTTGTATGTCATTTCAGAGCTAGAACATGTGTCATTGTATGCCATATTTCATCCTTTCAATGCTTTTGTAGAGTTGCATTTTGTGCCCTTGGGCTTAGGTCATTGTATTGTGCATGCTTGCATGTGTTTTGGTGCCTTGATTTCATCATCATTGGCCACTGATTTGGGTGGGACTGAGGCCCATTCATTTTGGTTTAAGTCCATTTTGCATTGAGTATGCCATTGTAGTTCATAGCATTGCGCATGCCATGTAGTTCGTCGCATTTGAGTATGCTATTTGATATTCGCATTGTGTATGCTAGGTGCATGTTTGCATGTTTCACCCCTTGCATGTTTGCATGACCAAGTTGCAGTGCATTTAGCTTGCATGCTAGAGTCGCATTGTGCATGCCATACTTATTGCATTGTGTTTGGAATAGGAGTTAGTCCAAACATGGGAAACGAGGAACGTTTTGTACTCAAAGTGACGAAACGTACCTCAATTCCCGGTCGCCGACCCTCTTGACTAATACATGATGGAGTTTAGGCATTTATGTGTTCATATGTGCATTCATTCCATATCAAGTCGTGCAATTCGACTCCTCGGCCATCATGCATCGAGATGCGTGATTGGTGGCCTGAGGGTCGAGGACTACACTCCTTTGAGCTTGTGCAATGATAGGAGAGTGGTCGTGCACACATTTGTTGAAAATACCTTGCTATGCCTCTCTCTTGCTTTGTGTTGCAGAAAACCAGGAACAGGTGGCAGAAACTGGTCGGCCGACCAGCTTTTCTGGCAGGTCGACCACCTCTTTTGGTCTCCACCACAAAAGGTGGTCGGCAGGTGGTCTCCAAGGCTAAGGGCTGGTCGGCAACCTTCCCACAGCTTCCCAGGGTGGAGTTTCAGCCTTCTGGAGCCTTATGCAAGTTTCTGACATCAATTACAAACAAAGGCGAGTCGGGGCATCGCGAGGGATTTCCTGACAAGGCGGTTCAAGCATGCATGCATCCTTTTTCAATCAAAATAGAGCCGAGGCAACCTACTTCATTTAGTTTACATGCTTACTTAGTTAATTTGTTGATTAATTAGAGTTGTATAATAATTAGCTGTAGCTTGTTGGTTCTGTATTATTTATTCGGACCCTCCGAGAGAGGGCACAACTGTTATAATAAGTGTGCGTGTGTGTGATGCATGTCTTCCAACCCCACGTCTTTCTCCATTTTATTTACCAGCTTATGATGGTTAGTTTTAGGGCACGTTTCAATTAGCATCCTTATGCACGCATGTTTGCATCCATTCATCTATCTTGCATGCATCGGGCTCAACACATCATACTAACTGCATTATATTTCAATTCCAAGTTGAATACATGTATCAATTGTTGCATTTCGTATGCCATCGTAGAATAGCCGAGCCTATTGTAGTTGCATTTTTGCATGTGTTGTATTAACCATCTTAACATGAACTAGGATCACGCATTGATTACTAACTAGTTTCTGTTTTGGCTCGGAGTACTTAGTAAGTGCTTATGCTTTAGCATCCTTGCATGTGTGTGAGTGACTGCCATGATAGCATGTTTACCATGAGGCTAATTGCTTATGTGACATAACTGCCTGAATGCCTGTGGGTGAAGGTTGGATTATCTAAATTGGAACAATTCATTGAATGCGAGTTTTAAGCCCACTTGAGAGTGGCAAAATCATGTTTTCTAAGCCCATTTGAGGGTGGCAAAATCCACGTCTTAGCCTTCTTGCGAGTAGCACCATCAAACCATTTTCAAATAAATAAACATGGAATGTTTTGTTCTAACTCAGGCGATCTAATCTATACTTGTATGCTGTGTGCATCACATAATAATCCTAGGCTAATAAAACCGAAATAAGAACGCATGTGTTTTCAAAAACTCGATATCATGTTTAGTAGTGGCCGATCTTTGATCGGGCGAGCAGGGGTGCTCATTGCATGACCTTTCCCAATCGTACCCAAGTTCCCAAGCCGAGGCAACTTTGGTGATGACGGATACGTGGCCTTAGGCACGAGTCAGGGTTTCCTAAATTCCCCCAAAATAAAATATTTTGGTGGCGACTCTGTATCTGGCAAAGCAGTCCATGTTTGGCACTTCTTTCTAAAATCAGTCTTTCAAAATGATTTGCTGGATTTGGACTCTTTGGTGATTTATCGATTTTACATTGCACTTTGCGAGATTAGATTCAGAACCGTGACATCAAGTCCGAACTGTAGTGAGCCCAATGAACAAAACGGGATTTTCCCGGGACGTTCGGGGCCGTCTACACCAGCTTCCTATTTCCCCAGCTGCCACCTTCTTTTACCCCTTCGATGCCAATAAAGGACCGACTTGGCTAAGGATATTCTTGGCTGATAGACAATGTTCTATCCCATCGCACAAAGATATGTGGGTTTCTATTTTGTTGCCAAGGGAACTTTTTTATTGGTACTTTAAACCCTCGAGCTTATAAGTGCATATTTGAGGTATACTGCCCCTCCCAGTTTGCTAGGCAATTTGGGCTTACTCAAGGAATTCCCATTTCACTCTGCAGTCTCTCGAATATCCATTTTACAGCCAGAGACCTGAGAGTATCCAAATCTAAACTAAAGGAGGCAACATTTAAACTGTTGAAAGATTTGAGTGAGTTTAAATTTACCCCATTCCTCTCCTCTGGCTCAATTTTAAAAAGATTTCAAAATTGGTGGACAGTCAATATGGAAGTGCATCTAGCAATACATTCTCATGATTTACTAATACGGTTAGGTGTGCCTTCTAAGGCTAAACCAAAGGAAACCGGGACCATCCCCTCTCATTCTACAGCTAACAAGACTATTCCTGCAGTCTCACTCCCTCCTTCCAGAGTTACCAGAGCTGCTTCGAAAAAGGGTATGCATTTTTAGATTTCCTTTCTTTGAGAATTTTCTGTTTGTTTTTTTCATATTCATACTACTTGGTGTAAGGTCTCCACAAGAAGAATTTCCCAAGAGAGATGAAGCTCTGACTATTCTCAAAGACAAACACCAGCAGAGAAAGAAAAGAAAACTAATACTCACTCCTGAAGAGTCTGAGTCATAGATTGAAGAGAAAGAGACAGAGAAAGAGTGTCACGAGCCAAACCCGCCCTTATGGGTTTAGCACCGTAACCGGCCAGTAATCCGAGATTACCGAAGGCCTGCTTAACAGTAATACAGTAAAACAGAGTACAGGGGCATGGCGGAAGCCAAAACAGTAAATAAACAATGTCCAATGAGCTGTGACAGTCTGTATGCAAAAGATTTTCCATATACATATAAATACGGTCAGACAGAACAGTATGTGCAACATTTACATTCAGTTAGGACAGGGACTTAATCCCTATTTAACAGTACGGTACAGTGCTATACAGTGATACAAAACAGTACAGAGACAGACGGGGGAATAAAAACACCCCTAAGCCATAGCTTGGCAGGCTCGGAATCTCGCAGTGAGGCACAGTGGTTGGCTTGAACAAAACTGGAGTTACCCCGACGCTTCTAGCATTGGTCCGGTGCCTGTACACCTACATATATATATATGAGCAGTGAGCTAAAGCCCAGTGAATAACATAATGCGTAAAGAGGTTTAGAATGAATGTCCTTACAGTAATGAAAACAGTTCATCAAATCAGTATTTCAGTCTTTCAGTCAATCAGTCATATGTGGTACATCCATTAGCATAACAGTACAGTAAGCAGTAGGTCTTAAAGACCGAACAGTAATGATGGCCATCAATCAGTAAACAGTAGTGGTTCCACGAGGGAACCGACAGAGATCTCTGTAACAATAACAGTAAACAGTAGGTGCTAAGGATGCCACAGTACAGTTCAGAATATAGGACATTCATTCATTCAGTAAACAATATCAGTTCAGTAAACAGTCCAATTCAGTATTCAAAAGATAATCATTTTGAACATATCTTTACACAATTGTTACTCACAGAGTTCTGGGCTACAGTAGGCTAGAGCGTCTCCTCGAAATGCCAACCCTAAACAGTTAACAGATTGAACACACACTAAATTTCACAGTTGGAAAAGATAATAACTTAATCCCTAAATTTGCCTTGGTATGTTCTACATCTATATCCTCTTTAAGATGCCTTAAATATGCCCTAGGAATGCCTTAGGATGGAAAGAGGATGCAAAGATGCACTTTTAAACACTTAACAAAATTTTCAGAAAACAGGGGTCTCGCTCGAGCGTGGCTTTCTACGCTCGAGCGGACATGCAGACAAAGGGTCTCCACTCGAGAGTGAATTCTGTCGCTCAAGCGGACTGTGTGCTACAGTAAAAATACTGGATGCTCAAAATTTACGCCCGATGGACGCTCGACCCTCGCTCGAGCGTGAGACACAAGTCCTCGCTCGAGCGTGGGTTCCCTCGCTCGAGCGGACTGTGAACTCATGCAAAGTATTGGATGCATGCATTTCACGCTCGAGCGTAACTTTTATCGCTCGAGCGGAAAGCACGATCACAGAGTGTACGCTCGAGCGTGGACTTCCTTGCTCGAGCATGGGTCCAAAATCTGGAAATTCTAGATTTGAACCTCAAGCTCAAAATCAAGTCCAAATGCTAAAATTTCGATCCTCTTGGGCTAATTTTCTGGAAAACATAAGTAAACTCATAGAACAACATGTTACAAAGGTCAATTTGAGAAATCAAGGCCCAAGGGTGTTTCAATTAAACTCATTTTCCAATCCAAATTTCATGAACAATCTTCAAACGTGACATGCATGACTTTAAATCATTTCAAAGCTTCAAAACATGCTCTAATGAGCTCATTCTTTTCAAAATAAGATGAAATCATGGACTTAAACATATATATGAGCATGCATGTAACCTTTTGCCATGAAAAACAATTCAAAACTCTTCAATATACACATGCATGCATGAATTAAACTATAACTCAACATTTTAGAACTAAAACATGACTTAGCTCTACAATTTGACATGAATCATGCAAGAATCAACTTAAATACACAATGGAGAAGGTCAATGATCTACCTTAGGTCTTCAAGTGCAAGTCTAGAGGCTCAATTGACAATCTACACTTCAAGTTCTTCAAGATCACCAAGCAATACACAAGATGAGGCCAAAATCTTCCTTAATTCTCTCTCTCTCTCTCTCTCTCTCTCTCTCTCTCTCTCTATCTTGGTCGGTTGTAGGCAACAAAATGGCTGATGAAATGTGTGTGTCTAAGTGTATCAAGGCTCTTATAGATGTTAGCTAGTGGCCCACTCAAAATGGCAAGGTTGTAATTAAAACCAACTTACAATTCATCAACATTTAATCTAATTTAACCATACCAAATAAATTTTCAGTTAAATATACCATAAATCATATAAATATTGATGATCATGAAACATCAATCGATTTCAGATTCGGCCGCCGATAAGGCCTGCAATTAGCAGTTTAAACATAAAGACATGAACAGATAATCAAACAAGCAACAGATAGATATACAACTAAACAGATATATTCAATCAATTTAGTTCCAGATTTCAGTCAGTCAGTTCAGTATTTCAATCAGTTCCATCACTTGTCATAATCAGTTTCAGTTTAACGGTAATCAGTGGTTATTCGGTAAATAGTAATGAGGGTTGTTACAAAGAGCAAGACATACCACTGTAGAGAAAAAAGAGAAAGAACATAACCGTCTCTCCTTCTGACTTGGTTGAAACCCTACTCATGAGGTAGCTGTCAAAACAGTGGAGAAGGAACACTCTAAAGAAATAATTGTTTTCCAGAGAGTTGAAAAAAGGCGGCAGCAAAAAACTACTAAGGGATGAAGCTGCTGCTGCTGATACAATCCAAAGGGAAATTGCGAGAAGGCAACACACTGCTGAGCATTATTCCTTCGTAGTTCTCCCATCATTGCCACCACTTCTGAAACCAGTAATTTCCTTTCATGTCTCTACTTTCCTTTCTCAAATTCTTAATATTGAGACTTAACATTACTTCGTATTTCTTCTTTTGCAGCAATAACTACTCTGCCTTCTCCTTCAATAAAGACTCCTTCAGTTTCATCTGAAGTTGAAAGACCTCAAAATGTAGAGCCAATTCAAATAATATTCTCACTTCCTGGTCTTACATTTTTCATACCTTTCTTGAGGCAAAGTATTCCTGTATCCCTATCTTTTGGCTTAACTCCATACTTTCCTCATCTATCTTTCAACTCTACTCAATTTGCTCTCCCTTTAAGCCTTACTGTTCCTTCATCTTCTGAGGAAATTCCTGCTATTACTTCAGCTATTATTTCATCTCCAGTGATAGCTGATTCCCGTAGAGAAGACACTGGTAGCTCACAAATTCCTTGTCCATTATCTCTACCTAGCTCCAGTCCTTCTTCTCTTGACCTACTGGTAGCTAAGACTATAGATACTGGTAGGGATGCTTCATCTTCTTCTCCTATCCATATGCTACCATCTCTTCCTCATATCAGAGCCCTTTCTGTGCCAACCATGTCAACAGAATAAATGGACATTTTTTAAGCTAGACTAGCTAGCTTTTTTGATGTGCCTTCCACCACTTCAATAGCTAGCAATGAAACTGAGCCATTAGTCCTAGCTGATTCTCTCTTAGAAATTTTTGAGAGCTCTTCCTCTACTAGTAAGACTTCCCTGCCTACATTGGACTTGGACAGTTGTTTGGAATTGCTGACATTCTTCTCGAGGATCCCCTTCGAAGCTTTGCAGAGGCCTATTATCAAGAATGGCTTCCTCCAGTGCAGCAAAGTTGTTGAGCAATCCAGCATGACTATTTCAAATCATTTATCTCAGGCAGTAGCCACCATTGACTTTTACATCAATATCTGCCATGTCGCCAAGGCTGCAGAAGAGAAATTACTGAGAGATCAGAGTTTTGTTTCCAAAATACATGCTGAAGTGTCAGAATTGAAAGAGCAACATTCCTCTGTCTCCCAATTTCGAGCTCAACTATTGGAGAAGAAAGCTCAGCTTGAAGAAGAGTTATCAGCAGTCAACCAAGCTTTAGATCGAACTGCCACCAAGCTGCAAATCACTAACCAAGGACTGGCTGATTGAAAGCAGGAGATGGCTACAGCCATTCAGTTGTTCCCATCTCTTAAGTGTAGAGAGTCTATTGTAAAGGAACAACTGAAACATTGTACTGACTTTTAGGCCAATCTATGGCTGCATATATTCAACCCATTATGAAATAAAATCCTTATTTATCATTTGAGTGTTTTCATATTCTTTTCATTTAGCACTTATTATATTCCTTGTGTTTCCCACACGGTTGGATAATAAGGTTTCAAATATCTGCCATTAATCTTCTTAGGATGTACATATCCATTCAAATTTTTCAAATGATATGCTCCCGAAGGCAAGACTCTATGAACTTGATATGGTCCTTTCCAGTTAGGTGACCATTTGCCAAACTTGTGGCTTTTAATCCCTATTGGGAGTATTGTCTTCCATACCAAATCACCTTCATCAAAGCTAATGTGCTTGAATTTCTTATTATAGTTTTTGGCTGCTTTCTTTTTTTGGAAAAGAATACTATTTAATGCTAGAATTCTAGCTTCATCCACGTTCTCTAATTCCAAGCACATACTCTGATGGTACTGCTCAAGAACTAACTGATCTTGACCTCTCACCCTTAAGGACTTAATATTAATTTCTACAGGTAACACTGTATCATGCCCATATACTAAGGCATAAGAAGTAACTCCTGTATACTTGATCTTAGAGAAGTCCTGTAAGCCCATAATACATCCAACAGTAAGTTATGTCAATCCCTGGGATTGTCTTCCACAACTTTTTGTATTCCTTTCTTCAAAGATTTATTGAATGATTCTGCCTGACCATTGGCTTGTGCATAATAGGGGGTAGAATTAATAAGACTAATTCCAAATTCTGCCACAAAAGAATTTACCATCTTTCTATCAAATACAGTCCCATTATCAACAGTTATAGTCTATGGGATGCCAAATCTGTGGATCAGATCTTTAATGAATCCAATAACTTCGGTCTGTTCTACAGCCTTATATGGCTTAGCTTCGACCCACTTAGTGAAGTAATCTGTGGCCACTAAGATGAAACAATGATGCTTCGAAGAGGGTGGGTGTATTTTCCCTATCATATCCATAGTCCATCCTCTAAACGGCCAAGGCTTCACAACCGCATGCAGATCAGTTATAGGTACATGTTTTATTGTGCCATACTTTTGGTATGCCTGGAAACCTCTAGCAGATTCTATGCAATCTTTAAGGATAGTTGGCCAATAGTAGGAATATCTTCGAAACAACCATCTCATCTTCACACTAGGCTGATGAGCACCATAGATGCCTTCATGAACCTCAGCCATGGCTGTCAATGCTTCCTTTGGACCTAAACATTCCAATAATAATCCATCTGCCCCCTTTTTGTAGAGAGCATTACCATACATTATGTATTGCATAGATTGCAATTTGATTTTCCTGTTGGCTTTCAAAGATGGGCCAGCTAGATACTGCATTATTGGATGCCTCCAATCTTGTTCTTATAAGTCATTATGATTGACTTCTAAGACCACATTCCTTTTATTTAAAGGTGGTATTACCTTTTGATATGTTCATTTGAGTGTTATCCCTTCTCTTGAAATTCGAAGCTTTCTGAGCCATATTATTAGCTTTATTATTCAAGAATCTTAGGATATAAGTTACATTTGCTATCTGAAATTGAGAAAGCAAATGTAATGCAACAACATAGTATGGCAACAGGCTTACACTTTGACATTTGAAAATTCCGTTCACCTGTTTAACCACCAATTGAGAATCTCCAAATATATCAACTGCATGAGCTTGTAATCCAATAAGTATTTCTAGTCCCATTATTAAAGCTTCATATTCAGCTTGATTATTGGAACGAGTAATTTCATCAACTCTAAAACCATGTGTGGTTTCTACCCCTTGTGGTGACTTAATCACCACACCAATTCCAGTTAGACCATTGGCTTTTGATCCATCGAACCACATTTGCCACGGTTCAACACTAACCATACCAAGTTCCATTATCTCTTGGCTTTCTGTTTGACATGGATGGTTTGCCAAGAAATTAGCTAAAACTTGTCCTTTTACTGCCTTTTGAGGGACATATTCTAGATGAAATTCTGATAAAGCTAATATCCATTTGCCAATTCTTCCTCTCAACATAGATCTAGATAACATATATTTAACCAAATTTGTGGTTGTAATTACCAAGACAATTGTAGGCAAAAGATAGTATCTTAATTTTATTGCAGCAAAATACAATGCAAGGCACAGCTTTTCTACACCTGAATATTTACATTCATAAGAATTTAGAAACCTACTAAGATAATAAACTGCTTACTCTTTACCTTCTTCATTGTTCTGGACTAAGAAAACTCCCAGCGAATCTTCTGCTGCAGCTACATACAACTTCAAAGGCTTATCACCCTTTGGTGGCATCAGCACTAGAGGGTTGGCCAAGTAGACTTTGATTCCTTCAAAAGTAGTTTGATGCTCTGTTGTCCACACAAATTCCTCTTCAACTTTCAACCTTAATAAGGAAGAAAATATTTTAGTTTTCCCTGCAGTATTAGAAATAAATCTTCGAAGAAAATTAACATGCCCAAGGAATTTTTGTAATTCTTTATTACTTGATGGAGATCTGGCTTCAATGATAGCTTTGACTTTGTTTTGATCAATCTGTATTCCCTTCTTGTGTACTACATAGCCCAAGAAGTTTCCAGCTGATACACCAAAAGCACATTTGAGAGGATTAAGTTTCAACTTGAACTTTCTCATTCTTTCAAAAGCTGCTTCCAAGTGAAACAAATGTTCCTCCATGGATTAAGACTTTACTACAATGTCATCAATGTAACACTCTAAATATCCTCCAATGAGATCATGAAAGATAGTGCTCATAGCCCTTGGATATGTGGCCCCAGCATTCTTCAGGTCAAATGGCATTTTAACTCATTCGAAGGTGCCAATGTTACCCTGAACATCTGAATACTGTCTTGTGGATATCCTCTTCTGCAATGTAGATTTGGTTATAACCAGAGTGCCCATCCATCATTGATAAAATCTTGTGCCCTGCTGAACTATTCACCAATAAATCTACTATGGGCATGGGGTACTCATCTTTTGGAGTTGCTAAATTCAGGTTTCTGAAATAGATGCATACCTTCATTTTACCATTCTTCTTAACTACAGACACAATATTGGATAGCCATTCAACATATCTGGCTGTCCTAATAAAACCTGCCTTAAGGAGCCTAAGAATTTCCTCCTTGACCTTTTGAATCACTTCAGGACTCATCTTTCTTGGTTTTTGTTTGTATGGCTTGAAATTAGGCTTCATAGGAAGCCTATGTTCTACTAATGACCTGTCCAACCCTGGTAGTTCATTGTAAGACCATGCAAAACAATCTTTATATCTCTTCAAGACCACCACTAACTGGTCCTTGTCAAGAGCACTTAACCAAACACTAATGTATGTGAGTTGCTGTGTGAAACCTTCACCTAAATTAACTTCTTCCAAGGGGTCTTGTATCTGAGAACTCACTGATGCTCCTTTTTTGATTTCTGCTGTCTTCGAAGCAATCTTCTTGCTTTGTCCTACTCCCAATTTCTTCGATTCAACATTTTTACCCTCTTCCTCATAGACAAAGTCTGTCCATAAGGCTTCTTCTTCCTGTATCTCCTGGATTTTTGTTTCAATGTTCAAAGCACAGTATTTATCAAAGGCCAAAAATCGGACCTGTCGCTGCTCCTGCTTACAGCCACTTACCATGGCTTGTTTCTCTTGCTCTTGCACCTTCTGGACTATTGATTTACGTCTAATACTGAAAACTTAATTAAAGCCAAAGATCTGGCCTCCTAGGTTCCATCTTTTTGCCTACAGCCAGGCATCATTGTAATCCTTAGCGACAAACTTTTCATTAACACTTTCTTGGACTAAGTGTTTCAGGTGTGCTAATTTCTCATCAGCCGTCACTTCGGCTGATCCATCAGGTTTTCTCAGTATATTGAGTGGTGTCACTCCTTCAGTATACAATTTGGCCTCTGTAAAATCTGCACAAGCTATGAAGGGTTGAGGGTCTGCATTGATCTCCTCTGTCTCTCCATTGCTCAAGGCCATCATTATCTTCTGATGTAGAGAGGAAGGCACACATTTGTTGGTATGAATCCAATCCCTACCAAGTAGAGCATTATACTTAGCATTGCTGTCGATAACGAAGAATATCGTCATGCAGTCCCTAGTTCCCACACTTGGGTTGATGGGCAAAATGCCTTGAGCCATCTGTTTGTCTCCAGCGAAACCAGCAATGGTTGTGCTGGTTGGGATTAGTCTGGGGTTCCTCTTTCCTAGTTTCTTCAAAGAAGATTTCGGAAGCAGGTTTACTGCTGTCCCATTATCCACCAATACTCGGTTCATCTGTATTCCATCGAAGAAGGCCTTGATATACAAGGCTTTGACATGCTGTGTCATGGATGTCATGGGATACTCAAAAGGATATGAGAGGTTAATACTCACCTCTTCCTCACTCTTGTCTCTAGTTTTCATTGGGGTGGCCACTTTGGTTTCATCTTGCACCATACTCACTTGCGAGTCTTCACTAGAAATTGGAATTGGGTCAATCTCCTGACCTTCTTGGTTTTCATCTTCAGCTTGGAACTCCTATGGTAGTATATGCACCATATTCACTGACATTGGAGGAAATGAGCCAAATTGGACGACTGGCTGTACCTGCTTCTTTTCCTGGCCAACTTGTTCAATTACTTCAAAAGCATCTTCCATGCTGCATTATGGCACTTCAACACTAGTGACTTTCTTTGAATGGTCTGTTTCTGCTGGTTTTTCGACCAAAAATGTCTGATCAGCCATGAAGGCTTCAAACATTTCCTATTTAACCATCTCCTTCCTTTGACCTAGGCCAACTTCTCCCTCTATCTCATTATCGCTTTCCATCAAAGCCCTTTCCAATCCTGCTAAACTAGATCTTCCTTTGGCTTTTAGTTCGGAGTGAACTTTGGCCAATTGCTCTCTGCTGCAACTCCTTTTGTCTTGAAGAGTCGATTTTGGACTATGATCTAACTTTGGACTCTTTCTTTTCTCTGCCTGGCCCTTTGACTAGACTAATGAAGAGCTTTCTCCACTTTCTTTCAGATCCTTCTGGTATTGAGTATACCTTCGTTGGATCTTCCTCCTTTGGGATTTAGAAATCACAGGGACCATGTTTGGTTCCTTTGTTTTTGGATGCTTTAGTAACACCCAATTATTTGGAGCCACCAAGGGAGGTTTGACCATCATACCCCGGTCTCCAACAACATTTCTTTGGGTAGGTATTTCTTTAGGTTTGTTCTGCATAACAAACCAATCTGGAACCCCAGGTACCCATGAACCCACTAACTCAGTTGTCGAACTGTCTCTTTCTTCCTTTGGAAGCCAGTTTTGAAGCTGCCTGTGAAGGCCACTGCTTGGCCCTGACTCCTTGTTTTGGGCCTAATTCAGCCCTTCCATGAAGGTGGCCACTTTCCATCCTGTGTGAGGCTGGTCTAGGGGGCCAATCTCCGGCTTTGATCCCATAACTTGAGCCCACTTCAGGTCTCCTTTCAGGGTGATTGCCATTCATTCTGTAATAGTTGGGTGGTTTGAACTCATGTAGAGGTCTCTTCCCCTTTGAGTGCACTCTAGTGGCTGTTGACCCAACCATAAATGGTTGTTGCCTAGGACCAGTTGGTTATGGCCTTTTGTTATAGGCACTGGTTGGTTTAGGACGCCTTTGTACATCCTTCTAATATTGCTTCCCATCAATCGAAAGTCCTTTCAACCACTTGTAACTCAACTTGCACCTGAGACACATTTTTTTCATGACAGCTGCCTCTAAAGAATCATCATCCAGTGCCTCCTCATCATAATCTTCCCTCTGGTCTGCAAAGCCCTGTCCAACAGTTGAACTTCTAGCATCTTTCTTGACAGTAGTCTGGCTGGCAACATCCATTTGCATATTGACCTCTTCCAATTCCTTCAAGGATAAGTTCTGGAAGTCTGGCACAATAACATTGGCTGCAACTTCTCCAATTTCTGGGAATGGATTAATGTCAATCCCCATAGCCTTTTCTGCTTTAGCTGGGAATTTTAAACTCTCATTTCGAATCTATTCTTGGATCCTGTCTCGAAAAACAATAGAGTTTTTAGTTGAGTGAGACCAAGAATTATGCCATTTACAATACACTTTTGGTAACTTCAGGAAGTTTACCGCAAGCAAATGATCAAAAATGTCATCTGCCTTTGTTAAATCGAAAGAGTATTTCCTATGAAGGTCTTTCTTTTTAAACTGCTGGTCTATTGTTGTGTCTTTATGAATTAATGCCTCACAGATTACAGGTTCTTTCCCTACAATCTCTGCTGCATGAATCTCATTATTAGGATCTCTATAATACGTCTTGCATGAGCATTACTTCGATCTTGTTCTTCCTCTAGTAATGCTTCATACCTAGACACCTTATAGGTTAGTTCCACTAAGTCTCTAAACTCAGTTGAGTCAAACTTCTTTCGAAGCCTAAACTCTAGACCATTTTGAGTCAATCTCATGAATTCAGGCTCTGGTAGGATAATCCTAAATTTGTTTCATGCTCTTTTGAATCTGGCAATAAATTGAGCAGCCTTCTCGTCAGGCCTTTGACTCAACCTTGCCAAGTCTGCCATAGAAACTTCTTGCTTTGTTTGGAAGAATTGGGCATGAAATGCCTCCTCTATTTGTTGCCAAGTTTGGATAGAGCCAGGTGTAAGATTAATATACCATACAAAGGCAGCCCCAGTTAGAGAATTTGGGAACAGTTTTAACTTCATGTAATCATTATTGGTAAATTCACTTCATTGAGCGGCGAACCTATCAATATGCTCTGCCGTTGACTGGTTTCTATTCCCATAAAAAAGAGCAAAGTCTGGTATCCTAAACCCTCTTGGGTATTCATGTACCCTATTTACCCATTCTGGATATGGTTTCTTGTACACAGGAGTTTGAACCCCCTGAGCCATCAGTCCACACATCTCTCTAATAATATCAGCAATTTGGTCCCTAAGAACTATATTTTGTGCTTGTTAAACCACTATTGGAGGAACAAACATAGGATTTGGTGGACAACCTTACGCTTGAGGTCCTCTTGGTCCATAAGGCGGTATATTTGGGACTGGGTGTTCCTGTGGTGCTGGCTGCTGTTGAGGGTATGGGTGACCCCTTTGAGCCTGTCCTGCAAAAGGTGCTGAAACAGGTGTTGTGTCTCTTCCAGTCGCAGAAAACCCTTCCAACCCCCTGGGTACAAATTCGAACAAAGGATTAGTGAACCCCCTTGTGCCAGGTATGGCTTCGAACATGGGATTTGGAAGCATCCTTATGCCATTTTCTTGTGTTGGCCCGGATCCACCAATTTGCATGATTTCATTATCAAGTAATGAGACATTTTGATTTGTCACAAGCCTCAAAAGAGGCTCATACCAAGACTGAGGTGATGGTCTTTCATAGTTTTGGTTACTAGTTTGACCATTAGTATGTCCATTACTCTGCATAGGCTATTTATCTCTAGCTAATTTTTGCTGAGGGACATTTGAAATTTTCTCTATTTGCCTTGCGTTAGTTGGTTGATGAGTATTCATTCGATCCAAAAAGGATGTTGCCCATCTTTCCATTATGTTCATTAACTGTTGTCCCATGGCATCTACTAGGCCTCCCCATGGATTCATTGGATGAGTAGATGGAACAGTGGATGGTCCAATTCCTTGGCCTCGTCCAATACTTTGAACATGTGGTACTTGCTCCGAAGTGCTGGTCTATTCGACTATAGGTTCTGATAAAACAGGTACTTCCACAGGATGTGTTATCACATTATCCTCTGGATTAGGTATTTCTACCTCTCCTTCCACGCCTTCTTCCAAGCGTTCATTTTCTCATTGTCTCCTATGTCTAGCCATTTCAATTAGTCCTACTGGGTGTGCCAAAAATATATGTTGGCTTTTTGGTTTTCGAAGGTTATTATTGTAATTTTAAGTGTGTTAGCAAGGATCAATTAGTCCTTACAGAAAATTAATTGCCAACCAATTATCCGACGATTGTGTTTTAGTTCTCACAGCCTCAATGAAGAGGACTTTTACTAATGGCTTTGTTTAGGAGAATTAAGCAAATAACGATTAAATGAAGAACAATTGTAGCGTTTCATTAAGTAAAATGAAAGACTTACAATGATCCAATTCAGCCTTGTAGAGGTTTACAGCAACAAGCTACTTGAAACTACTCCTATGAACGAAGTGCAGTACAGGAATTTGAAGTACAGAAATTTAAAGAGCAAGAAATGTAAAAACTGGAAATAAAGTAAATAAAACTGATTTTTTGGATTTGAGTCTGGGGCTTCTTTTTGGGGCTTTCTCTGCTATTGATACTTCTCAATGACAACCGTTGAAATGAATTTCTAATCGTCGAACCATCCCTCCATAATCGCTGATCATGTTTCCTTACAGTTAGTTCTACTATGCCATGCCTACAGTTAGGCTTCCCTCTTGATTTTGAATTTAAATATATGAGTAACTGTTAAAGCCACATCATCTTATATCTTTTTGTTGATCCAGTGCTATGCAGATCTACAATAACCAATACTAACTGCCACGTGTGTGATTATGATTGAAGATTTGAATCGTCTTCCCGTATTGCCCTCATCCTGCCACGTGTTAAACTATGATTGGCTTATACAAAATATGTAGCCAACAATAATATTCATGGACAAGTATTAATAGCATGCAAATTGAATTGAATAAGATATAACTTTTAAATGATTTGCAAATTTACAAATATATACCTCAAAATGCGACTTTGCAATGAACATGAATCATTAATAAAGTGTGTGGTGATAGCCATGAATCCTTTTTTTTTATTGTTAGCAGTCCACATATTAGTTGTGATTGTCACTCTACTTGTATTATGCTCCACCAAACTCAATGTCTTCACCCTCTCATAATCATAAATCTTTAAAATATCATTCTTTATCGTATTTCGAGAAGGCACTTTAAATAATGGTTGAAGTGCGGCTAAATATCATTTAAAGCCAACATGATCTACGATAGAGAGGGGATATTCATGCAATATTATGGCATGTGACAACTCTTTCTTAGCAAAATCTTGATAAAAAATATAAGAATTCATTTTTGGACTCTCTCTATTAAAGTTATTAGTTAAAACTTTTTGCTTCATGTCCATCATTTTTTTTCTTAGTACAATTCCAATGGTGATCATGCAAATGCCTAGTTCCATTTTTTGAATCACTTCCAAGTTGCTTATTACAATAATTATATATTGCCTTCCACACCCCATTGACTTGTTTCTTAAAGTGTTCCCACACAACACTAGGTTTTCTTTTACTTCCTCCACAAGTATTAGACTCTTCTTTTAAATCAATAACATTTTTATTAGAGAAGGGAGACGGTGAGTCCGTAGGTGAGTTGGTAACTGATGATGATTGTTATGATGCGTCACTCTCAAATGGCACTTGAGAGTTAACTGGTAGTTCAGGGTTAACTGGTACTTGAGAGTTAATATCTGACATTTTTTACTTTTATAAAAATAATATGGATTGAATTAAAATGTGAATGAATCATTAACAAATCAGGTTACAAACAGATGAATAAAATAAATAGATCAATAATTAAAAAAAAAATCATATTTTGAATGAACTTTGAACTTTGTGTGTGTAAATAAGAGCTCTCTTATTTGTTCCCACTTTGTTAGCTAGCTTTATTGCCCTAGTTCAAAGTTTTGAAGTCACATTTTCACAAACCCAAGAACCAATCATATCATCACTGATATGCACTAAGAGCTCTTGAAAACATTATCCTTAGAAGAGGAATAAAATCCCAAAAAAGAATATTATTCATTGATGCTTAATCAAACTCTCTCTCTCTTTTTTTTTTTTTTTTTTTTTTCATTGTAAAAAATTACAAGTTACAAACTTTGCTTAATAAAAAACTATTGTTTCACCCACTTTAATTCTTACACATTTTGAGACATGAAGGCTCCGTTTGGTGAGCCTCTCAAATTATAGTTCCCCCCATTGATTTGAGTGTAGTGTTTGTTTTGAGCTTTCAAATCATAATTCTACACCCATTTCTTAAAATTCAATTCAAAACATAATCATTACTTTTCAAAACTCATAACCAAACACATAATTCAAAACTCAATTTAAATCAATATTTTAATTTTTTAAATATTTAAATATTTAAATATGTTACGATTTTTTTAATTTTTTAATTTTTTGAATATTTTTAAATATTACGATTTTAATTTTTTAAATTTTAAAATATTTTATAAAAATAAATTCAAACTCTATTTTATAAAAATATTTTTAAATATTTTAATTTTTTTGTTATGTATTTGGTTACGATTTGAGTGTAGAGTTGTGAAAGTAGTATGGAGTTTCGAGTTATGTATTTGGTTATAAGTTTTAAAAATAATTTCTTAATTGAGTTTTGTTTTATATGTTTGGTTACGATTTGAGTGTAGAGCTGTTTTTAAATTTAAAATATTAAAATATTAAATTATTTAAATTTTTTTGAATATTTAAATTATTTAAATTTTTACGATTTAAATTTTTTGAATATTTATTTTAATTTTTTACTTATTAAATTTTTTAGATTATTTAAATTATTTAAATATTTATGATTTAAATTTTTTGAATATTTATTTTGAAAAAAAATTATTTCCTTTGTAGTATTTTCAATTAAAAAATTGATTAATGTTATTTTCTGTTAATAATAAATTTTTTTAATTGAATTTTAAAAAGAGTCTAGTTATGAGTGTTGATCAGAATTTTCAATAGTGTGAAAGTAGTGTGTTTTGTTATGAGTCATAACAATTTGAATTAAATTTTGAAAACTCTTTCCAAAACTCATAACTAAACAAATTTTCTTACTTCACATGTCAAATCAAACTTTCAAAACTCAATGCCGCACCCAATTCAACACTCTATACAAAAATCATAACCAAACAAATTTTCTACACTCAAATCATAATTTCAAAACACACAAACTCAAAATACAACTCATATTCTCAAATCCTAGTTAGAAAGTCTTACCAAACGGAGCTGAAATTAACTATAATTTCAAATAACAGATAACTCTGCTTAATAAAAAACTATATTGACCCCATGGAATTAACTATAATTTCAAATACATTTATTTCTTTTGCACTTCCTTGTAAATGAAAAATAAAAAATTAAATTAAATGACCTATATTGCTGATTCATGATAAACTCGTCAAATTAAACTAATGAATAGTGATGATACCAATTACCAAAAATAAAATAAACAACAGATTTCATATATATATATATATATAACGGATCAGTAACAACAGATCAATCATATATATACACAATAGATCAATAACAGATTATAGATCAATCATATATATTTTGATTAGAGAAAACACTAAAATAAATAAATAAATTTAGAGAAAAATAAATAAACTCTGATATATATATATATATATATGTCTGTACACCCTAGTAGATCGAAATCCCCAGAGAAAGAGAGAGAGAGAGAAAGAGATACCCTAAACAGTAGCGGTGAGGGAGAATAATCGATGGTGAGGTACGAGCAGCGGTGAGGGAGGATGTTCGGCAGTGAGGTACGAGCAATAGTGAGGGAGGATCGGCGGATCGGCAGTGACAGATGAGCGGCAATCGTCGTTCGTTGTGTGAGAGAGAGAGGGGGAGGCGAAATGCTAAAGTTCTTGGCAACGGCGGAGAGAGAGAGAGAGCAGTAGTGTTAGTGTTTTGTGTGTGAGCAGAGTGTTTCTACAAAACCCTATACGCGCACATATATATAAGGAGGGGCAAAATAGTAATTTCATATCGGGTTTTATACGGAGTGAGGATCAGGGTCGGGGTCGGGCCGGGTCCGGGACTAAAACATGTATTCCTGTCCCTAGCCCGAATATCACCGGGGATACATTTTTTAATACCATCCCCGGCCCGTCGGGGGTATTTTTCGGGGAATAACTGCTCAATTCGAGGTCGGGGGGTCGAGTCCTCGTCGAGTCGGATTCCGATTGCCATCTCTATTTAGACACCTATTAGATAGGGAGTTAGCTACGTGGCAGACAAAGATCGTACAGAGTTATTGAGGCTAGGTATCAAGCATTAAATTAGACTGCCATGGCATTAAATGCAATAAGACCTCTCGTTCCCTGGTATGGTATGGTGAAACTGCCATAACGACGACGAGTAGACCATAAACTTTTGGCCAATAAGACAGTTTGAATGGATAAGGAAATGATTAGTAAAAGATATAAGAAATCTTGTGAAGAACGTTAAAAAACAAGTAACACTCTTGCTCTTCTTCTTCTCCTCCTCCTCAACTATCAACTTTCACTACTCTTTTCTTTTCAATCATTTCTTGTCTAATTGAACCATTAGAGAGTTCACAGGGACAAAGCACCCTAGTCTTGGTACCTTCTCATTAGGCCTTTTGCAGGTGTGCATCAAGATGACGAAAACTAGAAAACCCATGGAGCGCGTGATTACCCATCTCCCATTGTGTTGTATTATCATTATTAAATAAGGAATAAATTAAAATTTTTATCAAACTTGTGAAGCCGACATGGAGCGACCAGTCTTGAGTGGAGACACCAGTATAATTGAATCCAGTTGAACTCTTGTCCATAAAAGGCAAACAAATCGATTACACGTTTTAGAAAATTGTCAAGAACAAAAATGACAATGAAAATACAAAACAAAACACAACAAAAAATGACAATGATATCCAACAAAGTGCAATGTATCATGGAGCCAAAGACCAATCATGATTCATGCCACATCATGCCAGTTAAGCTAAAGGTGCAAGACCACTAAGGGGCTTCATAGTCCATTAAAATATATTTTAACTTTTAATTGTATTTTAATAATTCAATTTGTTTATTTGTAAGTTATTGTGAAAAGATAATTTATTTAAAAACAAATATATGATCTGTAGTCATATTATTTCTTTAAATAAATTGTTCATACCTTTTAAACAAAATAATGAGGATAAATATGATTCGATAATCATATTCATTTCGTTAAATACGATTTGATAATTATATATATATATTAGATAAATATAATAAAATAATATAATTATTAGAAGAGTTTATTTTTTTTATAAATGATAAATTATAAAGCGTGTTACATTATACAATAAATATAAAACAGTACAAACTTAAAAGGTTGAGAAGAATTTTTGTCGCTTAGTGCACTTTTTTTTGGGGGGGTCTTTATTACTTTATGATTTGAAAAAAAATTTGGTTTAATTTTTAAAATTTTATTTTGCTTTCAAATTATGGTTTAAATTAAAAGTTATAATCAAATAAAATTTTAAAATACAATTTAAAATTATTTTTTAAATTTTTTTTCTCTTTTTTTTTAATTATTATTAATCAATCAATCAATCACTTTTTATCTCATCTCTCTTCTCACATTCTCTCACATTTTATATATCAATCAATCAAAAAAAAATACAAATCATCTCAAAATTATTTTTAAAACTCATAATTAAACAAATTTTCTCTTTTAAAATCATGATTTAAAAACTCAAAACTTAAAACACAATTTCCTATTTAAATTATAATTCTAAAACTAAACCAAATAGAATTAATGATGTTCAAATTTAATTGTTTTTCAAATCACGTGATTGTTTGCATATCTACTAATATTTTGAGATTTGTTACATTCTTTATTTTTCAAATAATTTTTCAAACTATGTAAACTTTTAACTAGAATATAGAACCCAAACAGGAGAATTTCATCTGAATAAGTAGGGCTGAGTAAGGAATCCGTGAAATCCGTAATTCGATTTAGTCCAGTCCAATTCGATAGGTTTAGATTGATTTTTTGAATCCGTGGTTCGGTTCCGGATTGAAGAATTAAAAATCCGTAGTCCACGGATTGGTTCCAGATTGAAACCCACGGTTCCAGATTGGAACCGATCTGTACCGTATACAAATAATCTATATTTTTATTATACATCCTCCCTCATAATATTTTCTCTTATTCTATATAAAATCTAAACTTAAACTTAAACCCGTATAATATCTTCTTTTATTACTTTTATTTGTTAATTTTTAGTTTTAATTTGTAATGGTTTAAATACCTATGGTGAAACTAGTTTTCTTATTATTGTTTAAATTTTAGAACAGTATGCTGCTATTATAGAAAAACATGTTGCTATTGTGGAACTAATATAGCGCTATATTTATATTTTTATGAAATTAAAGTGTTATATATATTTTTTTTGTTATTTAATTTTGTGAATCCGTAATCCTAAACCGATCCAATCCATGTTTAAATAGATTGGTTCGGATTGGTTCCATGATTTAAATGGATTGGATTGATTCCAATTTTTCATGAACCGTAAATAACAGATTGATCCTGATTTTACCTCAATTCGGTCCAATCCGAACCATGCTCACCCTATGAATAAGAACCGGATCTGGGCCCTGTAGAGGCGTCAAAAAAAAGTCCGGATCTTCCTACCCGTGGACCGGGAGACCCGATTTATACTGTTCTAGTTTCGTTCTGGTGAATTTTCAGGGGTTTTTGGGTGTTTGGGCAGTGCGACAAGAATTGGAATTGAATTGTTTGGCGATAAAAATGGAAGAAATAGGAAATCAGAGGCAAAGAAGAGTAGCTTCGTCCAATTCGATTGGTCGTTGTTTGATATCATTTGTCTCTTCATCCCTAACTCAACTGTCCCTCTTCTTGCTTCCTTCCTTCTTCCCTTCCTGCTCTCTCCTCTCTCTCTCCTCTCACTCTCAGGTCCTCTCTCTCTCTCTATATATATATATATATATATATATGAATATGTGGTTGCTTTTGTTGCAGTTGTAGCACTGTTGGGAGTGACAGGTGTCGGGAGATGCTGCAAGAGACTTGTAGGAGTGGAAGCATCAGCGCCGGCGTTCGTTTTCTTCGATATTATATTCATTTGGGGGGTTTATATTGGAATGGTTCGACAAGGTCCCTCTTTCTTCTCAGTAATCTCTCTCTCTCTCTCTCTAGTTTTTAATTTGTATCCTCAATATGATTCACTGTTTGATTATTCTACGAATTTTAAAATCTGGGTTCTGCATACAATGGGATTCTGATGGTGGGTTTTTTCAACAGTTCGAGATGGTTTATTTATTCATCATATACATGGTGTTTTCAAGGAATTTTTGGGTGTAGATGCCACGTAGTTCCTTCTCCTATTATGATTCAATTTGGCAATAGGATCCATTACATTTATGTTGGGTGTTTGAGGAAAAATAGGGGCATATACAATAATTGAAGTTAGTGGCACGTGTATGCTATTAGCATATAAAAATTTCCCGGTGTTTTCTGTTTGTTTGTTCATTTCTCTGTAAAGGAGTGAGTAATTTATTTTTTTCCAACCAGATAATAAATTATGTGAGAATGCTCAAATTTTAGTTGGGTAGGTTTTTCATCTTCGATACGTATCTTCATTTTCCAAATTGTGACTTGTGTGGAATCCTGACATCCTTATAAAAATTGTCTTTTTTTCAGTCATTTCACCTTTGCTAGACATTATACTCAACGCAGAGTTCTTTATGCTCGTGATTGGTCTATGCAGGTCAGATTATTGTTTCTACACTCAAAAATTTATTGAATTGATTTGTTCGTACAAAATCTAGATTTAAGGTTTGAAAGAATGAAATTTCAATCATTTATTCATTGTCCTAACTGTGTGTTTCTTGGTGCCAGTATCCTGACAACAGACCCTGGTTATGTTACAAATGAATCTTCGCATCATAACCAGCTTGTTGAGAGTCCTGTCTCAGTATTTGAAGCCCATTCTGAGGTTGTAAATTTTGAGAAGCCCTTCCAATTAGATATGATTAACACAGATATTGAAATTATCTACTGGTGCAGGAACTGGTGCCTTCAACTCGTGACATTCCCTATGAGTTCGTTGCTGAAGAAGTAAGGTGATTCCGGTGATTTCATCAGTTACAGCATTAAATACCACTGAGTTTGCGATCACATTTAATTTATCCTTTGCATTTTAGTTTTCAAAATTGGCTTTGGTAGCCTTGCTAGTTTTGTTTCATGTTTTGCTTCTCAAATATTATCTTGATTTAATACATACTAGGTAGTCAGATGTGACAGCAAGGAACTATGAATATCAACTGAAACTTTAATTATCGGGTCTATATTTCATAGCTTACAATGATCCTGGATTTCTGGTTTTTGATTTTTTGGAATCTGGATTCCATAGTGAAAAGCCGAAGACTTTAAATGTAATCTGGTGGCAATATGTGTTGAACTATCTTAAATTCTGTTGCGTTTCATCATAGCAAATCACTATTGATTGAAAATATCTCAGCTTTCTATTCATGTTAAATTTCTGTTTAGCCACAAAATCTTAGCACTTCATTTACTTCTTTATCATTGAAATCTTATGTATTCTGAAGTCTTCAGTATTTATACTATCACAGAATTCTATTCCACTCCAGAGAGTCAGATATTTAGGCACTGCAAGGCATATGTAAAGGGGTTTGACCACCATTGTCCTGCTTTTGGAAACTGTATAGGTAATGACAACATGTGGGTATAGTTCTTTACATTTTTAACTACTTCAGACAACAAAAACTGTTGCCTTTTTCGTTCTTATTAAACTAGTCTTGGATTTGGTAAAACAGTGGGTCTTGCTGCCTTTGTGGATGCTGACATTGATATTCTTTTAATGCAGGTCAAAAAAACCATGTCCTCTTCATAATCCTCCTAGTTGGGTTTGTTTTTACTGAGGCTTCGTATGTAGCATGCTCATCTCATTGTAAGCTTGAATATATTGGATACTGACCTGCATTAGTTTCAACAATTTATTTTTTTGGTGAAATTAATTATGCTAATTTTATTCTTATCATGGATTTCAGTTGCTACAAAATTTCAGATCATGGATAACATTGGGGGTCTGGTACATTTTCAAATCTTCTATTTTCATGATACTTTGCCCTTCTGTACTAACAGTCCATTAAGAAAAGAAAGGATTAGGTAGGAGAGAAAAGAAATGACAGCGGTATCTTTCTTTCTTCTTTGGATAATTTAGGAGAGAAGAAGAAAAAAGTGTCATCATTCTCTCTGTTTGGGAAAGATGGAGATGTAGAAAAGAAAATTTTATTATGTAAAGGGTAAAATGAAAACCACTTGTTATAAAAATCAAGGACAAAATTGATAATCACTAACTCTCATTCCCACTTTCCAAATATCTCCACTTAAAAATAAATTTGAAAAGTTTGTTTTTAAGGAATTATGGTGTCTCTCCAATTTTCTCCCCATTTCTCGCTCCTCTTAAACTATCCAAACAAGTGATTAGGGAGAAGAGAATCCCTTTTCTTTTCTTCTCTCCAAGTATTCCAAAACAAATGGATTATTTTAGTACGACAAAATCAAACTCTTCATACTCTATGGCTTATCTTTTTGTTATATTTACATTTTATTTGTGCAGACTAGTTCGTCTAGAAATTTGGCAATTAGCACAATGCTATTCTCTCTTCTCCAAATTCTCTGGCAGCTGTACATTGTTTCTTCTCCTATACAAGTTCTTCCTATTTGAATATTGATTTGTTATCTAACAGGTGCATGCTGGTGAATGTTTATAGGGGGTGTTCCTGTCATGGCATATTTATTGTGTTTGTTTCAACATCAAAACTGATGAATGGGTAAGTTCTCAAATCTATTCTGTTCACTGATGTAGTCATACTCTAAGCTTTAAGTTTTTCAATTCTCTAATTTCATGATTTTTTGAATAATTGTAAATTGGAGTTGGAGCCCTCTAATCTATTCTGCAGTTCTTGAAAAATTAGAACCAATCCAATCCGTTTAAATCGTAGAACCAATCTAAACCAATCCATTTAAACAACGATTGGATTGGTTTAGGACCATAGATTCACATAATTAAATAACAAAAAAAAAAAAGAACATTTTAATTTCATAAAAACATAAACATAGTATCATATTAGTTCCACAATAGCAACATGTCTTTTCACAATAGTGACATATTGTTTTAAAATTTAAACAACCATAAGAAAACTGGTTCCACCATAAGTATTTAGACCATTACAAATTAAAACTAAAAACCAACAAACAAAAGTAATAAAAGAAGATATTATGCAAGTTTAGATTTGGGTTTAGGTTTTATGTGGAATAAGAAAAGATTCTATGCGGGAGGGTGATATAAATATAAGTTATTTGTATACGGTCTGGATCGGTTTCAATCCAGAACCGCGGGGTTCAATTCGGAACCAATCTGTGGATTACGGATTTTTAATTTTTCAATCCGGAACCGAATCATGGATTTAAAATTTTTTTGACTCTTGAAAGGACATAAAAAACCGTAGGTTAGACCAGTTAGATAATGTACAGCCAGCACCGTGGATGGCCTGAGTCAGAATAACGTCTAATTATGTGTGAAGAATAGGATAAGAGAAATCTGCAGTATTTGTGACTGTAGACACTATTTTTATGCAGATAAATTGGAAAAGGTATCCAGAGTTCCATCTGATTGTCCAGTCTGAACCGGGTATTTTTAGTTCATAATTTTGGTGGCTCTATATATTGTTTAACCATTCATACCCAAATTGGTCTTTGAATTATTTTTTTGTCCAGGGCAAACCTCAAGTGAAAGTGAAACAAGGTTTACAAATCCATATGACAAGGGAATTCTGTGGAATGTAAAGGAGTTTCTGATAGCAAAAGAATGATAAATGCATCCATCTCGCTTGGAAAGCTATATACATGGTTCTCTGTTGCCGCAAAAGATGGGTTACTTTATATGGCTGTGAATTGCTCGATGGTAATGTGGATTTACATGGAGCAATTCCCAACGACATTAACCTTATAATTTGGAGACAACATGATGTTTGGACAGGTTCAATTGGAACATGTTTAAATTCCAACATGATCGATTGTTTGGAGATCTTGCAGTTTTAGCTGTGAGAATTTTCATTGCAAACAGAGAGGTAGTTCCAAGGCAATTGTATGCTATATACTGTAGGGAGGTGTTTGATTGGAAGGATTAAGGTGTGGGATTGGATTGTAATTCATTGGAAGTCCCTTATCTGGCGTTTGTTTTTTTTTTTTTAGTTCGCTGGAGATGGAGTCCGGCCGGACTCCTTATTCCCCATATGTGGAATTACACTGTCCCGGGAGGGAGGTATGGGACAATTTTCATGAGATAACAATCCCATGGGATTAAACCATAAAATGTCTATTTTGCCCTCATCATATATAATATGCATCCTCTATTTTGCCCTCATCATCGATTTTGCCCTCTATTTTAGAAGAAGCAAAAACAGCAAAACTCTAGCAGGTGATTCTTCTGCTTGAGGCTGAATTTTGTCAAATCATTCAATCTCCCATCTACACTCAGGTTTGAAACAATTTCTACATCTTCCATTTTGTTTGCTATTTATTTTTTATTTCAATTTTGGTTGTTGCTGTGGTTGATTTGGTTGAGATTTTATTCTCTCGCTGGGGTTATTTTTTTGTTTCTTTCAAGTTTTTTTTGTCTCTTCATCAAACCAGATTTGAGGGATTTTGCAGAGATCGTTTTTTCTCTTTCTTCAATATGAGGGATTTTGTTTATGTTCTGTTTATTTTGGTGGGTACTGGGTCTATATTTGTTTTGTTTTTTTTTTTTTTTTTTTTTTTTTTTTTAAGCCTTGGAAAAACATGTTGTTGCTGGTTGTTTGTTGTTAATGGATACTGCTGGTTGTTTGTTGTTAATGGATATTGCTCGGTTGTTATATGCGCATTGACTCGCAAGTCTCTATTTTCTTCTGTGTTTTGTTGTAATCTTTTTGTTGCCTTGCCGATATTGAAAGTTGGAACTGATTTAACAAAAAACAGGGCATGTGAAGGACTGATATAGTGCAGCCCCATGGTTCCTCCTCAACCCATTTTGATAATTTAATCTTGTCATTTATAAAAGATAAAAGCATCTCTTCCTCCACCCTTGTAAGTTATAATAAAAAATTGAGTCAAAATATTTTAGCTCAAATTCTAAAAGTAAAAAAATTTCAACTAGTATTATGAGGTGCATCAAACATCTCTCTTATAAGCTATTAAATATAATTTTTTTTTATAAAATAAGTTAAATTAATTTAATAATTACAACCATTAATAAAGATAAATGACAAGTACGATTCTAAAATATGTTATTTATTTTTTTAAACATAGTTATGGTGAAATTAAATTGACTAGATTATAAATTAAATATATATTTTTATAATTGATTTAAGAAAAAAAATTAAAAAAAGAAAAAATATAATAGAAATGATTTAATTTTTTTCTTTTCTTTGTTTAAATTTAGAAGAAAGCTTATAATCATGAAAGTAGTGCATCTATTTTGCTTGCAAATTCTTATATGTTATCTATATGCCTAGAGATGCTCCATTCTTTAAATTATTTGTAATTCTAAATGGTTTTTGTATAATAATTTATTTTCATAGATGGATGAGAATATCAATGACTTTGATTAGGGGTGGGCGCGGATCGGTTGCGGCCACGGAACCTCCAATCTGCCATCCGTCCGCCAGATTAGCGGATTAGAGAAAATCAATCCGCATCTGTCTGCCAATCCGGCGGATGTGGATTGAGCGGATTGGCGGTTTGGCGGATGGATGCGAATCGGATGGGCGGTTTAAAATTTTATAAATTTTCAACATAATTCAACTTGTGCACTTCCTCAAAAAAAAAAAAAAAAAAGTATTGCAATCAATAACTTAAAAAAGTATTACAATCACTGTATGCCTCATCCAAAGAAAGAAAATTTGAAACTTTAGAATATCACAATCACTACATGCTTCATCCACATATTACAATCACAGCATGATTCATTTACAGAAAGTATTACAATCCGTGGTTCTTAAAATATAAAAACGATTCAAATTACCAAAACCATTAACAGAGTAGTAGTAGAGATTGTATGTCTCTGTATTGTTACATTTATATATGTTTTTGAAAACAAAAACCAACCAGCATATATCATATTTTATATTTATTATTTTTAGAGTTAGATTTAAAAACCAAAAAATATAGATAAATAGTACGTTTATTTTTTTCAATTCAAAAAATATATTCAAGTTAAAAAAAAAATTTCAACGGAATATTTAAACTCTTTTTCAATTGAAAACACAAAGTCTTATAAATTACTAGGGGTGTTCGTGGTTTGGCGGTTCGGCGGTTCGGTTGCGGCCAAAGGAATCTCAAATCCGCCATCCGTCCGCCAAATTGGCGGATTTGAGAAAATGAATCCACAACCGTCCGCTCGTCATCACGCATCTGTCCAAAATGCGGTGGATCGGTTCGGTTCGGTCGGTTTTGACGGATCGGTGTATCCGCTGCTCACCCCTAACTTTGATGATGAGAGTAATGATGTGCTTCAATTGTACGTAGTATTGCAAGTTGTAATGCAAGAATTGTTTGCGTTATGCACTGTAGCTTTTGTTGTCATTAAAGTTATCTTGAAGAAGTATTTATGTAAGTATCCGCATAATCTTATTAGAGGACCCAATCGGTTGCAAGAACAAATTGACCATATTAACCGTTTAGTAAGAGAAAGTGACATAACATGCATTAAACAACTCCGTATGGATCGTCGTTCTTTTATGACCTTGTGCAATATGATTCATACAATTGGTGGGTTAGGACCTTCAAAACATGTCACTTTAGAAGAGAAGGTGGCCTTCTTCCTCTTCATTTTGGCACAACACTTGAAAATACGAAATGTTAAGTTCAATTTCTATAGATCTGGACAGATTGTCAGTCGATATGTCAATGATGTCTTCAAGGTTGTGCTACGCCTGCAAGCCAACTTACTTAGCACACCAAATTCTATTACCGAAGCAAACACAGATTCACGGTGGAATTGCTTCTAGGTAAATATATTGTCCACAAATTTGATAACTCTACATTACTTTTTCTTTTCTTTTCTTTTCTTTTGTTCTCTATTTTATCCAAAAAAAAAAAAAACATAACTATTACAATATCTATTCAACTGGTTTGTTTAGAATTGTCTTGGAGCACTTGATGGCACCTGTATTAGAGTTCGTGTACCTATGATTCATCAAGCAAGGTATAGGACAAGAAAGGGAGATATTGCAACTAATGTTCTAGGAGTTTGCTCCCAACAAATGAATTTTATATATGTGTTGCCAGGGTGGGAAGGGTCAGCGGCCAACTCTAGGATTTTAAAAGATGCAATCAATCGGCCTAATGGCCTAAGGATTCCAAATGATAATTTCAAGATACTTAATTCTTCCTAAGTTCACGTATAATAATTGAGTTTAATGCATAACATTCCACACACAAGTTGCTACTACCTAATGGATGCGGGCTATACGAATGGGCAAGGATTCTTAGCACCTTACCGTGGTCAGCGATACCATTTGTCTGTTTGGAGAGAAGAGGCAACTACAAGTGATTACCAAGAATATTTCAATATGAAACATGCACAAGCCAGGAATATCATAGAAAGGTGTTTTGGATTGTTGAAAATGAGATGGGCAGTACTTCGCAGTGCATAATACTATCCCATTAGAACCCAAAATCATATTATCACAGCATGTTGCTTGTTACACAACTTCATTCGACTTAAATGATGAACTTACAAAGTTGCCAATTACTGTAGATAAAAGGTTAGATGCTTGCGAAATCATATCCCATGATGTCCAAAAACTTGACATGTTCTTCAGCTTGACACATGATGATAGGCTGAGGTGGGTAATGAGGTTGAGTAGGAATGCTTCATAACAAATTTGTTGCATGTGATGGGAATATTTGGTTTTTGGGTTATGCTCCATAGACTAATTGTTGCTTTTTCTCTTCGTCAAGCACTGTATTTTGTGGGTTAAATTGTTATATCATGATTTGGTGCCTCTGACTCATCTAGTCATGGGATACGGTTGTTTTTGTTGTTGAAAGCTGCTAGTTGTAGGAGCAAATATTTGTACCTGCTGACATCTTTATGAACATATACCACTTTGATGTTGGTTGCTATTTTTATTTTGGTTGTTGTACTCTTTTTTATTTGGATTCGTGGTACTGGTCCTGTTATTTGGATGATTAGTAATTGGTGTGTTGTGTGGATTTGCTGGTGTGATGAGGAAGTGTTGGTGTGTTGCGTATTGTTGCTGGTGTGTTGTGTGATGCTGCTAGTATGCTTTTAATCTATGGGTGTGAAGGTTTTTTTTTTGAAATCTCTTTAACTTTTGTTTTTTGTTCTTTTGGTTTTTGGATGTGTACTCTTTACTCTTTTTCTTTGTTGATGTATTTATACTTTGTTCATTCTATGCATTAATAAAGTTATTTTTTTGCTAATCAAAAAAAAAAAAAAAATTGTGTTGGATAAAAATTAGAAGGGAACTGGTCTTATCTATATTGAAAGAACGTGATCATTAAAAAATATAACTATTGGAAAAATGTTTGTTTCGAACATTGAAAAAATTAAGCAATTAATTGTGGTCTACTAATCAATTATAAATAAAGATTAAATTTAAAGACAGATTTAATATTGCTATTACTTAGTAAACAATTAAAAAAGAGTAAAATAGCCTTTTCCTCATTTATCCTTATTCAGTCCGTCCAACCAAACATTAGATTCACTAAAAGTAGTTCTTTCTAGACATCTAATCCCATGAGAAAACAAATACGGGATACACATCAAATCCAACCAAATAATTCAGGAGATTCACAGGCTCAGCATTCAAGTCCGATGGATTCTAATCCCCTCTTATCCAGTCCGATAGATTCATACACATTTTTGATTGGGCGGATTGGATAAGAGCGGATTAGAATCCATCGGACTTGAATCCTGTGACTGTGAATCCTTCAGACTATTTAGTTAGATTGTATGTATATCTCGTGTTTGTTTTCTCATGGGATTAAAAGACTGGAAAAGACTATTTTTAATAAATCCAATGTTAGGTTGAACGGACTGGAAATGAGCAAAAGACTATTTTACTTTTTTTCAATTGTTTACTAAGTAATAGCAATATTAAACATATCTTTAATATTTTAATTATTTTTAGCTCGATTAAATAAAAATTTATTTTATTTTATTTTTTACACTAATAAATAAATAAATAATTAAATAAAATATCAATAAAAATATATGTTATTTTTTGAATTAAAATTTTAAATAAATTTATTTAAAAAAATAATAATAATGAAATAATGAAATTAAATAAAATATAAATAAAATTTTAAAATAAAACATCAATAAAATATCTAAAAAAATTAAATAAATAAAAACATTAATAAAAAGTTAAATAAAATTATTTTATTTTTAAATTGAGGTTTAAATTTTATTGAATTTTACTAAATATAATACATAATTAAATAGTAGAGGATTAAAATGATCATTTTACCACCTAATCTCACGGGATTGTTATCCCATGAAAATTGTCTCATACCCTCCCCGGATAGTGTAATCCCACATATGGGGGGATAAGGAGTTCGGCCGGACTCCATATCCGACGGACTAAAAAGAAAAGACAAATGCCGAATAAAAGACTTACAATAAATTACAATCCAATCCCATACCCTAATCCTTCCAATCAAACACCTCCTATATATAATCCTGTTTGCATACTGATAGATGCCTCGTATGATTTGCCAATTGTTAGATTAGAATGAGAGGACAAATTTAGTAGCTGTTTGGCATGTTGGGTTGGGATGGATTGGAACTAAAATAACCACAAAAATTGAGTTATTTTGAGAAGATAATTAAAAGTTAATTTTTCTGACTTTTTTTTAAAAATATATGTAAAAATATAAGAGATAATGTGAATTAAAATGGGTTAAAAATTAGAAAGTGACTTTTAACCCACTTTCTAATAGGTTTTTTAGTCTCCGGCTAAATTTATCACTTCCAAACCATAATCAAATTTTTTTCCCACCCACCCTAAAAGTTAAAAAAACTAAAAAAATTTCCCAAACAGAAAGTTAAAATAGTTAAAAAAATCCGCTCACATTCCAAACTGCCGATCTAAAATAGTTTATCTGCTGAGCAAAAACTGGATGATTGATTATCTATGTAAGTATGTTGTCTTGAATTTTGCTGGTGTTATTTTGCTTATTATGATATCACTGGACAAAATGAAATGTCATATAGTGAGAAGTAAGAACCTGAATTTACAGAACCAAAAAGATCAAAAGAGAAAGGAGAACAGGAAGAAAGAGTTTTTAGATCAAATACACAGTTCACTCACAATCCAGCGACAAAGATCAAACACACCCAAAGGCACTGACATCTAAAAATGGCTCTTGCCATACTCATTAAGATGGACTGACACTAAAATTACTAACTTTTAATTTTTTTTCTTCTTAATTATAATAGCAACCTAAATCAAGCATTGAAGCATTCTTGAAGTTGACAGGATCCCTGGTCTTTGGTCACATTGGGCTTTATTGGGAGGAACATATCTGTGAGGACTGTAGTAGACTTAGAGAAGGCCTTCACGAACAGCTTCAAACCCTAACCAAACAACAATAGAACTCAAAAGTTGTTGATCAATCAAAAATGTTTGTAATGTTATACAAAATAAAATTGTTGTACAAAATTTCACACAGAATTATGTGATCTTCTGGTGATCATTTCATTAAAGTTGAAACATACACCAAATTACAAAAATATTATTGTTATATCTTTATGGAACAAAAATACATTTTTTAATTATTTTCCATCACAAATTAACTTGATCGAATTTGGAGCTTAGGGCTATTTTGAGAAGATGATTAAAAATCTATCTTTTAACTTTTAACTTATTTTAGGTCATATCATCTCTCACATTTTTTAAACACTTTTACAAAAAAAAAAAAAAAAAAAACTTTTAACCATCTTCTCAATACAACTTTTAAACAAAAATGTCAATGTACCCAGAAAAATATTCAAAATTTGAATATACGATATAGATTCAAACTTGATATAATATAATACACACTCATGATGAATCTGATTCAGAGGACCCGTAGCATTGCTGAAACTTAAAACATGTAAAAGGAGATGTTAACCATATACCTCGTCCATGTCAACCGTCACTGTCTTCTCTTGGAGGCTGGTAATGTCCTTGACCTTAAGAATGTTGAGAAGAGCAATACTAGAAATGGAGGACATAGGTTTGACCATGAGATCATCCATCACCATGTAAGTCACCACTCCTTTAACATACCCGTGCACCATATTCCTGACGTTGGTCTGGTTTGATGTGTCTGCCATTTCTAAAAATTGCTTCAACAGAGGGGTTTGGGCAGTGTTAGATGCACCAATCTTGGGTGTCAAGAGGGTGTCTTTGGTCTGGTTTGGTTGTAGATAGTCATTGTCTAGGTTTTGGACACTCTGGTAGACTCTGCTCAACGACCCAAATGTAGCAGCCGTGTCATCGTGTTCGGTCAGAAGTGCCAAGAAGGTACCTAGGGGAAGCGCGAGGAGGCCAAAGAGGAGGTCGACAAAGTCCTTTCCGGTCTCGGCGAAGAGAACCTTGTTGGAGTTGGTGTCTATGAGAAGTTTCAAGCTTATTTTTGGATTTGTTGTTGTTGTAGCCATATCTGAGATTGCTGAAATGTGTTAGCAATAACTGAGGAAACTCCTTTGTCTTGCTGCTTACTCCTTTGTGTAATGTTGCTTTTATATGTAGTGGGCATTCTCTGGTTTTGTTTTTAAAAAGTTATTTTCTATTTTCTATTTTTATTTATTTTATTTATTTTTTTTACATATTCGTGAATGTATTTTATTTTATTTTATTTTTACTTATTTTCACAAAATAAACACTAGCTGCATGAGGTCTATCACGTTTTTTTCTTTTTAAAAGACCTACCACATCACGGAAGGGAATTTTCAATGGTGCATCAAATTTTTTTTATCAAATTTAAATAAAAATTTAAGTAAAAGATTTATTTGATATCGAGTGTTCCAATGGAGATTTTTGAAGTTTTATTAGAATACCGGTTGACTGGGAAGACGACCCAGCGGATGTTCGGTCGGTCGACCGACCAGTGTAAATTTTTCACAAATATTTTTCTTGAGGTGGTCATTCGGGGGGTCAATCAGGTGGACAACTAGGAGGATGTCCGGCTGGTGGACCGATTAATGTAAATTTTTCACAAATTTTTGCCTTGAAGTGGTCATTCGGGGAGACATTCGAAGGGACATTCGAGAGACATCTGGTGGCGAAAATATAATGACTATGAACAATGATTTGATAAAAGTTACATTCATCCTTAATCTAATGAAAGATTTAAGAAATTTTGGATTTGATGAAAGATTTGGTGAACCATTAGAACAGTAAAAAGCAAGTTTTTTTTATCAAATTTAAATTTGATGAAAAGTTTGGTGAACGATTGGAAATGGTCTAAAAAGAGAAATTTTTTGATAAAATATTTCAAGTCTTTTTTATCTTATTTTTAAAAAAATTAAGTAATAAAATAATTTCAATTTCAATTTCAAAAGGTGCTATCATAAAAGGGTCATGTCAAGGATATTAAATTTTTTATTAAATAAATGATTAAATATCTAACATAAATATAAAAATTTTAGATTCCATACCTATTAGGGGTGGGCGCGGATCGGTTGCGGCCACGGAACCTCCAATCTGCCATCCGTCCGCCAGATTAGCGGATTGGAGAAAATCAATCCGCATCTGTCCGCCAATCCGGCGGATGTGGATTGAGCGGATTGGCGGTTTGGCGGATGGATGCGAATCGGATTGGCGGTTTAAAATTTTATAAATTTTCAACATAATTCAACTTGTGCACTTTCTCAAAAAAAAAAAAAAGTATTATAATCAATAACTTAAAAAAATATTACAATCACTGTATGCCTCATCCAAAGAAAGAAAATTTGAAACTTTAGAATATCACAATCACTACATGCTTCATCCACATATTACAATCACAGTATGATTCATTTACAAAAAGTATTACAATCCGTGGTTCTTAAAATATAAAAACGATTCAAATTACCAAAATCATGAACAGAGTAGTAGTAGAGATTGTATGTCTCTGTATTGTTACATCTATATATGTTTTTGAAAACAAAAATCAACCAGCATATATCATATTTTCTATTTATTATTTTTAGAGTTAGATTTAAAAACAAAAAAATATAAATAAATAGTACGTTTATTTTTTTCAATTCAAAAAATATATTTAAGTTAAAAAAAAATTTCAACGGAATATTTAAACTCTTTTTCAATTGAAAACACAAAGTCTTATAAATTACTAGGGGTGTTCGTGGTTTGGCGGTTCGGCGGTTCGGTTGCGGCCAAAGGAATCTCAAATCCGCCATCCGTCCGCCAAATTGGCAGATTTCTGGCGGATTTGAGAAAATCAATCCACAACCGTCCGCTGGTCATCACGCATCCGTCCAAAATGCGGCGGATCGGTTCGGTTCGGTCGGTTTTGGCGGATCGGTATATCCGCTGCTCACCCCTAATACCTATATATAATATTTAATTATTCATTTGATGGAAAATTTAGAATCAGCTTGCTTGTTTTTATTTTTCAAAAAATTCTACTTTCTTATTTTTCGTATTTTTTTTGTTTTTACTGAATTTTTTTAATATTTTAAGCAATTTTTTTACTTTTTAGACACACCTAACATAAATATACCTAAAAACTAAAAAAATTATAGAAAAAATCTTTTAAAAATTCACTAAATACCAAAAATATAAAAAAAATACAATAATTCAGTACATTTTTTGTATTTTTATATATTTATTAATTTTTAAAATATTTTTTCACAAATTTTTTACTTTTTAGATACATCTAAATAAGGTGTATTTAAAAAAATAAAAAAATATTTAAAATTTTAAAAATATTCACTAAAAATAAAAAAATATAAAAATTAAAAAATTTAATTCAAAAAACTTAAACAAAAAACACAAAGGTGCCGTTTGGTAACACTTATGTTTTCAGTTTTCTATTTATATTTACAAAAATTTTAAAAACTCAAATAAAAACTTGTTTGGTAAAATTTTTGATTTATAAATCAGTAGTCTCAGTTTATAAATTTGGCCAAAAAATAAAAACACAAAAAATGTGTTTCCGTTTTAAGTTTTGAGTTTTTTTTTTTTTTTTTTTTTTTTTTTTTTTTCACCCAACACTAGCCACCACCCGCTACCATTTTCCACCATCGTGGGTGGTGGATGACAGGTGGGTGGTTGGTGGTGGTGGTGGTGGCGAGGGGTGGGTGGTGGTAGCGAGTGGGTGGCAGGTGGGTGGGCTTTGGTGGTGGCAGGTGGTGGGTGGTGAGTAGTGGTGGCAGGTGGTGGCAGGTGGTGGGTGGTGGTGGCGGAAAACGATGGTGGAAAATGGTGGCGGGTGGTGGTTAGTGTTGGGTGGTAAAAAAAAAAAAAAAACTCAAAACTCAAAACGGAAACACATTTTTTGTGTTTTCATTTTTTGGCCAAATTTATAAACTGAGACTATTAATTTATAAATCAAAACTTTACCAAACAAGTTTTTATTTGAATTTTTTAAATTTTTATAAATATAAATAAAAAACTAAAAACGTAAGTGTTACCAAACGGCACAAAAGTATTTTCGATCGTAGAAACCAACCACATGAAAAAGTCTACTTTTTTCTCTCTCTCTCTCGGGCAGAGTGCTTCTTTTGCTTTAAGAAAGAAAATGTTTCTATCCAGTTTAATTGTTCTGATCGGATACAAGAATTTGGTCCATTTTGGCAATTTTGATTTTTTTTTAATTTAACTTTTTTTTTTTTAAATCACATCATCTTTTTATTTTTTTTTATATATATATTTTTTAAAAATCAAAATGTTAATTTTTAACTTACTTCTCAAAACAACCTTATATATATATATATATTGGCAATTTGAGAACAAGTTAAAAAAGTCAGCTTTTTAGTATTTTTTTTTTACACAAAAGTCACAAAAAAGTTGATTTTTTTACACAAAAAAGTCAAAAAAAAATTAAAAAGTCAACTTTTTACTAACTTTCCAAAACACCACATATTGTGGGGTCACTTATACTATGTAAGTATTTGGCATGTGCTAAAATAGCACATGCTATTTTAGCATATTATCCTATTTAAGTCACAATCATCTTCTTTAAGTTACATTACCTCTCTACCACATCACTTCAAATCCAACCCATATTTTATGTTTTTTCGTAAAAAAATCAAAAAATATACTAATATAGTACTTCCCAAACAACCCCTATGTTTGGTTAAGATATGATATAGAATAGAATAAGAGGAGAGTAATTATTTTTTATCTTTGAACGAAAGATGAGCTATATTCGACAGTATGGATATACAATACCATGGGGGTGGTACTGCATATCTTCTTTTTGCATCATATACTATCTGGACCAACCAAACACAAGATATAGGAAGATAAAAAAATATGTGAAATCTACTTCATATTATATCCGATTTCACACTTATATTTGGCCTTTTATATCTAATAAACAATTGGGGCCTAAGCGTATAAGGTCTATCATGTTTTTTTTTAAAAAAAAAAAAAAAAAAAAAAAACTACCACATCACGTAAGAAGTGAAATTTTTTGATAAAATATTTCAGTAGTCTTTTTTTTACTCTATTTTTTAAAAATTAAGTAATAAAATAATTTTAATTTCAAAAGGTGCTATTGTAGAAGAGTAATATTAGAGGCCTTAAAAAATTTTATAAAATTTTAACCAAAGATTTAACATAAGTGTAGAACTCACATTATATAGGATTTAGTGATGCTGCTGCGCGGGTTATGAAGCAGTAACTGTTGTGTGTCAAAATGGGCTCATTTCGGGATCCATTTGAATAATCTGAACCGTTCATGTTTTAGAATACATCAAGTAGAACATGTCTGCAAAAAATCAAGTTAATCGGATATCGTTTACCCATTCATCCACTCACATTTGCATTCATTTTAATACTTTAAATTACAATTATTATTTATTTTTGTAGATACAAATGTGAGTAGATGAACGAGTAAACGATATTCGATTAACTTGATTTTTTACAAGCATATTCTATTTGATGTATTCTGATGTGCATAGCCCAAATAAGTGGCCCAATGGGCTGTCCAAACAATTCCTAACCCAACTTAGGCCCAAGGGCCAGACAAGAAGAAGAGACAAGCAACCTCCTTTTGTGAAGTCCACGACATGACAACACTACCATAGACTTACGGCTGATAGGACAGGTCGACTAATAGGGCACGGTAAGCGAAGAGGCCAGAAAGGTATGGAAGAAATCAATATATACAAGTAATCACTCTCTCTCTAACTACCTTCTACTTCCTCTCGAAGTTAAAAGCTTCCATTTTTCTACTAGAGACTCATCTAACTTAAACATCGGAGGGTCCTCAAGAAGGAACCCCACCTCCGGGGTCCTTCTCGACGGACTTGGTGCAGGTACAACTGGGGAGACGAGGTTCAATCATCCTGTGGAGCATCCGAACCCTGTCTGACCCATTCCTCATCCGACAAAACTACATTATCAGTTGGCGCCGTCTGTGGGAAACTCTTCCGATTGGCAGTTGTGCTCATTGTCACCGGAAATAGTTTCCTTTTCACCCACCTTCAGTGTCGGAATGAATGGTTACCACATGATTCATGGCTTCCCAGCGGCGGCGGCGACGTTTTTCCCGCCTACACCTCTCTTGCCGGCACCATGATTCTAGACCGATCCATGGCCGACGATCTCATTCCTAGCCCGGTCCAATTGTACCTCAACTTGGCTCTCCGATGTCTCTTCACGCCGCTCTCGGCTCACCTCACCATTGTCGTTGGTGAGCACTGCGGAGGTCTACCTACGCACCAAAATCAACCCCCGCACTAAGCAATTCAAAGTCGTCAAGACTTCAAAAAAAAAAAAAAACAACAAACAAACAAGCAAAAAGTTCAAGAACAAAGCTCTGGACAAGTGTTTCCCATTTGATCCATATCAAAGGCCCAGATTGCCCCACGTGAAGACATGGGCTTCACTCCCCAAGCCACTTACTCTCTCTCTTTTCCCTACGTCTGTGTCATGTCACATCATCACGTGGATCCCTGCACCTTGAGCCCCGTGCACCGCCAACCAACCCAGCTCGGCAACGTAGGTCGGTCAGCAACATAGCTCGGTCAGCAACATACGTCGATCGGCAAACTAGTTCGATCGGCGGTCGGTAACATAGCTCCGACGGCAACATAGGTCGGTCAACAACATACGTCGGTCGGCAAACTAGTTCGGTCGGCGGTCGGCAGCATAGCTCGGTCAGCAACATACGTCGGTCGGCAAACTAGTTCGGTCGGCGGTCGGCAACATAGCTCGGTCGGCAACATAGGTCGGTCGGCAAACTAGTTCGGTCGGAGGTCGGCAACATAGTTTGGTCGACAACATAGGTCGGTCAGCAACATACGTCGGTCGGCAAACTAGTTCGGTCGGCGGTCGGCAACATAGGTCGGTCAGCAAACTAGATCGGTTGGCATCATTGGTCGGTCGACAACTCAGTCGGCAACATAGCTCGGTCGGCAACATAGCTCGGTTAGCAAACTAGTTCGGCCGGCAACATAGCTCGGTCGGCAACTTCAGCAACAATCAGACGGAGCCCCAGCGTCTCCGCCATATCCGAATGGTCTACTTCCCCCTCCTCAAGGACATCATGAGTAAGATATTCAAACTTCTTTTATCTATGTTGCACATTTCATAACATTTCAGATCAAAAAGCCTCAGCCAGACTGAGCATTACTTAAAGCCTTAGCCAGACTGAGCACGAAGACCTCGGCCAGACCGAGTAATTTAAAGCCGTGAGGGGCATGGTATCAGATCCTACCCACGAAGACCTCGGCCAGACCGAGTTACATAAAGTCTCAGCCAGACTGAGCACTACTTAAGGCCTTAGCCAGACTGAGCATCAAGGGGGAGTCCTGACCCAATTACTTAAAGCCTTAGCCATACTGAGCACTACTGAAAGCCTCAGCCAGACTGAGCATGAAGACCTCGGCCAGACCGAGTTACATAAAGCCTCAGCCAGACTGAGCATTACTTAAAGCCTCAGCCAGACTGAGCACGAAGACCTCGACCAAACCGAGTTACATAAAGCCTCAGCCAGATTGAGCACTACTTAAAGCCTCAGCCAGACTGAGCACTACTTAAAGCCTCAGCCAGACTGAGCACTACTTAAAGCCTCAGCCAGACTGAGCACCAAGGAGGAGTCCTGACCAAATTACTTAAAGCCTCAGCCATACTGAGCACGAAGACCTCGGCCAGACCGAGTTTACAAAAGCCTCAGCCATACTGAGCACGAAGACCTCGGCCAGACCGAGTTTACAAAAGCCTCAGCCAGACTGAGCATGAAGACCTTGGCCAAACCGAGTTTACAAAGTCTCAGCCAGACTGAGCATGGAGAAGACTCCAAACCACATACATAACCACTCCTTTAACATGAGCACAAGCAACAATGAAGGAGTTCAACATCATGACTTGGGACCAAGCTCTAAATATACGTCAGTCTGCTGTCTGCCCTAGATCATTTCTAAGACCCCTACGTGGGAGACCAATTGACCGATCCCAATGGGCGACCGACAACCATATAGAAGACCTCCATGAGGAAATCCACTATATGGAAGGACAGCCACCATGCGAAAGACCACCATATGGGAGACTTCCATGCGAAAGGCCTCCATGTGGAAAACCACTATGCGGAAGACAAACATTTGGGAGGCCACCAGCTGCTCCACAGCTTGAATGCCATCAACATCAAACGGAGACTAAGCACACTGTAAGTGGGCATATATTACTTTCATGGCTGAAATATTGGCAAAAGCCTCCATCACCACTCTGTTCTGGAGCTTCTCATCGTCATTGTCAGCATACTGAGACCCATCATTGCTCATGTTATTATCATATTTGACTGATGAAGTACCTTCTCCGACCAAAATATTGAACTTTGAAGAAGGTCCACCGACATGACCTACAAAAAGCCAGCTCACCGTTCACACGGACTCACCGGGCACCATCACATTAGATAAAGTAATGGCTCGACGGTGTGTCCAAGCACGCTCACGCAACAACCAAGCCCTCCAAGGCACTACAAGAAGGGCCCCAGCCGAGCCTTCTAACCCAAACAATCCATCTCCATACTTCACGAAGAAACGCCGACAGCGTTAACCACTTGATTGAGCAAAACCAAGCCATGTTCCAACGAGAACTACCAGTTTCTACCCCTTCGCCTCTACAAATCGTTCGTCAAAATTAGGATCAAGTCCAAAACAGCCGTCCTCAGCAACAATAGGGACCGCTTCTTCCACCACTAGCTCCGCGAGCAATAGCCGACCATCTAAAATCCATCGGCCTACTGCCAAAGAACACTAGCCGACCACCAAAGTACTCCGCCAACCTCCAAAATTGCTCGGCCGACCTCCAAGGCTTCCAATAGTCATCGGCCGACCTCCAAAAATTAGCCAACCTCTGAGACTTCCAACAGTCATAGTCCGACCCCCGGTCATCAGTCGACCTCCAAAACCATTAGCTGACCGTCCAACGCGCTCTGCAAACCGAGTGAGACCCTGCGGGCTAAACAAACTCAACAAGACTGGGTCTAATTCTACAAGTAAGGTATTCAACTTCTTCTACATCGGCTGACTGTCTGAAGCCTCAGTTAAACCGAGCCCAAAGACCTTAGCTAGACTGAGTGTACAAAAGACTCCTAGACCGAGCACCCACAGAGCCTCAGCCAGCCTGAGCACATCAAGATCTTGGCCAGACCGAGCACCAAAAAGCCTCAGTCAAACTGAGTACAAACTTATGGTATGAGCTAATCCACCAGCCGACTGCCCAGGTCCTCAGCCGACCTTCCAAAGGCCTCAGCCTCGGTTGCATTGCTCTACACAAGGGCTAGCACTGTACATTCCTCACAATTTCGCACATGTCGACTCCTCTCGACACAGGCAGTCTGCGCCGCTTTGCGCCGGCCCAAAATCTCCAACTTTACTCCCTTTAACTCTCACTGCGCCTTGCCCAGTTGGTTTTTGAGCGGTCCTACCTTTATCGCAGCACCCACTCATTTGCTCAATAAATTTGGCCACCGTCGCCCTGCCTCCTTCCGTGACTTGGGAGACTACTTTACTCTTTCTTATTCCCTTCGTTGGACTAAAGCTGCACTCGGGAATAGGGGACTACTGATGTGCATAGCCCAAATAAGTCGCCCAATGGGCTGTCCAAACAATTCCTAACCCAACTTAGGCCCAGGGGCCAGACAAGAAGAAGAGACAAGCAACCTCCTTTTGTGAAGTCCACGGCATGACAACACTACCATAGACTTACGGCTGATAGGACAGGTCGACTGACAGGGCACGGTAAGCGAAGAGGCTAGAAAGGTATGGAAGAAATCAATATATACAAGTAATCACTCTCTCTCTAACTACCTTCTACTTCCTCTCGAAGCTAAAAGCTTCCATTTTTCTACTAGAGACTCATCTAACTTAAACATCGGACGGTCCTCAAGAAGGAACCCCACCTCCGGGGTCCTTCTCGACGGACTTGGTGCAGGTACAACTGGGGAGACGAGGTTCAATCATCCTGTGGAGCATCCGGACCCTGTCCGACCCATTCCTCATCCGACAAAACTATATTATCATATTCTAAAATGTAAACGGTTTGAATTATCAAAATAAATCTCGAAATGAGCCCATTTTAATGAACAATAATTACTGCTTCGCGAATTACGCAACAGCATCACTAAATCCTATTATATACACATAATATAGATCCTACATCCATATTAAATATCTAATAAAAAGTTTAATAAAATTTGTAATACTTTTAATCGTAAAAACTAACCACATGGAAAAGTCTACTTTTTTTTCTCTTTCTCTCTCACAAGCAGAGTGCTGCTTTTGCTTTAAGAAAGAAAATAATTTGTCCTATTTCCATTAACATACTACTTTTCCAATCTTATTTTGTACAGACCTCTCTCTTTACAATTAACTAATCTTACTTTTCTCTCTCTCTCTGTGGCATTTTGCTTAACAACAATGATTCATCCCACTAAAAATACCACCACTAATAGCACTAATGCATTAAAAAAGTAAAAAAAAAAAAAAAAAATACAACTCCAAAACCAAAACATCACATCATTACTGACGGGACCCACTGCCACCTAATTAGTGGGAACACTAATTAGTGCTCCCAAGCATTTTTCTTTGCTTTAAGAAAGAAAACAATTTGTCCTGTTTCCGTCAATATACTGCTTTTCCTATCTCATTTTTTACAAATCTCTCTTCACAATTAAGTAATCTTACTTTTTTGTCTCTCTCTCCCTCACTCTCACTCTCACTCTCACTCTCAGGCAAAGTGCTCATTTTGCTTTAAGAAACAAAATAATTTGTCCTATTTCCGTCAACATATTACTTTTCCTATCTCATTTTGTACAAATCTCTCTCTTCACAATTAAGTAAGTCCTCCTTTTGCTTTAAGAAAGAAAATAATTTGTCCTGTTTCTGTCAACATACCGCTTTTCTTATCTCATTTTGTATAAATCTCTCTCTTCACAAGTAAAGAGAAATTAGTTAAAAATAGCTCGAAAATGAGTCGAACAGATTGTTTGAACTTAATTTTATAACTCAATGAACTTAAAATATATTTAAATTTAACTTATTTATATAAGTCAAATATATTTGATGAATTGAATTCAAATAAAGTTTAAGTAGCTTAATAATTTGTAATACATATAAATTTATTAAACTGAGTAATAAATTATTCAAACTTAATTTAAAAACTTAACAAGTATACTTTGAACGAATTTTTAATAAACTAAATTTGAATTGAACCGGAGGCCAAAGAGGAGGTCAATAAAATCCTTTTCGGCCTCGGCAAAGAGAAACTTGTTGGAGTTGGTGTCGATGAGGAGCTTTAAACTTATTTTTGAATTTGTAGTTGTTGTAGTTATATCTGAGATTGCTGAAATGTGTAAGAGCATATCCAGTATGGATAGTTAAAATAATTATTTAAAATTTTATTTTATTATTTTAGTTAGTTAATTTTTTAATATATATTCCAACAAAGTTATCTAGCTATCTTTCTTCTTTTAAATATTATTTTTTATTCTTTCTTCTTTCAAATATAATATTTATTAAAAAAAAAAAAAAAAGTTGAAGAGCACACATTCAGAGATCAACGCGAGGAAGGAAGAAAATAATAAAAAATTATGAGGCTAGAGCACGGTGCCTCATCTTCTTTGACGAGTTACCGTAGCTTAAAGTCATTTTAGCAAGCTTCTGGTGAGACTGTTGGAAACTCATTTTCAAGCTTAAAACTAGCTAAAATAACAAAATTGGTGGTATAACGATTTTCTTGGAGATGCTCTACGCAATAACTGAGGATACTCCTTTGTCTGACTGCTTATTTTTGTGTAATGTTGCTTTTAGTGGGCATTCTCTGGTTTTGTTTTTAAAAAAGTTATTTTCTATTTTTTTAATTTTTTTTTCATGTTCTAGTTTTTTATTTTTTATTTTGATATATATACATATTCATGTACCGTTGCTTTAAATAACAATGTAGCATTATTGTTTGTGATAAACGTATTTTGTTTTATTTTATTTACTTGTTTTCACAAAATAAATACTAGGTGTATAAGGTCTATCACCGTTTGTTTTTTGTTTTGTTTTGTTTTTTTTTTTAAAGAAAGACCTACCACATCACATAAGTGAGATTTTTTGATAAAATATTTCAATAGTCTTTTTTTTTAATCCTATTTTTAAAAAATTAAGTAATAAAATAATTTCAATTTCAAAAGGTGCTACCGTAGAAACCAACCACACCTCTTTCTCTCTCTCTTTTTTTTTTTTTTTTGGTACATCGGAAACTAAAAAGAACAAAACAAACAAACAAGCGGAGGAGGAAAGGAGGCTAGATCCTCCGATACGCCGGACCCACCATGTCCGCTACAATTAAGCTTCCAACTTCTGGAGGAGGTTCCTCCATAACAACCAAGTGCTCAACTTGATATGCAGCCATATTGGCGAGCTTGTCTACACATTGGTTGGCCTCACACATAATGTGTTGGATGGAATAGTTGCACTGCTGGAGGAGGTGACGGGTATCTTCCACAATAGCTCTATACGGGCAGTTTGGGGGTGGCCCATTTGTGATCATCTCTTGCACGATGATGGAGTCAGTTTCAATTACAACTTCGGCGAGTCCTTTCTCGAGCACGATGGTAAGGCCTCTGTAGATGCCCCACATTTCCGCTTCCAAACTATAGCACATCTCTAATTTCCCAAAAAAACTGCACAACCACATGCCAGCTTCATCGCGAATAAGGCCTCCGAATCCTCCTCCTCCTGGATCTCCCTGGGCACAACCATCAGTGTTTAATTTTAGTTTACCTGCAAGAGGAGGGTACCATTTAATCTCATTAGCATGTTTATGGGCATAGACAATAGAAGATAAGAAAGCTTGCTTTATGTCTTCAACATAATGAAAGATACGACTACAGGCATTCGAAACAGTGGAGTCAAAATTATCAAAAACTTTCTTATTCCTATCTTTCCAGATCTGCCAAAGGGTCACGATAAAAACACGGCACCAGTGAGGATTACTCCTCCTATGGGATTTCGAGTTCTTCTTAATCCACTCAACCATGTTTAGATGATTAATGGTTGACACCCATTGCAGGCCAGCAATATTGTTCCAAATATTTTTAGAAACAATGCAACCACGCAGCAGGGGGTCCATATCCTCAGTGTGCCAAGTGCATCTAGGACAGTTTGCATTCAAAGCCATGTCTCTATTCTTTCTCATAGCATTGGTTAAAAGTCTCCCATGACAACCAACCATAGGAAACCTTTCAGTTTGTGGGGAATTTTAAGTTTCCACAACCACTCAAACTCTAAATTACATTCAAGCTGCCCAGAGGCAACTTTATAAGCAGCCGCAGTAGAAAACCCTCCTTAAGCATCCTTCCAGAAAGGGCTATCAGGAAAGGTAACAAAATGAGCAAGTTTAATTTTTAGAACACTAGCAATGGCATTACTAGGAATATGAGTCTGGATGTGATTCACATCCCAATTGCCCTCCTCATCCATAAGAACATTCACCGTATCATGGCTTGTAAGCTGGTGGTTTGGAAATTTAGTTGTCAGAGTTTCTTCTCCACACCACCAGTCAAACCAGATAGATATGGTAGTACATCACCCACTTCTCATTGGGTACCCTTCCTCAAGATATCTCTAGTATTGAGAATACCTCTCCATGTGTGAGAAGACATTTTCTTAGAAGAGTAATTCATCAGAGACTCCTTGCGGAGATATTTCTCCCTTAGGACTTGCACCCAAAGGCTAGTATCATTGCATAACAATTTTCAGCCCATTTTTGATACGAGGGCCAGGTTTTGTATTTTGGCTTTTTTTAGACCAAGCCCTCCCATCTTCTTGCTGTTACAAACCATATCCCAATTTATGGGATGAACCTTTTTGCTGTTATCACAATCACCCCAAAGAAAATTGCGATTAAGTTTGTCAATGTCCCTACAAATACTTATAAGTAAAACAAGAGTTTGCATAGTATAAGAAGGGAGGGCAGAGGTGACCGATTGGATTAACATGGCCCTACCAGCCAAGGAAAGCATTTTAGCTTTCCACCCAAACAATTTGATCTGAATCCTTTCAGTTATATGGATGAAATGAGCACGGTTGCATCTGCCATTTAGCAGAGGAATGCCCAGGTACTTTCCCAAATCTTGCGTAAGCGAGATACCACAACAATTACTTAAAAATCTAGCTTTCTGGCTCCCCACATTAGGTGAGACAAAAGTTTTAGATTTATGGAGGCTCACTTTAAGTCCCGAGAGCTCACTGAACTCATTTAGCACCCTCATAACAGTGCTACACATCTTTTCAGCCGTTCTCCCAAACAACAAAAGATCATCAGCAAAAAAAAGATAGGAAAACATAGGGCCTCTGGAAGAGGCTTTAGTCCCTTTCCAAGCTTTGTTGTGAACTTTCTCAAGGATCATATTTGAGAGTCTTTCCATGCATAATACAAAGAGGTAAGGAGACAAGGGATCCCCCTGTCTCAAGCCCTTTTCAAAACAAAATTCCTCAAGTTTTTCCCCATTCCACAAAATGGAAGCAGAAACATTTGTAACACAATTCATGATGAGATCAACCCAATGGTCGTTAAGGTCAAGATTAATTAATGTTTGATAAAGAAAATTCCAAGACACATTGTCATAGGCTTTCTCGAGATCAATTTTTAGAATCATATCACCTTTACTGCCTTTCTTACCACGAAGAGTGTAAAGGATCTCTTGGGCAATGATAACATTATCACTAGTGGTACGTCCAGGAATGAAGCTACTTTGGAAAGGTCCGACAATATCGGTCAAAAGGGGTCTAAGTCTATTCACAAGAACTTTAGTAAGGGTTTTGTAGATAACATTACAAAGGCTAATGGGGTGGAATTGGGTAATTGATTCAGGGTTATCAACTTTAGGTATAAGGGTGAGGAGAGTTTTATTCATACTATCTGGGATGTGTTTTGTTGGCAAAACAATTCTGGATAAACTTACAGACAGAATGTCCAACTATGTCCTAGTGTTTGTGGTAGAAGATGGATGGGATACCGTCGCTACTAGGGCTTTAAAGGGTTTAACACTCTTAATGGGAGCCCACACTTCCTGGCCAGAGATAGGCTTAATGAGGGATCTATTATCTTCCAAACTAATTTTAGGATTCAGGGAGTCAATGCCAACACAATGAGAATGACTGGTACCTTTCTTAAACAAGTTACAAAAATAGTTATGAACATGGTTTTTGAGATCAATGGGATCAGAAAATCCACCCATCATCATGATCTTTTAGGGTAACCACTCTCATCCACCTCATTTTCGTAATGGTAGAGAACCACATCTCTTTCTCTCTCTCTCTCTGTGGCAGAGTGCTAAAAATAATTTGTCCTGTTTCATTCAGCATACTGCTTTTCCTATCTTATTTTGGCCTCTTTTTTAAAAGTCACTTTTTTTTAAAGCCTCGTTTAGGTTAATTATTTTTTTATTATTTTACATATTTTTTAAAAAAAATTTAAAAACATTAAAAATTTAACTTTTCACTTATTTCCTAAAACAATAAAACAAGTAACAACCCCCCCCCAAGTTCTCCTTTTGCTTTAGGCTCCTCTCCGTCAGCATACTGCTTTTCTTATTTCAGTAGAAATCTCTCTCTTCACAAGTAAGCTAGCTCCCCCCCCCTCAACCCCCCCCCCACGCGGAGTTCTCCTTTTGCTTTAGGCAATAAATAATTTGTCCTCTTTCCGTCAGCATACTGCTTTTCTTATTTCATTTTGTAGAAATCTCTCTCTTCACAAGTAAAGCAAAAAGTTAAAAAGTAGCTCGAAAATGAGCCGAACAGGCTGTTCATACTTGATTTTATAATTTAATGAGTTTAAAATTATATTTAAATTTAATTTATTTATATAAGGAGATAAGTTTTTAACGAGTTAAATTCGAATAAATTTTAAGTAGCTTAATAATTTGTAGTACATATAAATTTATTGAGTTAAGTAATAGATTATTTAAATTTGACTTTAAAACTTGATAAATTTAAAATTATATTTAAATTTGACTTATTTACATAACGAATTAATTTCAAATAAATTTTTAATGAACTAAGTTAAACCAAAATAATTTAATTTGCTTAACAATCCTAGTTAAAAGTCACTCAATATAATTTTGTAATGGAAAAAAGGACATCTTACCAATTCTTAACTCATAAGTTTAACTTTTAAATTTTAATCAATAAAGGCAACCTATCACATATTTATAGTAGTTTTTTAAAATTAATTTGTCCTTGCAGTTCTCTCTCAAATATATGCGTATATATATATATATATATATAAATGTTTCAAGAACCATCACCAGATCAAGTCAATGGATCTTTACATCTTTCGTTGTCTCACTGGGAGGTTTTTTCAATTTCAATCTCTCTACTTACATGTAGGTATTATTCCGCTTATATTTTTTAGAATTTTTCTCTCATTCTTTAAGAATTTTTTTATATTAATTATTATATATTGTATTTGATTTTCATCATTATTATCACAACACTTTTTACTAATTCAGAATTTTCACCTGAACCACCGGCCAGAGGCCCGGTAATTTTGGGCCTATGGTTCTTAGAACATGCACTAATGAACCTTTTACAGTGAACTAAAACAATTCCCATGATTTTGAAAATTATTCATTAATTCTTCTCATTGCCATGAATATGAGTAGTCAACCTCAGGCATCATATTTCATGTTCTCAAAAAAAAAAAAAAAAAAAAAACCCTTAGGCATAATATTTATACAAATTTCAAACTCCTTAATTAACAAAAATCATAACCCTAATCAGGGTTATAAATATTGATAAACACCTCACATTTAAAATTTTAAATTTTTGATATTCATCAATATATAATTATATCACCGATACAAGCAGTAGTCTGATACCTTTATTTAAAATGACACCCAAAATTTATAATAAACAACTTAACGTAAAACATCACAAATTTTGAATTTTTACAGTTGATATTTACCGATCTATAAACTGATACTGTGTGAGTGTTTTTCTGACCACACTGCCAACTCAGTATTCAGCTGGAGAGTACTGACAGAATAGATGACACATGGTTGACCTGCAACAGAAAGAGAAGATTCCAGCGGTGGTTCGTCCACCCGGGGGCACTCCGACGATCAAGTCAGTATATCTCTCAAAGATAATCAATCGCTAAAATTACTGTTCTGAGTATAAATTGCGTACCTTAGACCCATCGGGGGTGCCTTTCTTTCATAGTTAACTCAATCCTAGTCTCCATAGAAGCCTAGCTTTAATGGATTTTAGCTCAGTGCTTATCCTGGACTCTTCAATAGATAGAGATAAACTCCCTAAGAGTGTTATCCTTATCCATGTTGAAGTCCTTCTTCATTCTAGGACTCTTGTGCCTTATCTGCTAATCTTGGATTCCGATATCTTCGGAGATAACCTCGGCCTAGCCGAGATCTCCTCGGCGTCATGACTTGGACACGTGGCACCTCGGCTGACACGTTGGCGTCACCTTGGCCATGTGTTGGAACTCAGAAAATATCCCCACAACTGCCCCCTAGGTTCTATTACCTCGGCATTTTGAGGTGATGGGACCTATATCGGTACTTCCTGCTAGTACATCGGCTTAGGATTTTCAGCCGACATGTCTCTTTAAAGATCAAAAATTTCGAGAGCTCCCTCATGCGTATGAGTTGTCAAGCATAATACATCAACCGTCTTAATACTCGTTTTCCCTTTATTGGATCGTACTCCGTACGCGCTTGTAAGTCATCTTGCGCCTGCGTGCGCCGTCTGACGCAAACGTCATTTTAGGCGCATTAATTGCTTTTCTTTTTGCCGCCGTTTCAAGTTTTAACAAAAGCCTCTTTCTCCTTTCGTCTTTTCACTTCACATCGTTTCTGAAGCTCTCTCTCCCTCTAGCTTTCTCAAATCCTCCATTGTTCAAATTTCCATAGCTCTGCAACTTGCTTCGTTTACCCCTTCCGGCGTGATTTTCACCGACCTTCTGCCTTTGCAACCGTCGTCAGACTTCGGCAATCCCCATTCCGGCTTCCCTCTTTTTGGTAAGCCACTGTTCCTCCTGGTTTTATTTTCTTGTTGCTCTCCAAGAAGTTTTGCTTCATTATTTAATCGCCATTGCTGTTTTACTCAAGTATTTGATTTATGAATCCTGTATCTGAGTGTGTTTATTTCACGACATTGCTCTTTGCCCATGTCTTGAATACACGCACTGCTCACAACTTTTCTGCACTTTTGCCACTGTTCTTGACCTTATACCCTTTGTACTTTACAATGTTCTTGATAGTCCATCTTTGTTCTTGATTCTGAAGCGCATTTTTACTTTTCTGTTTTCTAGATTCTTGCCTTCAATCTTCGTTTCCATAGATCTAGGTTTGGGATTTGTTTGTAGAACTCAAAACAATTGTTAGGAAAAATTGAAACGATTCCCCACAGATTCTGTATATTTTTAAGCTTTAGCCGAGGTTCCATAAAACCCTTTAGAAACACACCCTTCTGAAATCCAACCCCTTCAATTAAGCCGATATCATGGGTATGTAGAAGCATAGGGTAGACACCCCATCCAAATTAGAGTACTTTAGGCGAGAGTTTGACATCCTAACCGACGTCCATCTGAGGTTGGCTGGGGATGATGACTCTATCATGCCTACAACTGATTCTATGCCCTTCCTTGTGGTAGCCTTCATTGAGTGCGGACTTCGGCTCCCACTCAACACCCTTTTTCGTGAGATACTTCACTATTATAAGTTGAACCCGATGCAACTCGCCATCAATTCCTATCGAGTCATCAATGGTATCATAGCCTTAGCCAGACAAGAAAACGCTAGGATTACCTTAGCCGATATCCAATACTGCTACACCATGTGTGGCCTCAAAAAAGATACGGGCTACGTTTACTACCTTAAGCCGAGGTCCACAGAGTACAAAATTGTTGCCGACCTCCTTGACTCCAACAAGGGAGCTGGGGATGACTATTTCATTACCTCGGGGAACTGGGAGTTTTCGCTCCAGACGAGGACCTCCATCTCATCTCTTCCTCTTCCTCGATCAGTTTTTGTAGAGGGCAATGGTAAGAGCCCTATGTTCATACTACTTGTTTTTTAAAGTCTTTAATTCTTTATTTGTTTCTAATGTGTCTGCTGCTTTCTTGTAGCTCTTCCTCAGCCACCAAAGGACTTCCGTCAGTCTTTCTTTCCCAGCAAAGACTTGAGGAAACTCTTGGATCTGCCAGTCCACAAACGGAGAGCCCCTCTAGTACTCAATTACATTCCAACCTACAAATCGGCGTTGCCCGACGTCCCAAAGAAGAAGAAGAAAATCCAGTCACCGCCCTCTGCCACAACTCCTCAAGCTGTCTCCTCATCTCGGCTAGATCAAGGATCGACCTCTGATCCAGCTGAGCAGCTGTCTACCTCGGCTCCATATCTGATCCCAATATCCCAACGCCGTCGACGACGCCGAACAGTTTTTGCTACTGAAATGGGCCGCCAAAAAGCAGTCGCTAAGGATCTTTTAGCCAATATTCCTGATTCAGTTGATGCTCAACCAACACCAACCCAGCCAAAGCCGAAGACAAAAGGATTAAGAAGGCTCAGCCAAAGGCAACGGTGACTCAGATTGATACTGAGGACACCTTGCCAATCTCCAAATTGGCCGAGAGCGATAAGTCCCATTCTGTCATTGAGAAGAGGCCTACCGAGGCCCAACCATCCGAGTCTAAACGATCAAAGAGGCCGAGGTCATCCGCTACAACCACCTCGGGGTCTCTAAAGCATGATTCCCCCTGGGCCCCCCAAATCACACTAGAGGATAAACTAGTTAAGGCTAGTGACAGTGCCGATGACATTAATGTTGCCGTCGCCCTTTGTACCGTTCTGCTCCTTCCTGGCGATCTCGACCGAAATGCCGAGATGAGCGAATATGAGAACTGTGCTCTGATGCTCCAGCACTCTGTTCAGGTAAGTCTCTTTATTTGATAATTTTGCTTTCTTTCTCTTCATTTCATACTTATAATATTTTCTAATAACTTCTGTTCATTTTTAGGCCATCCAACATGCTCATTCTTTCTCAGTGCAAGCCTTTGAGAATCGACAAGAGCTGGCCGACAAGAAGAAGGAGGCTTCTAGTCTGCAAAAGACTAATAAAAACTTGCAATCAAAGATGAAGACCTTGGAGGATCAAGCCGAGGCTGCTATCAAAGCTCAGAATGACGCTGAAGAAAATGCGGAATCCGCTGAGGCCATTAGGAAGGTTCTTGAGGCCCAAAAAAGAGAGGCCGAGGAAAAGATGTCCCAGGCCTAGAAAGAACTTCAGGATTCCCTGGCCACCAAAGATGCCAAGATAAAGGCAACTGATGAGAAGGGCTATAACGAGGGGGTGGCCGATGTCACGGCGGAGTATGAAAAGCAAGTGAAGCAGACATGCAACAAGGGTTTCACCCTTGGATGGATGTCTTTTCTAAAAAGGCTTGAAGTCCCCGAGGACTCGCCCCTTAGGAATGCCGATGTCATTCCTCTTCCATTCCCTCCAACTCCAACTCAATCCGACGACGAATCTGAGTCTGAGGAGGAGACCTTGGTGAGGAAATCAAAGGAGGCTGCTGGGACCAAGTCCCCTTCTCTGAATGAGCAAGTCCTAGATTTGACTCAAGATGAGGAGGGTGAGGAAGTCCCCAAGGATGCCACTCCTGAGAAGCCATCATCGAACGTGCCTCTTGCTGATAAGAGCCTTGATCTAACCCTTCAAGAAATTGACGCTGAGCTTGCGGCTGAGAAGGCCGCCGAGATGTCCTCTCAACAGTCCTCCGAGGTCTAAACCCAGCCTGCTAATGATGCTGAAGAATCTTAATTTCATGTTTTTCTCTTTCTTCTATGCTCTGTACTTTTGTTTTTCTTTTGAAACAGTGTAAACTCTTCACATTGCCGAAGTGCCTTCTTATAAATACAACTTCTTTGTTTTGAACGTTTGTATGTTTGCCTTCTCTTTACTACTCTTGTGATTCCGTACTTAGAATATTTTGCATATCTTTAATATACACTTCAATCTTTGTGTGCAACCTTCTCGGGGTGACACATCTCGGTTATACAAACTGATGATTTACCTCGGCAAGTACCAAGTACCTTTCTTGGCATAACCTTGGTTTCAGCTTGTAAATTTTTCATAAATTTCAACAAGTGTTTAACCTCTTGTTTAACTTCAACTTGTAAACTTTTCTCAAGTCAACAAGTGTTAAACATAATCTCGGTTTAACTTCAACTTGTAAACGTTTTTCAAGTTTCAACAAGTGTTAAAATAATCTCGTTTAACTTCAACTTGTAAACTTTTCTCAAGTTTCAACAAGGTGTTAACATAACTCTCGGTTTAAACTTCAACTTGTAAAACGTTTTTCAAGTTTTCAACAAGTGTTAAACATAATCTCGGTTTAACTTCAACTTGTAAACTTTTCTCAAGTTTTCAAACAAGTGTTAAAACCATTTTTCTTCTCTCTGCCCCTTAATGTGAACTAAGTTCACTTGGGTTCCTCATTATACATGTATTCCAAAAACAACATTATGTATTTTTATCAGTCACGAGTGTATAAACAAATAAATCAAGCTAAAACTTTATTTATTTACTTCGGCAAATGACCAAAGACAAAAAAAATTCTATGATAGAAAAATTTCAATTGCAAGTGTTCCAAGGCCTTGGCAACTCTTTGCCCTCATTATCTTCAAGCCGATATGCCCCATTGCCCAGTACCGAGATGATTCTGTAGGGTCCTTTCCATTTGGGCAAGCTTCCCTCTCTGGGATCTTTTTGTTGCCGACGACTTTTCTCAAGACGAGGTCACCGATTTGAAACTCCCTTGGGTTGACCTTCTTGTTATAAGCTCTGGCGAGCTGCTGCTGTATGCTGCGAGCTGAATTGCAGCTCTCTCTCTTCTTTCTTGTAGAAGATCCAGATCTCGAGCTAAGAGTATATCGTTAGTCCCGTTTTTACTCCTGGGTTCTGATCCCTGGGATGCCGACCTCCTGGAATGACGGCTTCTGTGCCATAAGCCATGGCAAAAGGGGGATTCCCCTATTGATCTTCTCGGCGTAGTCGATATGCCCAGAGTACATTGGGCAATTCATCTACCTACTTTCCCTTTGCTGCTTGGAGCCTCTTCTTTATCCCATCCAAGATCACTTTGTTGGATGCTTTTGCTTGTCCATTGCTTGGGGAAAGCTTGGGGTTGAAAAGTAGTTCTTGATTTTGAACTTTGCACAGAAGCTCTTGATTAGCTTACTGTCAAATTGCGTTCCATTATCTGCAACTATTGCTCTTGGAATCCCAAACCGGGTGATGATGTTCTTCCATAGGAAGCTCTTCACATCCACATCTCGAATCTTGGCAAGGGGTTCAGCTTCTATCCACTTGGTGAAGTAATCTGTTGCCACCAGCAGGTACTTCCTTTGTCAGTTGCTTGGGGAGTTGTCTAACAAGATCCATGCCCCATTGGGCAAATGGCCAAGGACTGGATACTGGGTTCGAGTCTGCTGCTGGTTGGTGTATCAGAGGTGCAAACCTTTGGCATTTTTCACACTTCTTCACATAGGCTTCTGCATCTTTCTACATGTAGGGCCACCAATACCCCTGGGTAATGGCCCTATGGGCAAGTGATTTGCCCCCAACGTGGCTTCCACATATTCCTTCATGAATTTCATATAAAAAAATCTTCAACTTGTAAAGGATGTACACACCTCAAAAGGGGTCCAGTGAAGGATCTTCTGTAGAGATGTCCCTCTGCTGTCAGACTGAACCTTGCCGACTTCAATCTGATCTTGTGTGCCTCTTTGTGATCATCTGGCAATTTTCCTTCTTTTAGGAATGCTGCTATTGCATCCATCCAGCTTGGTTCCATATCCACACACATTGCTTCACGCTCTGTGGTCAGTGGTTCGATGCTCAGGCCCGACAAATAGTCAACCATTATTGTCCTTGCTTTTCCAGGTTGTACTGCACTAGCTAGGTTGGCCAATGCATCAGCGTGACTGTTATCATCTCGGCTAACCTAAAGTAGTCGGCAGTTCTAAAACAAGGCCGCCAACCTGATGACCTCATTTGCATAGGCCGACATCCTTTCATCTCGGGCTGTAAACTCGCCCGTTGTCTGGTTGACTATAAGTTGTGAGTCACAAAAGACTATTACCTCATCTGCTTGTACTGCTGCTGCTAGTTTCAGTCCTACAATGAGTGCTTCATACTCTACTTCATTGTTTGAGGCTTTGAACCCCAAACGAATCGATTGTTCTAGTACCTGCCCATCTGGGGATATCAATACTACTCCTGCCCCCGCTCCCTGTCAGTTTGAACTCCCATCAACGAACAGTCGAAAGGAGTCGCCGATGTAAATGCTGCGGGGTCTGAGTTTTTCCTCTTTCCTTTGTTCTTTCGCTTTTGGTTGGGCTCCTCCTTGCTTGTTTAGACATCGTTCACCCTAGCTCAACGAAGCCCGATGTTTGATAGATTCTGGCATGAACTCGGCCACGAAGTCGGCCAAAACCTGGCCTTTGATTGCTGTTCTGGGTCTGTACTCCAGGTCATACTGGCCCAGGGTGACTGCCCATCTAGCTATTCTTCCTGTCAGGTCTCCTTGTTGCAGCAAGGACTTCAAGGGGTGTTCAGTTAGCACCACAATTTTATGGGCCTGGAAGTAATGGTTCAACTTCTTTGAAGCCATTACTAAAGCCAATGCCAATTTCTCTAAGGGTAGATACCTCGTTTCTACATCGGCCAGGGTTTTGCTTACATAGTAAACAGCCCTTTGCTCTCATTTTTCTTCTCGGATTACCACTACGCTTACTGCGTGTTCTGAAACTGCTAAGTACAAAAACAACTCCTCTTCAGGTTCTGGATTTGAGAGAACTGGAGCCGTGGTTAAATACTTCTTCAAGTTAGCCAAGGCGGCTTCGCACTCCTCGGTCCATAAGAAGTCTGTGGCTTTCTTTACTAAGTTAAAGAAAGGTTTGCATTTATCTGAGCTTCTGCTTATGAACCTATTCAGGGCTGCAGCCCTTCTAGTTAGCATCTGCACCTGTTTTGCCGATGTCGGGCTCTCTAAAATGGCCTTGATCTGATCCGGGCTAGCCTCAATGCCCCTTTTGGTCACCAGGTATCCCAAGAACTTACCAGATCCCACTCCAAATGCACACTTCGATGCATTGAGTCAGAGCCGATATGTTTTAAGGATGTCAAAGACTGCTTTAAGGTCGGCCAGATGACCTTCAGGTTCCTTGGTCTTCACGACCATGTCATCGATGTAAACTTCCACCGTTTCGCTAATCAGGTGTTTGAACATCTTGGTTACCAGTCTTTGGTAAGTTGCTCCTGCGTTTTTCAACCCAAAAGGCATCACTCTGTAGCAGTACAGCCCTTTGGAGTGATAAACGCAGTCTTCTCTTCATCTGGGGGTACATGGCTATCTGATAGTACCCCCTGTAAGCATCCAGGAAACTCACCCTTCCATGCCCTGAAGTGGCGTCTACCAGTTGGTCAATCTTGGGTAGAAGAAAGCTGTCTTTGGGACAGGCCTTGTTCAGGCTGGTAAAGTTTACGCAGACTCTTCATTTACCATTCTTTTTCTTCACCACCACTATATTTGATAGACATGTCGGGTAATTTACCTCTCGAATGGCCCTGGCCTCCAGAAGTCTATCTACTTCCTTTTCTACTGCTTCGATGTGCATCAACGTCGGTCTTCTTGCTCGTTGAATTACAGGTTTGGCCGACCTGTCAACGTTCAGTTTATGGTGAGTGACCTCGGGGTCAATGCCTGGCATTTCATAAGGTGTCCAAGCAAACACCTCAATATTTGCTCTCAGGAACGCCTCCAACTCTTTTTCCTCTTCTTCGACTAAGCCCGAGCCGAGAAGAAAGAAGCGTTCTTCATCCCCCTCCTGGACGAAGATTTTCTTCAGTGCTTCTTCACTCTTCTCGGCTGGCTCTTTGTCGACATCCTCTAAGACTTCCACGTCCTCGTCTTCGATTTCTGCCTTCTCTGGTTCTCGTATGCTGCAGGTGGATTTCATTGCTGCCATGGAGCAATTCTTTACCTGCAGCTGATCTCCTCTGACCTCCTCTATCCCATGCTCTGTTGGGAACCGCAATAGTTGATGCACTGTTGAGGGAACAGCCCCCATTGCATGCAACCATGGCCTTCCCAAGATAATGTTGTAAGGGGAGGGTGTGTCAATTACGGTGAATTCTGTTGTTATCTTCTTCGTGCCAGCCTGCACATCTAAGCTTACTGCACCCAGTGGCCATGTCGGCGTTCCATTGAACCCGACCATTGGGCCGTTAGATTGTTCCATATCGTCTAGGTAAAGGCCCAACTGCTTGTAACATCTGACATACATGATGTCACAAGAGCTGCCTTGGTCAATCAAGATGCACTTCACTTGGCATTCCCCAACCTGGAGGGATACTACCAAGGCATCGTTATGTGGATGCTGCACCATCTCAAGGTCGGCTTCTGTAAAGGACACTACTGGTCCCTGGCACTCCTCGGCCCGATGTCTCTTCTCCCCAACTTGGTAGACATGCTGCAGGTGCTTTACCCTCTGAGTCTCCCCCCTCATTTCGTTCTCTTGGACCTTCGAGTGAATTACATTAATTACCTGAGGTTCTCCTGCTTGAGGTTGCTGTGCTGGGGGAGGCGGAGCCACTGGTGCCTGAGGCAGTCTTGCCTGCTCTTCTCTTGTCCTGGCCTCATCGACAAGGTCTCTCAGATGGCCTTGCCTCACCAGGTCTTCTAAGTGTGTTTTCAGGGCTCTACAACCCTGAGTCATGTGCCCATCTTCATTGTGGTAAGCACAATGCTTGCCAAGGTTCCTTCCCATAAATTCTCCTGGTGCCCTTGCTAGTGCTCTGAAATAGGGTTGGCTCCGAATTTTATCCTGGACTTTGTGAATCGGGATTCGAAACACAGTTGTAACTGCCTGTGTAGCCCTCAGTCCTATCTCTTGCTTGCTGGATCCATTGTTTCCTCGGCCTCGCTTCGGCGAGTCGTTTCCTTTTTCTTGCTTTGTCTCCTTCGTCCCCGACGTATCTTCCTCAGCTCTGGCATACTCTCAATTCTAACCATGAGCTCTTCCATGCTTTTTGGCAATGTCTTTGCCAGTGATTTTCGGAGTAGGCAGCCATCTTTCAGGCCGTTTTTAAATGACACGACGGCCACTTCTTGGTTGTATTCTGGTATTCTGTTGAACACCTCATAGTACCTCTTGGTGTAGGCCCTCAGGCTTTCGTCCTCACCAATCTTCAGAGCCATTAGGGCGTCTACCCTTAAGGGCTGTAGTTTGTTTGTCACGAACCTGGGCACGAACATCTCAGCCAGGCCTTCCCAGGTCTTCACACTTCCTTTCAATAGTTTGTGAAACCAATCCAATGCAATCTCCCCGAATGATGAAGGGAACACCTTGCAAAGCAACGACTCGTTCCCAGTGTACAACGCCATCGCGTTTAGGTATAATCCGACGTGAAAGTTGGGGTCCGACTTCCCATCGTATATCTGGAACCTTGGCATATTGAATCTTTTCGGGACCTCAACTTTGTCTAGCTCTACCGAGAATGGTGTTCTCAGTTTAATAGTTGAGGTTACCTCGGCATGATCTTGCTTCCTCTTGAGGTAATCTCTTAAGTCCTCTTTGGTCCGCCCAAGAGCTTGGCTATGTCTTGATTTCAGTCTTTTAGGTGCACTACTTTCAGCTTCGTTGTGAGCCCTTTTTGACCTTTCTCCAATGGTTGCATTGAAGCACAATTCCTGCCTTTGAACATGCCGATGTTCTCTGGGGTCTCTCTCCTTGGTGCGTTGTGTCCTTCGAGATTCTTCCCTTCCTGGCTCTCCACGCCCGACCTCCTTTGAAGGCCGGTGAGAATGTCTTTCGCTTCTGGGGTGCTGGGGGGCTATAGGGATAGTTTTCTGTCCACCCTTCTGGGCATTAGCTACTGGAATCGACGTGTCCTGCAGCGGGAATGGTGGCTGCATTACGTTGTTCTGCATCATGAAATTAACGACCGATTGCAGGTTCGCCAACTTGTTCGCCATCTCTTTAACCTCTTCGTCCCTCCGTAGGCATCTGTCCTTCCATACCTGGAGGTTATCTTCGTTATAGTACCCGTTTTGGTCTGTTTGCTTTGGTATGTCGCCTTCCTGGCCGACGTCTTTCACTCCGTAATTCTGGTCTTCGTTGCAATTGTCCTTCTCGACGTCAACGTCAGCAAGTCTCCCACTCCCGTTAGGAGTGTCATCCCCAACCTTCTCCCTCTGTCCGTCGTTGGCCATCTATTCTTCTTTCTTTCCCACAGATGGCGCCAAATTGTGTGAGTGTTTTTCTGACCACACTGCCAACTCAGTATTCAGCTGGAGAGTACTGACAAAATAGATGACAGCTGGTTGACCTGCAACAGAAAGAGAAGATTTCGGCGGTGGTTCGTCCACCCGGGGGCACTCCGACGATCAAGTCAGTATATCTCTCAAAGATAATCAATCGCTAAACTTACTGTTCTGAGTATAAATTGTGTACCTTAGACCCATCGGGGGTGCCTTTCTTTTATAGTTAACTCAATCCTAGTCCTCATAGAAGCCTAGCTTCAATGGATTTTAGCTCAGTGCTTATCTTGGACTCTTCAATAGATAGAGATAAACTCCCTAAGAGTGTTATCCTTATCCATGTTGAAGTCCTTCCTCATTCTAGGACTCTTGTGCCTTATCTGCTCATCTCGGATTTCGATATCTTCGGAGATAACCTCGGCTTAGCCGAGATCTCCTCGGCGCCATGACCTGGACACGTGGCACCTCGGCTGACACGTCGGCGTCACCTTGGCCACGTGTTGGAACTCAGAAAATATATCCCCACAGATACTATTTAATAATATTGACCAATATTTAAAATTGTTCCTAGAATTTGTAATAAACAAGGTGAAAGTAATAACTTTTTATTTATTTTAAAGCAAAGTAAACAATGTTGACATCATTTTCTTCTATCTATTAGACCATTTTCAATCCTTCATCAAATTTCAATTTGATAAAAAAATTAATGAAAACAGTACTCTAACTATTTTATTAGTTTGGTATCAAATGAAGGAAGCTGTGAAGATGTATTTTTTAGATCGTGTCATGTGGTTGAGGTGTTGGCCGAAGTGCCACGTGGACAAGCTAGATTGCCGAGGTGATTGTGGTATTGCCAAGACATAGTACGGTAATACTGGAATCCGAGATGTTTTGATAGAAGACAAGAATCCTAGATAAGTGAGGTGCTTAGTTCGGATAGGGATAAGGCTCTTGAGCAGTTTATCCATATCTAATTAAAAGTCCGAGATAAGTGTTGTGCTTGAGTCCTATGAAGTGAGACTTCTAGGGGATGAGGGCATTGCTAGTTATAAAAGTGAGGCACCCCAGGAGTCTAAGGTATGCTTTTTGTTAGACTTATTTATTTTGATGATTTATTTAATTATGTTTTAATTTATTTGGAAGAGAAAAATAGAATCAAAATGTATTTTGATGATTTATTTGAAAGAGAAAAATAGAATCAAAATTTATTTTGATGATTTTATGTTTTAATAAAATCAAAATTTATTTTGTTCCATTATTTCTCACCTAAACCTTTATCCTAAATGTTGTTAGAATGTATTTAATATTTGATTAAATTAGGAGTTCAAACAGCCCAAAACAGAGGTTCAAACAACTCAGCACAACAGTAGTTCAAAAGGTTCAAAAGGTTCAAGTGGAAGATATTCAAATTTGTAATGATGGAGTATAAGATATTGAAATTGGTAATGATGGAAGTACAACGGCTATAAACGGCTATGACTACAACGGCTATAAATGACTATAATTTTCATTATATATACCAAATCCTCTAATGTAAACAAGTTACAAAAACCTGAAAATATTCTTTGATCTATAATCACTCACATCTATTCTCAGAAATTATACACTGAGCCTTATAGCTTTAAGCCCATCTTTCCTGTGTGAGGTTTACAGAAAAACCAAAGCTTCATTTTTATATCTATCTTTGAGAGATAATTCTTGTAACTTTCTGTGAAAGCAAAAACACCTTCTTTTCAACCTTGTAAGAGTGTAGTACACTCAGTGTTCTTGACTTAGAAAGTCAGTGTAAAATCTGTGGAGGATTGCTCCATCTGTGAAAAGGTTGCTAGCACCCTGTGAAGCTAGAGTATAGTGGAAAATCTCAAGTGAAGCTTGAGGAGTGGACGTAGGCCGAGTTGAAGCCGAACCACTATAAATTTGTTTGACTCTCTCTCCCTTATCTCTTTATTTTATTTTAAATTGCCATAGCTATATTTCACATTTTTACTATGCTAAAATCATTAACTAATATAGTTGTTAAGACACTTGTTTTAATTATTTTGTTAAGACACTTGTTTTAATTATTTTTATTTCATTAATTATATTTATCTATTATGCTAGTCATAATTTTTATTAGGGTATTATTAATTTTAATTATAAAAACCTAATTCACCCCTCCCTCTTAGGTTATCTTTTGGGTAACAATTGGTATCAAAGCCTAGACTCTTGCTTTAGATTTAACCATCTAAGAGTTTCGATCCATGGCAACCTTAGCTAGCACTAGCACTACTGAAGACAAGCCACTAATAGGCCACCATTATTTGACGGAAACAACTATAGTCATTGGAAAGATAAGATGACCCTATACCTACAAGCCACTGATTATGCTATATGGATTATTGTCACCAAATGTCCAAAAATTCCTACCAAATTAGTAGACAATATTAGTGTATCTAAAACTGAAGATGAATGTGATGAAAATGATCACAAATTATTGCAAGCCAATGCTAAAACCAAACTCACCCTTGTTTGTGGATTAGACTCTAAGGAGTATAATAGAATTTCAAGTTGTGATTCGACAAAAAAAATTTGGGACAAACTTAAAGTAACTTATGAAGGTACAAACCAAGTAAAGGAATCTCGTATTGATATGCTTGTTCATAGTTATGAATTGTTTAAAATGAACTTTGATGAATCTATTTCAAGTATGTTTACTAGATTTACTGAAATTGTAAACTCTTTGAAATCTCTTGGCAAAACTTATATTAACAGTGAGTTGGTAAGAAAAATTCTTAGGTGTTTACCAAAGAATTGGGAAGCAAAGGTCACCGCCATTATAGAAGCCAAAGATCTCTCTACACTTGGATTGGATGAGTTTATGGATTCCCTTATGACTCATGAGATCACCATGAAAGGACATGAGGATGTTGAAAACAAAAAGAAAAGTGAAATTGCATTCAAAGCCTCATCAAATGAAGAAAAACATGAAAACTCCAGTGAGGATGAAAGTTATGCCATGTTTAGTAGAAATCTCAAAAAGCACTTCAAGAAAAACAATTATGGAGGAAGAAGACCTTTCAAGAAAGAGTACAACAAAGATAACAAGAAAGAGCCTATTATTTGCTATGAGTGCAAAAATCCTGGACATATGAAGATGGATTGTCCAAAATTGAAGAATCATGGAAAAGACTACAAAAGAAACAAAAAGGCCATGGTAGCAGCTTGGGGAGAAAGTGAAGATGAAAGCTCAAGTGATGAAATTGAAAATGAAGTAGCCAACTTATGTCTCATGGCTCTTGAAGATGAAGACTCTACTCAAGATGAGGTAACTACTCTTTATGAAGAACTTGAAAGTGCATTCCATGAACTATCAAATGAATTTAGAAAAGTTTGTGCCAAAAATAATGTGTTGAAGAAATCTGTTGCATCTTTATCTATTAATGTAGAAGAATTAAAGAAAGAAAAAATTATTTTGAAAAATGATTTTGATACTATCTCTAATGAGAAAACTACTTTAAAAAACAATGTTGATGATTTAACAAAAACACTTGAAAATTTTGTAAAAGGTAGAGATAATCTCAACATGCTTCTTGGAAATCAAAGATGTGTTTTTGATAAAGCGGGTATTGGATATGACCCTATTAAGAAACAAAAGAATCTCAATACAATTTTTGAAAAGGCACCTCTCATGACACACCCTCATATTACTTGTTATTATTGTAGAAAGAAAGGCCATTATATATCTTATTGTCCATTCAAAAAGAATATGAACATGGGAATTAAAAAGATTTGGATTATTAAGGGATCTAACAAAACTAACCAAGAAGGACCCAAGAAACTATGGGTACCAAAAACCAACACTTGATTGTCATCTTGTAGGTTTGCTTTAAGTCCAAAGCTAAAGAAGGGAAGTGGTACCTTGATAGTGGATGTTCCAGACACATGACCGGAGATAAATCATTCTTTACTAAACTATCATCGAAAGATGGAGGATTTGTTACTTTTGGAGACAACAAGAAAGGAAAAATCATCGGTATTGGTAGCATCGGTATTTCTCCTAACCCTTCTATTAAAAATGTTTTACTTGTTGATGGACTTAAGCATAACCTACTTAGTATTAGTCAATTATGTGATAAAGGTAATCGAGTTATTTTTGATAAATCACATTGCACAATTGAAAGCACAAATGATCATAAAGCTTTATTCGTTGGTAATCACCATGATAATGTTTATGTTTTTCATCTTAATGATCTCTATGCTAGTGATGTTAAATGTTTATATGTTAATAATGAAAATAGTTGGTTATGGCATAGAAGACTTGGTCATGCTCATATGGATTTAATTGCTAAACTTTTGAGAAAGGATTTGATCATTGGACTTCCAAAAATTAAATTTGAAAAAGATCATCTTTGTAGTGCTTGTCAACAAAGAAAGAAACTAAAATATCATTTAAATCAAAATCTCATATTTCCATAACTAGACCATTACAACTATTGCATATGGATTTATTTGGTCCTTAAGGACATCTAGTCTAGGTGGTAAACATTATTGTCTTGTTATTGTTGATGATTATTCAAGATTTACATGGGTTATGTTTTTAGCACACAAAGATGAAACCTTTTCTTCTTTCACAAAACTCTGTTGTAGAATTCAAAATGAAAAAGGCTTTCTTATTTCTAATATTCGAACCGACCATGGTAGAGAACTTGAAAATGAGAAATTTGAATTGTTTTGTGATGAGCATGGTATTGGACATAATTTTTCAGCACCTAGAACCCCTCAACAAAATGATGTAGTAGAAAAGAAGGATAGAACTTTAGAAGAGATGAGTAGAACAATACTTTGCGAAAATAATCTTCTAAATATTTTTGGGCCGAAGCCATTCACACCGCATGCTATATTTTAAATCATGCATTAATTAGACCTATTCTCAAAAAGACTCCTTATGAACTTTGACATGATAGAAAGCCCAACATAGTCACTTACATGTTTTTGGTTGTAAATGTTTTGTGCATGATAATGGTAAGGATAACTTAGGTAAATTTGATTCAAAATCTGATGAAGCAATTTTTCTTGGCTATTCCTTAACTAGCAAAGCTTATCGTGTTTTTAATAAAAAACTCTTGTTGTGGAAGAATCTATACATGTGGCATTTGATGAAACTAACATCTCTGCTCAAAAGTAAATTGTTAGTGATAATATAGATTTGGAACAAAATGTGGAAGATTCAAGTATCTACAAAGAAGAGAATCAACCATGTAAGTTGAACAAAGAGATTGAACAACCTATTCTCTCACCTCAAGAAGAAAGAGGAAACAATGATGATTTGCCAAGAAAATGAAAGTTTGTTCATAATCACCCTAAGGATTTAATCCTAGGTGACCCTACAAAAGGTATTGAAACTTACTCTTCACTTAGAAATATTTGTAGTAACTTGATTTTTCTCTCACAGATTGAGCCTAAAAACTTTCAAGAAGCCGAATTCGATGAACATTGGATGATAGCTATGCATGAAGAGCTTAACCAATTTGAGAGAAACAAAGTGTGGGAACTTGTGCCAAAACCTAAAGATCATACCATTATTGGTACCAAATGGATCTTTCGAAACAAGCTTGATGAATCCGGCACAATTATAAGAAACAAGGCTAGACTTGTTGCACAAGGATACAATCAAGAAGAATGTATTGATTTTGATGAAACCTTTGCTCCGGTTGCTAGATTAGAAGCCATTCGCATGTTACTTGTATTTGCATATTTTAGAGATTTCAAACTTTATCAAATGGATGTAAAAAGTGTCTTTCTTAATGGTTTTATAAATAAGGAAGTTTATGTTAAACAACTCCCAGGTTTTGAAGATCATGCTTTTCCAAATCATGTTTTTAAACTATCAAAAGCTTTATATGGTTTGAAACAAGCACCTCGTGCATGGTATGAACGATTAAGTAAATTTTTGATTTAAAATAATTTTTCTAGAGAAACGATTGACACTACACTTTTTGTTAAAACTAAAAATGATGATTTACTTAATGTGCAAATATATGTGGATGACATTATATTTGGTGCTACTAATGAAACCATGTGTAAGGAATTTGCTAAGTGTATGCAAGGTGAGTTTGAGATGAGCATGATGGGAGAGCTAAATTATTTCCTTGGGCTTCAAATCAAACAATGTCAAGAAGAAATTTTTATCAACCAAGCTAAGTACACAAAAGAACTACTCAAAAAGTTTGGTATGTATGACTCAAAAATAGCTGGAATACCTATAAGCACATCCATTAAACTAGACAAGGATGAAAAAGGTAAATCCATTGATCAAACAAAATATCGAGGTATGATCGGCTCACTTCTTTATTTAACTGCAAGTAGACCCGATATTATGTTTAGTGTTTGTATGTGTGCTAGATATCAATCAAATCCTAAGGAATCACATCTCAGTGCTGTTAAAAGAATTTTTAGATATCTTGTTGGCACTCAAAATTTGGGACCGTTCTATCCTAGAGGTGTTGCATTTGATTTAATTAGTTACTCGGATGCCAACTTTGCCGGATGCAAACTTGATAGAAAAAACACCAGTGGCACTGTAGACACCCCATTTTGATCGGCCCTAAGACTTGAGCGCTTTTTTTTTTATTACCCAATGATGACAATTAGAATGTGTTTCTCACAAAATCCTCAGTAAGAGAGATAAAATTTGAACCTGAATCCCAACATTTACCATTATGGCCAAATTGTTTTAAACTACTAAATATTTCTTTAGTTTAGTATTTTGAAATTTTGCATAATTTTATGTGTTTGTTCATATATTTTTTGGTGTTTTTATATAAATTGGTATAAATTATATATTTTATATATTATATTATATATAATATAAAATAAAATTATAAAAAAATTTGTTTGATGTTGGAGAAGATGGTGGAAACCTATAGGGACTGGCCAGATAAATTGCCATTCGCACTCTAGGGCTATAGAACTTCAATCCGGACGTCTACAGGGGCAACTCCTTATTCTCTTGTTTATGGCATGGAAGCTGTTCTGCTAATTGAAATTGAAGTACCATCACTGCGGGTTATGGCTGATTGTCAAAAGTGTAGGAAGTGTGTTCTCAAATCTTCAGTAGCTATGGAAGTTTGGAAGTATTTTGGCTCAAAATTGAAATGTAAACAAAATTATTCTCCTTACTCTCTAACTCACTTGAATCATTCCTTCATCCCAAAAAAAACCTCTCTTATCATTAAAAAAAAAAAAAAACCTCCCCCGTAATCACAACCTTCCCCTCTTTATATAGCCTAAAATATAGAATATATTAATATATAATAGAATATAATAATATGTAATAATATATGCTTAATAGATAATAATATTATAATATATAATAATATATCTTATATAATATATATATATAATAACATATGTAATCCTGAGGTTTGATGTCGGCAGCCGAGGGCTGACCGACATCAAACAAATTTTTTTATTATTTTATTTTATAATATATATATATATATAATATATAAAATATATAATTTATACCAATTTATATAAAAACAGCAAAAAAATATATGAACAAACACATAAAATTATGCAGAATTTCAAAATACTAAACATGCCTTGAATAACATATATAATCCTGAGGTTTGATGTCCGCACTTCACGCGTCTTGAGATACAAGAAAAACCGCTCGGGCTCGTGTTTCACACGTCCCGAGATACAACCCGCCCAGGGCTGCGCTCCACGCGTCCTGAGATACAAGAAAAACCGCTCAGGCTCGTGTTTCACACGTCCCGAAATACAACCCGCCTAGGGTCGCGCTTCACGTGTCCTGGGATACAACCCGCCAGGGTCGCGCTACCAACGCAGAATTGCTAAGGCTTTTAACAAGAAGGTTAAGTTTAGGAATCTCAAGGAAGGAGATCTGGTGCTCAAAGACAACCGAGCTCCCATCCCTGACCCTAGGGGCAAGTTCAGACCCAATTGGACTGGTCCCTACATCATCAAGTTTATCTGGTCAGGAGGAGCAGTCATTCTCATGGACCTAGATAGCCTAGAATTTTCACAACCAATCAACATGGACAAGTTGAAGAAATATTACCCTTGAGAGGCTCGCTAAGCCGAAAACTCGAAAGGGCGACTTAGGCAAAAGTTAGAGCATGAAAAAAATTAAAAATTACGAAAAATTGAGCTCGCAAGGTTGAAAACCCTAAAGGGCAACTTTGGCAAAAGTTAGAGCGTAAAAGGAAAGAGTCAATACTCGAGTGAACCCGAACTGAACTACGTAAGGTCTGATTCCCATCTTCGGGATACATAGGCAACTTCATCCTGAAGTCCGGCCGTAAACACCTCCAACTCAACTATCCTGTCCATATGTTGATCAGGTCATCTTCGTCTATTCTTTATCTAAAAGTTCGGTTGTGATCCTTACTCTGAGAGAAGAACTGGTTACAGTGCTTGGCAGAGTTATTCAATCAAGGGGAAATTTTCCATCTTTGGATTCGGGGTTGTACATCTTGAAGATAGATTCCATATGTTTCAAGTTTTGATCCTTATCGAAAATGGTTTTGAAAAGTTTTGATAAAAGTTGATTACGTTCAAATTAATCTTTTTACAACTTAGACCATTTTTTGACCAAAAGGAAAACTTTTAGTGTTCACAACTTTAATTTCATTGATTTCAATACAAAGTTCTCCAACTCTCGATACAAATCAAAGTTGCTTTTATTACATGTAAAAGAAAACTTGAAAAGTAAAGATCAAAGCAAATAAACTAGGGGCATAGATGAGTCAGGTGTTCCTGCGTCCTCTGCTTGTGCTTATGGAAGCCTCTGATGCTAAAGTGGGCCTTGTTTGTGCCTCATCTTTGAGCCAAGTCAGGCACTTGCCAGAAAAGGGCACAGATGAAACTAGGGACAGGAGTCAGAAGTTCTCTCGTCCTCCACGCAGTGGGATATCTAGCCAATTGTGAACCTCGGATTGGGAATGAAACTAGGTACTCTACCCCCTCTTCTAGGCAAGTCTGGTCATGTCTGAACTGACGCCTGAATCGAAACGGAAAGTAGAACACACTGTGTGTCAAGCCAATCAGCCAAATGCCAAGTTGCCGAGTCATGCTGTAGCTCACCTCGGGCAGATAAAACCAGGGGCAACGCCAAGCAATGTCAACAGCAAACCTGTGGCACATCTCATGGTACCACCATCCCTCGTTCGGGAAATCCACTAGCTATTGGCGAAAGTAGTAAGCTTGAGTCGAGTACTCAGGGCAAGGGTCTACCACTTTCAGTTTGTCCATTAACCATACCTGGGACATGATAAAAAATAAGAGAGATTAAAGAACAGAGAAATGTACGTTGAGAGAAAAGTAAAGAGGGGGTTTTGAGAGAAAAACAGAGTTTAAGTGTTGAGTGATTTTAGAATCATAAATCAGAAGGGTGGGAAATCATACCTGGAGAAGTAGAAATGGAAAGCAAAGCGAAGTATGGCTTAAAGGAAAAAGGGCGTTGAGGCCGAAACTGCGAAAATTCATCTTTTTTGAGCCATTTAAAGTAGCTATCCAGCCTCAGAGCCTATTGATGAGCAGCATCTCCATCTTGAGAGCAAAATATAAACAGCATTGGAGCACCATTTATTGAGTTTTAGAAGGAGTAGTGCATGACAGCTAGACAGCACTAACCGACCTCTTTTTGAGGCCCGTCCGGGTCTAGGTGGTGGCCCAGACCAATGCAGATGCAGCAAAGGTTGGCTCCTTGTTCTAGCATATCGCGGCTATGTTTTAAGTACTATTTCGTTTGTACCAAGTCTCTTTCAGTATTTTCGAGTTGTTTTCATTTCGTTTTCCTGTTATCGAGTTGTAATTTACATATTTGTCCGGTTGTGGGTCGTTATCTGATTCAAGAACGAATGCAAGAGAAGGTATTCACAGTTTAAAGTCCTGTACGATGCTATTATTCATCACATGCTATTCATCACACATTATGCGAGGACATCATCCAAAAACAAAAAAACAAAAAAAAAAATTTCTGTCATAAATTGGTGGGTCCAACCACGATCATGAGTCTATCTAAATCTAGTGTTTAAACTACAAAAAAAAAAAAAAAAAAGGGGGAGGAATTTTGGTTTTGTTTTGTTCCGATAAATCGTAAGTTGTTCATTATTTCGTATGTTGGTATTCTGTCCTGTACCCGTGCTATCGAGTTTGTATCGCCAGCAAATGCATAGTAATTTTCACCGGCAATGTTTTTCCGATGAGCGATGACCAGGTGATCGACTGGTGTTGCTCTATTTTGTGTCCATTTTGTGTCTATTTTTGTGTTCATTTGATCGAGTTTTGTCTATTTTGTGTCCATTATTCGGATTTGTTATTTGGATTTGCACAAAAATAAAAACAAAAAAAGAGGAAGACAAACTCATTTTATTAATATCAGGGATTAACCCTGATCAAATTTGTACAAACATATATACAACAACAAACCCAGAAATACAAAAAAAAAAACAAAAAAAAAAAACAAAAAAAGAAAAGAAAAACAACAAGCCCAGAGAGAAAAAAAAACAAAACAAAACAAAAAAAAAAAAGAAAAAAGAAAAAAGAAAAGAAAAAAAAGAGAGAGATCTTGTTCTTCTTTCTTCTCCAGCAATGGCCACATGCCGACATGCCGACCTTCGGCAAACGGCCATACGCCGACCTCATTTGCTTGACGCTCTCGCCGTTTTCTTCATCTCACTTTCGTTTTGGGAGACCTTCGAAGGCCCTGCCTCAGTGTGTTCCCATAGAGAAGGCCTTGCCTCAGCGTTTTCACCAAGAGAGTTAACTCTTCGCTGACTATCAAAGGCAAAATACGACGGCGCTCCTAACCGGGCCATACAAGTGGCCTGTCGTTTTACCTCTTTATTCTCCATGGAGGTAGCCTTCCGTTTCAGTTCTTTGTTCTTCGCTTTCAGCGCGCAAATCTCCGCTCGCCCGTCCTTATACATATGCTGAATCAAAGTGAGTTGGGCGTTAACCTGATGTACCTCACACGTCTTGTTTTGCAGACAATGAGACAGGTTAGTGACTGCGGCCACTGTCTCCATACACGACTTCAACGTGTAGTGGTTGGCCTCAATATCAGTTTGAGCAGCCATCACTTGCTCAACTGTTAGTGTAGGAAGACTAGGATGAGTAAGAGCAGGGGCACTTGGCCCAGAGGAGCTCGATGGATCATTAAGATCCGGAAAGAGAGAGGGGGCGAGACGAAGCCATGTATAGGAAGAAAGAGGAAAGAAGGGAGTCGCAGAGAAATGGCAGAAAATAGAAGAGGAAGAGAAGAAGGAGAGTGGTGAGTGATGAAGAAGGAAAAATCAGTGATGGAGAAGAAGACGGAGAAGACTGATTAAGAAGAAGGATGAAAAAGAAGAAAACAAAATAAAAGAAGGCAAAGAGGGAGAGAGTCGAGGCGAGCGTCATTCGAGGCCTGCTTTTGTCGGCCAGTGACGCAAAAGCAAGCCGCGTGTCAGACGCGGTTATCAAAAAAGAGAGAGACGCGGGAAAGTTGTGTATGCATGTATGTATATATATTGTATAGCTATGTAATATAGATATTTGTTTGAACATTTGGTCAAAAGAGTGGCTTGGGTTCAGTGGTGTGGCTCAGTGGTTAAAGGCTGAAAGGCTGAGCCCGAGGTCAAGGGTTCGAACCCCACAACAAATGTTTCTTTTGTTTTGTTTTGGTTTTGTGTATATGTCTCATATCTATGTATATATATTTGTTTGAAAATTTGGTCATAAGAGTGACTTGGGTTCAGTGGTTTGGCTCAATGGTTGAGGGACCAAAGGACAAGCTTGAGGTCAGGGGTTTGAAACCTCGCATCCTATGTCCATCCATTTTGTGTTTTTTCTTTCTTTTTGTGTGTTTTGCGTACGCACGCTGTCATAGACCGTATATATTGCATATATGTCCGTATATGCATGTTTGCATATGTATAGAGACCGTATGTACATAATTGTAAGTATTTTGTTTATATATGTATATATGTATACCGTATGTATATATCTATGTATATTTTGTCTGTATATGTAAATATTTGTGTGCATTACCCTGGATGTGTTTGAAATGAGTTCCTAGGAGACCAACTGTGACGGTGGAAACTAGAGTTTGAATGGCGATGCCTAGAACGCAAAGGTTTGAAATTTCTGAGATTAAAGTCTGGTTTAAATACCCAGAGGTGTATCATCGGCTTGAAATCTGTATGGCAGCCCCATAGGCTGAGGTAGCTTGTATGTGCCTCAATTCTGGATATTAAACCAACCTAGTCAGTCACCCTATTGGAGAATAGGGAAAGTTGCGAATATGATCAGGAAGAAAAGCGGCATCAGTGGCTTCTACATGTAGAGATTACCCCTTGTCAGCAAAAAAATCATTCTACCATACTTCTTCCACTCGCGTGAGACGCGTTTGGACTTTGAATCCACCTTTGCTCCTTTTACGTGAAACGTGTTAAGATTACTCCGGTTACAAGCCTCCCTTTCGCATGAGATACGGTTGGGTACGTCTATTGGTTATACCACTATTTCTCCTCTCGCGTGAGACGCGTTTAGATGTATTTACTATTTATCCTCTCGTGTGAGACACGTTTGGATTCATTCACTATTCCTCCTCTCGCGTGAGACGCGTTTGGATTCGTTCACTTTTCCTCCTCTTGGGTGAGACGCGTTTGGATCTCCAGTTTACTATTCCTTCTCTTGCGTAAGACGCATTTGGATCTCAAGTCCACATTTTCTCCTATCGTGTGAGACGCATTAGGATTGTTTCCTCGGTTAAAAACAGCAGGTGCGCCTGTTGTTCACACCACCCCATCTTTCCTCCTTTCGTGTGCGACATGTTAGGTTGTTGATTCACTCGGTTTAAAAAACATCAGGTGCGCCTGGTGTTCACACTATATTTCCTCATTCACTTTGTGCATTTAGCGCACACTTTCATTACATTTGTGTATTTATCGTACAGTCTCGTACCTTTCTCTTGTATCTCAGGACGTGTGAAGCGCGACCTTGGGCGGGTTGTATCTCGGGACGTGTGAAACACGAGCCCGAACAGTTTTTCTTGTATCCCAGGACGCGTGAAGCGTGACCCTGGGCAGGTTGTATCTCGGGACGTGTGAACCACGAGCCCGAGCGATTTTTCTTGTATCCCAGGATGCGTGAAGCGTGACCCTAGGCGGGTTGTATCTCGAGACGTGTGAACCACGAGCCCGAACGATTTTTGTTGTATCCCAGGACATGTGAAGCGCGACCCTAGGCGAGTTGTATCTCGGGACGTGTGAAACACGAGCCCGAGCGATTTTTCTTGTATCCCAGGACGCGTGAAGCGCGACTTTTGGTGGGTTGTATCTCGGGATGTGTGAAACACGAGCCTGAGCTGTTTTTCTTGTATCTTAGGACGCGTGAATCGCGAGCCTGGGCGTATTTCATCTTGGGACGTGTGAAGTACGAGCCCGAGCAGTTTTTCTCCTCTTCTCACGATTTTAGAGTGATTAGAGTATCTCAGGACGTGTGAACCATGAGCCTGGGCGTATTTCAGTGCTTAAAATTCTTTGAGTGCTGGACACATCTCTTGTGATTCAAAGTGAAATACAAGTGTGACCGGGTTCCAATATCGAACTGCGGCATGGAGGAATGGAAAACAAAGCGAAGTACAGCTCAAAGGAAAAAGGGCGTTGAGGCCGAAACTGCAAAAATTCATTTTTTTCGAGCCATCCAAAGTAGCTATCTAGTCTCGGAGCCTATTGATGAGCGGCATCTCCATCTTGAGAGCAAAATATAAAAGCATGGGAGCACCATTTATTGAGTTTTAGAAGGAGCATTGCATGACAGCTAGACAGCACTGACCAAACTCTTTTTGAGGCCCATCCGGGTCTAGGTGGTGGCCCAGACCAGTGCAGATGCAACAAAGGCTGGCTCCTTGTTCTAGTATATCGTGGCTATGTTTTAAGTACTGTTTTGTTTGTACCAAGTGTCTTTCAGTATTTTCGAGTTGTTTTCATTTCGTTTTCCTATTATCGAGTTGTAATTTACATATTTGTCCGGTGTGGGTCGTTATCCGATTCAAGAACGAATGCAAGAGCAGGTATTCATAGTTTGAAGTCTTGTACGATGCTATTATTCATCACATGCTATTTATCACACATTATGCGAGGACATCATCCAAAAACAAAAAAAAAAAACTTTTCTTTCATAAACTGGTGGGTCCAATCCTGATCATGAGTCTATCTGAAGCTAGTGTTTAAACTACAAAAAAAAAAAAGGGGGAGGAATTTTGGTTTTGTTTTGTTCCGATAAATCGTAAGTTGTTCATTATTTCGTATGTTGGTATTCTGTCTTGTACGCATGCTATCGAGTTTGTATCGCCAGAAAATGCATAGTAATTTTCACCGACGATGCTTTTCCGATGAGCGATGACCAGGTGATCGACTGGTGTTGCTCTATTTTGTGTCCATTTTGTGTCTATTTTTGTGTTCATTTGATCGAGTGTTGTCTGTTTTGTGTCCATTATTCAGATTTGTTATTTGGATTTGCACAAAAATAAAAACAAAAAAAGAAGAAGACAAACTCATTTTATTAATATCAGGGATTAACCCTGATCAAACTTGTACAAACATATATACAACAACAAACCCAGAAATACAAAAAAAAAAAAAAAAAAAAGAAACAAAAACAACAAGCCCCGAGAAAAAAAAAAACAAAACAAAACAAAACAAAAAAAGAAAAAAAGAAAAGAAAAAAAAGAGAGGGATCTTGTTCTTCTTTCTTCTTCGGCAATGGCCACATGCTGACATGCCGACCTTCGGCAAACGGCCATATGCCGACCTCATTTGCTTGACGCTCCCGCCATTTTCTTCATCTCACTTTCGTTTTGGGAGACCTTCGAAGGCCCTGCCTCAGTGTGTTCCCCAAGAGAAGGCCCTGCCTCAATGTTTTCACTAAGAGAGTTAACTCTTCGCCGACCATCAAAGGCAAAATATGACGGCGCTTCGAACCGGGCCATACAAGTGGCTTGTCGTTTTACCTCTTTATTCTCCATGGAGGTAGCCTTCCATTTCAGTTCTTTGTTCTCTGCTTTCAGTGCGCAAATCTCCGCTCGCGCATCCTTATACATATGCTGAAGCAAAGTGAGTTGGGCGTTAACCCGATGTACCTCACACGTCTTGTTTTGCAGACGATGAGACAGGTTAGTGATTACGGCCATTGTCTCCATACACGACTTCAACGTATAGTGGTTGGCCTCAATATCAGTTTGAGCAGCCATCACTTGCTCAACTATCAGTATAGGAAGACTAGGATGAGTAAGAGCAGGGGCACTTGGCCTAAAGGAGCTCGATGGATCATTAAGATCCGGAAAGAGAGAGAGGGGGTGAGACGAAGCCATGTATAGGAAGAGAGATGAAAGAAGGGAGTCGCAGAGAAATGGCAGAAAATAGAAGAGAAAGAGAAGAAGGAGAGTGGTGAGTGATGAAGAAGGAGAAATCAGTGATGGAGAAGAAGACGGAGAAGACTGATTAAGAAATAGGATGAAGAAGAAGAAGACAAAATAGAATAAGGAAAAGATGGAGAGAGTCGAGGCGAGCGTCATTCGAGGCCTACTTTTGTCGGCCAGTGATGCAAAAGCAAGCCGCGTGTCAGACGTAGTTATCAAAAAAGAGAGAGATGCGGGAAAGTTGTGTGCATGTATGTATATATATTGTATAGCTATGTAATATAGATATTTGTTTGAACATTTGGTCACAAGAGTGGCTTGGGTTCAGTGGTGTGGCTCAGTGGTTGAAGGCTGAAAGGCTGAGCCCGAGGTCAGGGGTTCGAACCCCACAACAAGAGTTTCTTTTGTTTTGTTTTGTTTTGGTTTTTGTATATGTCTCATATCTATGTATATATATTTGTTTGAACATTTGGTCATAAGAATGGCTTGGGTTCAGTGGTGTGGCTCAGTGGTTGAAGGCTGAAAGGCTGAGCCCGAGGTCAGGGGTTCGAACCCCACAACAAGAGTTTCTTTTGTTTTGTTTTGGTTTTGTGTATATGTCTCATATCTATGTATATATATTTGTTTGAACATTTGGTCATAAGAATGGCTTGGGTTCAGTGGTTTAGCCCAGTGGGTTGAAGATTCAGAGAGTCTAAGCCCGAAGTCAGGGGTTTAAACCCCATACCCAGTGTTTCATTTGGTTTGTTTTGGTTTTCTGTATATATGTGTCTTGTATATATATATCTTGTATAGTATATATATTTGTTTTGTTTGTATATTTTGTCACAAGAGTGCCATGGCTCAGTGGTTGAGGACTCGGAGGCCAGGCCAGAGGTCAGGGGTTCGAACCCCGTGTCCATGCATTTTGTGTTTTTTTCGTTTTGCTTGTTTTGTGTACGTGTGCCGACATCAACAAACGGAATATGCCTTCTCAGTAACGACATCTTCCTACTGACATCCGTAAGCGGAATATTCCCCACCTGTATATATACCATATATGTCCGTATATAGCTATGCATATACTGTATGTCTATGTGTATATGTCCGTGTGCATATACTGTATATCTCTGTCATATACCTTATATCTCTGTCCATATACCGTATATGTCTATGTATAGATCCGTATATATCTGTGTATCTATACCGTATATACCTGTGTATCTATACCGTATATATCTGTGCATATATCCATATCTGTCTGTGTATATATACCATCTGTGTCCTCATTGGGTAATAAAAAAAAGCACCCAAGTCTTAGGGCCGGTCAAAATGGGGTGTCTACAGTTGCCCCTCTTTGACAGAACTCGGAGTCATAAAATGACGTGAGTGAATGTCAAAGCCTGAAGACGACCCATTTGACGAGGTTGTAAGACTTGGGCAAACAAACAAATATGCAAACAATTGGTTGAACCCGAGGGTTGCCTACGTACCCTTTTGCAAAGAATCAAACCTGCATAGTTCAGGGGCAGAATGCAAGTGATATGCACTTGAAAGTTAGACACACACGCTTCGCGAAGCCGGTTATTTGAAAACTTATGATCATGTAATGAAGATGCAAAGTAATAACAGATGCAACATATGAATGAGTAGCTTCAAGTTTAAAATCAATACATCTAGAACATATTCTAACCACGCCAAAACGCGGGACGAGGAAAGAAAACACCGCTCAGGATTGTGTTTCACGCATCCTAAGAAATCAAGAAATGAAAACCACTCGAGGTTGCGCTCACGCATACCGAGACAGAGGCAAAACACGCCCAGGCTCGCAGTTCATGCATCCTGAGATATTCTAATCACACTGAAATTGTGAGAAGAGGAGAAAAATCGCTCGGACTCGCACTTCATACGTCCCGAGATGAAATACGCCCAGGCTCACGGTTCACGCATCCTGAGATACTCTAATCACTCTAAAATCGTGAGAAGATGAGAAAAACTGCTCGGGCTCGCGCTTCATACGTCCCGAGATGAAATACGCCCAGGCTCGCGATTCACACGTCTTGAGATACAAGAAAAATCGCTTGGGCTCATGTTTCACACGTCTCGAGATACAACCCACCTAGGGTCGCACTTCACGCGTCCTGGGATACAAGAAAAATCGCTTGGGCTCGTGTTTCACACGTCCCGAGATACAACCCACCCAGGGTCGCGCTTCACGCGTCCTGAGATACAAGGAAAACCTCTCGGGCTTGTGTTTCACACGTCCCGAGATATAACCCGCCCAGGGTCACGCTTCACGTGTCCTGAGATACAAGAAAACCCGTTCAAGCTCATGTTTCACACGTCCCGAGATACAACCCGCCCAGGGTCGCGCTTCACGCGTCTTGAGATACAAGAAAAACCGCTCAGGCTCGTGTTTCACACGTCCCGAGATACAACCCGCCCAGGGTCGCGCTTCACGCGTCTTGAGATACAAGAAAAACCGCTCAGGCTTGTGTTTCACACGTCCCGAGATACAACCCGCCCAGGGTCGCACTTCACGTGTCCTGGGATATAAGAAAAATCGCTCGGGCTTGTGTTTCACACGTCCCGAGATACAACCCGCCCACGGTCGCGCTTCACGCATCCTGAGATACAAGAAAAACCGCTCAGGCTTGTGTTTCACACGTCCCGAGATACAACCCGCCCAGTCTCGCGCTTCACCCGCCCGCTCCTTGTCATGTAGTCGAGCTCTTCCACATACCAGGTATTGTCGGGAAGGTCCTCACCCCAATCTTCATCGGTGTGAGCCAAATGTAAGTCCTCGTCATCCCACCAGACTCCTTCAGCAATCGACAAATAGTTGTCCAGCTCCATTCGGATTACCCTTACATCCCCGTGGGTTTTGAGTCATTACGGTTTTTAGGTTGTCTTCATTTCCTTCTTGTGCAAACTGCTTCAATGTAGCTTCCTGTTCTATGTCCACAATACTTACAATGCCCAGTTCTGAAGTTTCCACACCGATGTTTGCCGGTAATTTCCCCTTTTCATTGACTATTCCGGCCACCACAATAGTTCCTGCTTCCTTTTCCTTTGGTTTTGTTTTGGTTTCCTCTTTCTTGTCTGGCTTGTCACTAGGCCATCCAGAATTGTCCGTTAATCCATGCAAATCAAACCAGGCAATCCGTACATCTTTTTGATCTTGTTCATCAAAGAACTACAGGTTGTCTAGATCTTCCTCTAACTCTACAAAATTATCCAAATCTTGGTTTGGGCCATCCGCTCTAACCACATTTACCTCCACTGCCATTGGCAATACCAATTCCGATTTGATTTGAAAAATCGGCACGATATAGCAGCTTGGATCATACATTCCCCTAGACAAGTCCTCGGAACTCTCCGATAGCAAACTCGTACCTTCTTCCAAGGTCGACTTCCTCTCTACTGTAAGTGTCACCACAGGTTTAGGTTGGTGGTTGGATGGATGGTTGGACGTGTCCATCATGCACAGATATGTGCTTTCTGGAATGAACAACGTTGGTTTTGGTAGATGGGGGGGGTAATATACACGCTGGGGTCATACGGGATGGCCAGTGTATGGATTAGATTTAGGTTTTGAGGTGGCGGGACTTGATTATGAGTTGGCAGTGGGTTGGTAATTGTATTTGGTTTCTCGGGTGGTGCTATCACCTTGTTGTCGATGAGGTCTTGAATCTCATAACGCAGTCGGAAGCATTGGTCAGTATCATGACCATGTTGTTGGTGAAATGCACAATATTTGGTTGTGTTTGGGTGGAAGAGGATCAGGCAGTGGGCGAGACTCTAATGATTTGAGGTGCCCTTTTTTGATTAGCACCTTCATGGCTTGAGATAGGGTCATGTAGAGTTAGGTGAATGTCCTGTAGGGTCGGATAGGGTTGGCTGAAGGTTGTGGAACTATATTGGCAAAGGGATTGGCAATATTAGTTGTGGTGACAACACTTACATCTGGTCTTGCAGCTATGCTACCACTGGCAGCATTGGAACTGCGAACAAAAGTCCTCTTGACCTGCTCTCTCTCATCTGTAAGCAACCCCTGTTTCATAGCATCTTCAATTTGAACCCCTATTTCGTGGAGTTCTGAAAATGTAGCTATTGGGATGACAATCATCTTTTGTAACAGCTTGTCTTGGAGATTACGGACTACCATCCTTATCTGGTCTTTCTTTGAAGGCCTTGTAGTCATCATTGAAGCCTTAGCCCTCCACCTCGTCACAAAGTCCGAGAAGCTTTCTTTTGGCTCCTGGCGCGTTGCGTCAAAGTCGTAAGTTGTGATCTCGATTTGTGTGTTGTATGAGTATTGTGCGATGAAGGCCTCAGCCATTTTCTCCCAATTCTGTTTAACAGAATCCTCCAACTTTGCATACCAGATGGCTGCTATTCCCAACAAGGTCCGACCGAAGAAAGATAACTTTTGAAGTCTGGTCAGGCCCATTGGCCTCAAGATGTCTGAGAATAGACACAAATGAACCATGGGATCTCTGGAGCCATTGAATCGATCAATATGTGGCATCTTGAACCGATTTGGCAAGGTTATTGCTGAGTCAGTATACCCATCTTCGATGTTAGGGATTGAGGTAACACCCTGCGCTTTTTTGAAAAGCTTCTCTAGCTTGTTGATTTTAAGCATAGTTAAGTCAACTTCAAATTCAAACGGAGCCTTGGTTTGGTACATAGGTACCTTGGAGGCTTGTGGTGGGATTGGGTCTACTGGAATGCCCTGATTCTCAGCCTGGGCATTAGCAGTATGGACTGGGGCTGCAAGTATTGGGATGCCCGCAGGAGATGCATGAAATGCAGAAGCCGCTGCTGGCTATGTTTGTTGTTGTTGCAGCCGGTTTATCACTTCAGCTTGGTGGGTTGCAACTTCAGCTTGGTGGGCAGCATCTTGCTGCATGGTTTCAACTGTTTGTTGGAGATGACGGATCATGTCCTCCATACTGACTGCAGGGTACTGAGTCATCTGAATAGGCGGGTGATTTCTTGCTGGCCTAGATGTAGAAGACTGTCCCTGACTAGATACAGGTGAGACAAGGGGTGACTGCTGAAAAGACCGAATTGGTGAACTCTGCTTGACTCTTCTTTGTCTTGTAACTGGTGGGAGTGAAACAAACACTGGTTGTCCCCTAACAAGATCTCTGGCTCTGTAAAGCCTTTTGACACGAGTCCAGAATACTTGAGGGATATCCAAATTTTTGAAGCTATGGTGTTAAACTACCTAGCAAAAGGAATAAAGCAAAAAAGAAAGCAGTAATCAGAAACCGCACAGCATCTCAGCTCAAATGTTATCAACATAGATGTAATCAAAGTTGTAGGACTGTACTCTACACTGAATTCTGCCACCCAAAACAGAGACCAAACTTGCAACTGATACGCACATTCCTGTACAGTTTCACTATAAAGCACATACCAGTACCGTGGACTTAATGGATTAAAGAAAAGGAAAGGTAATATAAAAGAGGCTAATAAAATTGAGCTTAAAATGAATCAACCAACATAAAGAACCAATATGATTGATTGAATTCGGTCGGAAGTTATACTAAGTTTATTGTGTCAAGGCTTGTCTTACATTAGTCTATAATGTTTTGATGAATCTTGAAGCGTCTCTACTTCCCTTCTTGAATTTGCTTCATGATAGGAAGGAGGGGTGGTCGTTATGCATTACATTTATTGATATTTATCCTATCGTGTCCAAAATCAACTTGCAACCATAGATGGTTTGGGAACCGAGTTCGCTCCTCTCTTGACTATTTTCCATGATAGAGAAGAGTAGAAGAGACAAATATGGCCAGGAATACCCTGTCTGCATGTTTGCACTGTTTCACCTCAGGCACAAAAAAAAAAACAGATTTCTGCAAAGAAAACAAGGTATGCTTGGATTTATTTGGGGCTCGACTAAGTCTTGTTTTGGGTCGGCAAGGCTCCAAGAAATATACACTTTTGGTCGAAAGCAATGATAAGGTGAAACAGAACAAATCTCAACAAGGTAGACAGAGTAATTCCTAAGGAGCATCGCTCGATCATTACATATTATTTGTTGTAATAAATTAGACAGCCCCTTTTCATTATTATTCATTCTGATTTGTAATATTTATTTATTCGGACACTTGGACATTCGGACCCTCCTTCGCGAAGACAAATATGTAATAATGTGTATGTCTTCCAACCCCACGTCTTTCTCCCTTTTCTTTACCAGCTTATGATGGTTAGTTTAAGGACATCATGTTTAATTTAGCATACTCATGTTTGCATCCACTTGTATTGCATGCATAAAAGTTCGGCTCATCATATTATTCAAATGTCAAATTCAAACTCTTTACTTGAATACGTGCGCTATCACATGCCTTGAATTGACTCGCATGCTATTCCCGTAGCCGAGCTTATTAATTGCATATTGTATGTTTTGCATTAGCCATATTACATAGTTAGGATCATGCATTTTTCTAACTAGTTCCTTTTTTGGCTTGGAGTACGAGGTAAGTTTTTATACTTTAGCATATTGCATAAGTGTGATTGTTGTCGTATCAAACATACTACCATAAGGCTCAATGCTTAATTGTTAAACTGCTTGAATGCTTGTGGATGAAGGTTATTCACTGAAATTGGGATACTTTGATTGCATGTATATATGAGATCACTTTTTCAAGTGGTACATATTCAAAACACTTTTTCAAAACAAACATGAAATCAAACGTTCCAACTTCTAGTGAAATTAGTCTATACTTGTATGTTAAAAATAAAATAAGAACATATACTGTACATAAGAATCACATCATAATTAGTAGAGGCCGATATTTCATCGGGTGAGTGGGGTGCTCATTATTGACCTTCCCTTCTCATACCTAAATTCCCGAACCAAGACACTTTGGTAATGAAGGATTGATGACCTTTGGCATGAGTCACGGGTTTCCTAAATTTCTCAAAATAAATATTTAGGTGGCGACTCTGATATCTGGCAAAGCAGTCCATTTTTGGCATTTGATTCAAAACATCGATTTTCCAAAAGCAATTGCCGGATTTAGACTCTTTTCGTGTTTCCACTGTTTCACATTGCACTTGTGAAATCAGATTCAGAACCAACACAAGTAGAGTCCGAACTGTAGGGGCTATTTCATTCTTCCGAAAGGGAGCGCGGAAAGCCGAGCTACAGGCACTTGTCACTTTCTTGGTAGCTCATTGGTATCTTGGTTTAGCAAAAAGCAAAATTCTGTTACTTTATCAACGGCCGAAGCTGAATATATAGCTTCCAGAAGTTGTTTTGCCCAAATACTTTGGATGAAACAATAATTTGAGGACTTTGATTTGCATTATGATCATATCCCTATTAAATGTGATAATACTAGTGCCATCAATTTAAGTAAAAATTCGGTCCAACACTCACGAACAAAACGTATTGAAATTCGACATCATTTTTTAAGAGATCATGTTCAAAAAGGAGATATTGTACTTGAAGTTGTAAACACCGACAAGCAATTGGCGGATATTTTCACAAAACCCCTAAATGAGGATCGCTTCAATTTTATTCGTGGCGAGCTTGGAATGTCGATTTCTACTTAAAAAGTTTTGTTATGACTGTGAAACTTGAATTTTTGTTAAAATGATATATGTGTATTGCTACATTGATATGGAAACATTTATATCAGTTGAATGCTCTCAAGTCCTTCATACATTTATTCTCCTTAACAGTTTGTTATTCTCAACTGCGTAATTTTTTTTGGTTCTACCTCTTGAGGTAAAATTAATTTTTTTTAAACCGTCATGGTATTTTTTTTTGTATTACCATTCCAGCAACACCAACGTCTCATTCAGTTTAATTTCTGCTGGTATTATTTTATTTTAATTTATTTTATTTTGTTTTGCTATTAGGATTAATTTCTTTTATTTTTATTTTTTCTCACTATTATTTTTTTGTTTGGGCTTAATTTTCTTATTTTTTTTGCTTTTTTATTTCATTTTTTAGTACTTAAACATAAAAACAAAAACACATCAAAATACAAATATTTACATAAAAAAAAACACCCTTCTTTTTTTTTTTTTACGGCCACACGCCGATCAAAATAAACATTAAAAAAAAAAAACCCTTCACTTTTTTCCGGCCATACGCCGATCTTACTTACTCGCCTCTTCCATCGTTTTCTTTTTCTTTTATCACCTTGGGCGACCCTTGACGCCCCTGCCCCCGTGCTTTCGTCGAGAGCAACGACTCCCCGCTAACTATCAAAAGCCAAGAACGACGTTGCTCTAAATCGGGCCATGGAGGTGGTCTTCCATTTAAGCTCTTTATTTTCGGCCTTCAGTGCGCCTATTTCTGCTCGCGCATCCTTGTACATGCGCTGGAGTAGAGCGAATTGGGCGTTGACCTGATGGAGCTCACTCGTCCTGTTCTGCAATCGATGAGCCAATTTTGTGACTGCCGTCACCGTCTCTATACAGGACGTCAGTGTGAATGATTGGCTTCAATGTCTGATTGAGCTGCCATTATTTGCTCAATCGACATCATAAGAAGGTTGGGAAGAGTAAGAGCCGGGGCACTCGGCCCAGCTGCGCTTACAGGATCATTCAGATCCGGAGAGAGAGTAAGCGGACGGGACGAGGCCATGTGGTCGTAGAACGAGGTGTAATCGCAAGGAAGGTAGTTTTTGGCAGCCTTTCTGCTCTGCTCAGTCTCTCTGTTCTGTCTCTCAATGAAGAAGAAGATCGAAGAGAGTGATGACAAAGAGATAGAAGAGAGTGAGGTGAAGAAGAAGAAGCAGACGAGTGTGATTAAAAAGAAAGTTAAAGAGAAGAGGCTGAAGAGAAGACGACAAGGAGGACGAGATAGCCGAGGCGAGCGGCAATCGAGGAGAGCTGCTTTTATCGGCCAATGAAGTAAAAGCTAGGCCGCGTGGCAACCGCGTTTTGCGAAAAAAGAGAAAAATGCGGGAGAGTTGTATGTGTATAGATATATGTATATATATGTTTTGATTATCTATTTTTTGATGTCATTTATCACTATCATTTTCCTCCTCCTCCTCCAGATTCTGACCCATGATTTCCTTTTGATAATGTCACAAGGGGAGAAATTATATGATGTTATGTATTGTGGTATTATTTTCAAATTATGGTATTATTTGAGAACTAATCTGATGATTATGTATTTATCGTTTGATATCTTAGTCTTATATCATGTTGTTCATTAAAGCTTATTTATTACACATGTGCTAACCTATGTGTTTAGAAATGAATTCAGGGAGTATGACTTGAGTGGAGAATGTATTTACTATTTGATTAAATCAGGAGTTCAAACAGCCCAAAATAGAGGTTTAAACAACTCAGCACAACAACAGTTCAAAAGGTTCAAAAGGTTCAAGTGGAAGATATTCAAATTTGTAAAGATGGAGTGGAAGATATTCAAATTGGTAATGATGGAAGTACAACGGCTAAAACGGCTATAATCAAACAGCCCAAAACAGTGGTTCAAACAGTTCAGCACAACAGTAGTTCTAAAGGTTCAAGTGGAAGATATTCAAATTTGTAATGATGGAAGTACAACGGCTAAAAACGGCTATAAATTCAAATTGGTAGTGATAGAAGTACAACGGCTATAAACGGCTATAATTTTCATTATATATACCAAAGCCTCTAATGTAAACAAGTTACAAAAACCTGAAAATATTCTTTGATCTATAATCACTCACATCTATTCTCAGAAATTATACACTGAGCCTTATAGCTTTAAGCCCATCTTTCCTGTGTGAGGTTTACAAAAAAACCAAAGCTTCATTTTTATATCTATCTTTGAGAGATAATTCTTGTAGCTTTTTGTGAAAGCAAAAATGCCTTCTTTTCAACCTTGTAAGAGTGTAGTACACTCAGTGTTCTTGACTTAGAAAGTCAGTGTAAAATCTGTGGAGGATTGCTCCAACTATGAAAAGGTTGCTAACACCCTATGAAGCTAGAGTATAGTGGAAAATCTCAAGTGAAGCTTGAGGAGTGGACGTAGGCCGAGTTGAAGCTGAACCACTATAAATTTGTTTGACTCTCTCTCCCTTATCTCTTTATTTTATTTTAAATTTCCATAGCGATATTTCACATTTTTACTGTGCTAAAATCATTAACTAACATAGTTGTTAAGACACTTGTTTTAATTATTTTTATTTCATTAATTATATTTATCTATTATGCTAGTCATAATTTTTATTAGGGTATTATTAATTTTAATTATAAAAACCTAATTCAGCCCCCCTCTTAGGTTGTCTTTTGGGTAACACTTTTTCTTTTACACTATTAATTGAGTTGATATCTATGAGAGATAAGTGACTGACTTGATCGTCGGAGTACCTCCGAATGGAACCGTGGTATGCTTATCTTCTTGTGTGCAGGTGGTTGGTTTAATCTATTCTGCCATGTGTTCTCCAGCTAAGTTTCCTGTTTGGTTGTAAGGTCGGAAATCAACACCCACAATTTGGCGTCGTCTGTGGAAACTTAGTAAAGAATAGATGGCTAACGCTGGACAAAAGGTAAGAGTCACGGATGGCATACACAGTGAGGAAGAAGAGTACATGGATCCAAATGCTAGAGGAGGAAACAATGACGAAGAAGTGCAAGAAGTAAATCCTGAAGCAAACAATGCCGACAACGAGAGCAACTTCTAAGTATGGAAAGAAATATGCCCGAGAAAAGACGACGAGGTGAAGGACTTGGCAAACAAATTGATGGACTTACAAACCGTAGTGAACTTCATGATGCAGAACAAAGTGATGCAACCAGCGTTGCCCTTTACCGGCAATGCTGACCCTAATAGCAAACGACGGCGTCCAGAGAGAAGGATAGGTTGCTGTACCAACCATCCCACAGCATGAGAAGAGGCCTGGGAACTCACACCGACGGTCACAGAACGCCGGGCGGACAGAATCACAACAAGAGGAGTCACATAGAACCCTAAAGACCAGAGGAACCCATATCAGGGGATCTTGACAGATTAATGAATAAGGCCTCTACTTTGACAACATAATAGACGTGGAGAAATCCGAACATGCACATCCCAGCATTGGAAGCAGAGCACCAAAGAGACTAAAATCTACCGATAGCCGAGCTCCTGGGCAGACGAAGGAAGACTTGCGAGACTACCTCTAGAGAAATAGGTAGGGCGCCGACATTATGTCCATTGCTCAACCAAGACCATCTTTCTAGGTAAAGTTGGATGCATTAGAGGCACTAAAGAGATTTAGTATATCGAGGTTCCAAATTTATGATGGTAAGTCAGAACTTTCATGTTGGTTTATATTTAAATGCAATGTCTCTGTGAAGTGGAAACAAGCAGTTGTTATGCAAGGTGTTCCCATCGACATTTGGGGAAATAGCATTAGATTGGTTCCTCAAATTGTCAAAAGGATGCATCAAGAATTGGGAAGGCTTGGCCAAGATATTTGTGGCCAGGTTTGTTACGAACAGATTGCAGCCATTAAGGGTCGATTCCCTATTGGCCTTGAAGATTGACGATGGCGAAAGCCTTAGGGCTTACGCCAAGAGATACTACAAGGTTTACAATCGAATACCAATTTGTAACCAAGAATTTGCAGTCGTGTCTTTCAAGAACGACTTGGAGAATGATTGCCCACTTCGGCAATCCCTTATAAAGACTCTCCTGAAGAGCATGGAGGACCTCATGGCAAGGATTGAAAAGTATGCAAGGACAGAGGAAGACAAGAAAATAAAGAAGGCAAGTATAGTAAAGCAAGAGAAGAGAAACGACTCACTAAAGCGCAATCGAGGAAATACCGGCATCGACAGGCCGGAATCAGAAATGAAGTCTATGCAAGTTGTGAGCACAGTTTTCAGGATCCCATTCTACAAGATTTTGGATAAGAACAAGAATCAGCCTACTTTAGGGCACTGCAGAAGACCTCGAGGGAGTACATTGGCAGGAACCCCGAGAAGAATTGTGCTTACCATGACAAGAATAGGCACATGACTCAAGGGTGTCGGACTCTGAAACAACACTTGGAGGACTTGGTTAGGAAGGGACACCTGAGAGACTTGATAGACAAGGCAAAGACAAGAGAGGAATAGGCGAAGTTGGCCCAAGCACCGGCAGCAGAACCACCACTCCTGCGCCATAGGCAAATGGACCATGAGTTATCAACGTGATCCACTCGAAGGTCAATGCGAACGAGATCCAAGGAGAGACACAGAGGGTAAGACATCTATAGTATGTTTTCTAAGCCCAACAGAAGAAGCCTCGGATGGAGGGACATTGGGGGCCGATGATCTCGTTCACGGATAAAGACCTATATATGGTGCAACATACGCACAACAATGTTCTGGTAGTGACACTGAAGATTAGAGACTGCTAGGTAAGGCGTATACTAATTGATCATACTAATTGATCAAGGCAACTCTTGTGACATCATGTATATCAAATGTTACAAGGAGTTCGCCCTTCACAAGGATGATTTGGAGCAGTCCGACAGCCCTATGGTTAGATTTAATGGGACTCCGACATAGCCATTGGGAACCACGAATGACGGAGTGATGTTAGAGCAATGGTTTATTTTTTTAAAAAAAACATTAGAGCAGCACACATATACCTAAAATGTTATATTAGAGTGCGTAGTAGAAACGAAAAAAATAATTTTCTAAATCAATTTTGAGTACGAAATTTTAAAAGAAGGGAAGATTGTAACGCCCCAAAATATTTAATTTTATAATTGTGTGTAATAAAATGTAATTTGATTTAAATTACGAGTTATTGTGTTTTATTAACAAAAAATGATAATATAATGTTATTTGATCAATTTGGGCTCCTCTCAATCAATCAAAATTATTCAATTGTTGTGCAAACCACATGGTTTGCATGATTTGCCATGTGGTTGGTGCACAGTGCTGCATAGTAAGGGTCTTCTCATCTATAAATAGGTGAATTTCATGGTAATAAAATCACAAGAATAACAAATGAGGGGTATATGAAAGAGTGAGCCGAAGTTAGAAGTGAGAGTAAACGATCAATTTTGAGGAGAGTTTTATTATATTTTGAGCTCTCATAAACTGTTTTATATAAAATCTATTTTGCAAATTATATTAGTTTTTAAAGTATATTATTTTTGTTAATTGAACCTATTTGTTTAAAAAGGGAAACCCATGGATAAAACTGTTTATGAAATGTGTTTGTGAATAATTATTTTGTAAGTATCACCACGAGATCCCACGCCTTGTGAGACTATAATATCCATTAGCCGTCTGACAGTCCCATGCCTTGGGGGGACTTTAATATCCATTGGCCCTCTGACTTGTCACTTTATGTGACCCTCTGTTCTGTTCTGTTCTATTCTATTGTCATGTTAAGTAACCCTCTGTTTGTCATGAATCCACTGACCCTCTGATTTCTAGTGCGGAGCAAAGTGTTATACGGAGCTAAGTGCTACACTGTTGTGGGAGCCACCCCTAGGGTCCATTTGAGCCACCTCTTGAGTCCATACATCTATTCTTTTCTGTTTTGTACCGTGGTTATGATTATTTAGTTGTATGATTTCTGTATTATATATCTGTTATTCAAAATGATTCCCGTATTATGTACTCGGTTATTTTAATAAACAAATTTCTGTTAAGCTTGAATACATATCCATGGTGATTTTTATACCCTTATGCTCTCAGTATAATATTTCTCACTCTACCATGTGCTTATAGTTGTTATCCACTTTCAGGTGACGTGTTAGGACTAGTGTGTGGGGTAGGCGCAAGGCACTTGTAGTCATAGTCCAGCTCTGGTATTGCAATTGAATGGTAGCTCTAATGTATATATTTTATGGATGTAATTAAATAACGATTTGGGTACCCTATTATTTTACTTCGCTACATTATTAATTTGTTATGACTTCAGTTTTTGTCTTGTTGTGACGCCGAACCTCCAGGTACCAGGTTTGGGTCGTGACATGGTCTGTTCGTGGAGAAGATATTGTTGATGGAGTTGTTGCAGATGGTAGAGTTATACTCTTGGATAGAACGTCGAGCAGTAGAGACCGGTACGTTGGCACGTAGTTGAGTAGAATGGGGCCTTAAGGTCTTTGATCGGCAAGTCCAGAAGTCAGGTAAGGTCCTGCCTTTTGACGTATAACTTGCGGAAGGATTTACTAGGCTAAGGAAGCTCTGCAAAAATAAGAAAAAAAAATTAGAATTGGACTAAGTATGGGCAGCAATGTCAAGAGTATGTGGTTTGGGATGATTAAGTTCTTACCCTCATCTTCCTAAAAGATCCCTCGGCGCAGGGAAAAAAGGCGAAGTTTATCATCTGGTGCAAATTCCCAGTTGCTCTAGATGATGTGATAGTCTTCTCCAACACCCTTGTTGGAGTCTGGAAGGTCGACTATCATCTTGTAAGCGGTTGACCGAGGTTTGAGATAGTAGGGGTAGCCGTTGGTTAATTTCAGGCTACACATGGTGTAGCAATATTGGATGTCGGGAAGGATAAGCCTTACGTTATGTTGGCAACATAACTCGACTATGCCATTAATGATCCTAAAGGTGTTTATTGCTAGCTACATGTGGTTGACTTTGTAGAAGTGCATCATCTACCTAAAGCGGATGTTGTCACGACCCAAACCCAGTACCCGGAGGTTCAGTGTCACGACAAGATAATAACTGAAGTCCTAACAAATTAATAGAGCAATGGAGAAAAAAAAAACAAAGGGTACCCAAAACTTTATTTAATAATAACCGAATATAAACATTGGAGTTTTTATTTAATTTCATTCCCCGAGCCTAGATTATGATTATAAAGTGCCTTGTGCCTATCCCACGCGATGAACCTGACACGTCACCTGAAAGTGATTAACAACTATAAGCACATGGCAGGGTGAGAAATATTATACTAAAAGCATAAGGGTATAAAATCACCATGGATAACTATTAGATTAAACAAAGCTTGATCATATAATATGAAAATGATTTTGAATAACAAACATATAATAAATAGATCATATAAATAAAATAATCATAACCACGATATAGAACAAAACAAAACATAGGTTGGATCCATGACAAACAGAGGGCCACAAAGTGACCAATCAAAAGCCAATGGTTTATTTAAGTCCCCCAATGCATGAGACTCCCGTAGTGGTACTTACAGAAAATAATTATTTATAAAATCATTGTCAAATAATTTCTAAAATTTAAACGAACATATCTATGGGTTTCAATTTAAGCAAATAGAGTTCAGAAAATAATCAACGTAAATGAAATATTAATATAATTTTATAAAACACAAATTACGTAAAATAAATTATGGTAACTGAAAACATACATAAAATATATTATGGTGACTCAAGGTATAATATAATTCACCTTAAGATTAATTTTCCATCCTTCAAGGACCTCCTTTACTTCTTAATTTTTTTTTTCCTCACCCATATTTTCTTCCCCTTTCTTTGTTTTTGTTTTTCTTCCTTAACTTGACATATCCTCCCTATATAGGGAGGAAAATAGTGAGCCCCAAGCCACAGCTCAACACGTGGCTCCTTCAAATATATCACCATAATTTCAATCTTATCTATCCTGGTGACTCACCACACTGTGTGCCACTTGCTCTGTTTTTGTTTGTTTATTTATTTATTTATTTTGTTTTCTTTTTATAACTTAATCAACTCCAATTCGGACCCAATTAATAAAATTTCAAATTTACTAAACTGAATCAGATATTTAATTAAACTCTCATATGGTCTGATACTCGAAATTAAAATAATTCAATTCGTCAATTTTACCTTATTGAGAATGCCACAATTAAATCAGAATAAGAATTAATTAAATGCAAAATATTATACGTGGTAGCGTCGTCACAGATGTTAAGGTGGAACCTAATTTCACCCTCAACAATTGACACCATGGGAAAAGACATATAGTTCTCTCCAAGCATGATAGAGTCATTCTCACCGGCTAGCCTAATGTGGACATCGGCTGGAATGTTAAACTCTTAGCGAAAATACTCTAGTTTGCTAGGGAAATCTACCATCCATTTGAACATCCCCATTATCTCGGCTAAATGAATGGATACTTAGGATTGTTGGTTCAGACCCTAATGTGTTTTGGGTTCAAGATTCTAGCAAGTTATTAAAGAAGGTTTTGGGAACGGTTAGTTTTAGTTTTCCTAGTGTACTGGCAAATCCCAATTCCTAGTCTAAAATATGCAAGGGCAAATAGAAATGAGCAAGAATTAGATGAGGCAATCTGGAAACAATGAATGACATAAAGGCGGATTCAGAAAATAATCAAAAATGTAATGACATCTTCTAATGTAACAAATGTGTGAGTTTGAACAATCTAGGAATGCAATTTAGGCAGATTTCAGGAATGGAGATAGATCAAACAAAAAGTGATAACAAATTCGACCATAAGTGCAGCGTGTGCAATGTTAATAATTAAAGTAAGAATTTCATGAGGCAAGTATTCAAAAACATGAAGAATACAAGAGATAAATATAGCAGGCAAAGAGTTTTAGAACTTACAAGTCTAGAATGCCGAAACAGACGCCGGAATCGTGCTCGCTAGAGTAAGACGCTTTAGACAATCGAAATAAAATGGGTGATTTCTTGCCGAAGATGGTTGATCAGTGGAGTTGCAGAGAACATGGAAAGGCAACAATGGCGGTTTAAGGGAATTTTAAAGAGAAAAAGTATAAGAGGGGGTTGTGATTGTAGAATGAAGAGAAAAGAGAGAGGGAAAATGTTTTGTTAGAATTCAAAACGACGGGAAAGCTAATGATTTAACTGCATAGGGAGACATGCCCATGTTGACGTTGGGTGGCGTGGGGCAGGATTGATACAACGCGTCTATTGCGTACGATCCACTCCGGTGATGACACGTGGATAAAACGGTTGGGGTAATTATGGCGTGACAGCTCACTGCAACTGGGGTTTTTGTTATTCTTGAACTAATGAGTCATGGTCTTGCCTAGTAATGGATCTCGGTTAAGATATTGTTCTTAGATAAGAAAGAACATTTCAGTTCTTGGGTTTTGATGAGTGGACACTTGAGTCCCTGTGTCTTGACGCCGATGAGTCATGATCTCAGTTGGAAGAATGTCTCTGGCGCGTTGTCTAGTTGACATGTTGGGAGATCAAATGATATAGGTTCCATCATCTTAGGTGGCCGAGGTAACAGAACCTAGGGGTCGTTGTGGGGACATATTTTTGGGGTCGTGTCAGGTGGCCTAGATATTAGCTGAGATGCCACATGGACGAGTGAGATTGCCAAGGTGATTGTGATATTGTCGAGATATGATGCGGTAATACCGGAATCCAAGATGTTTTGATAGAGGACAAGAATCATTGATAAGTGAGGTGCTTAGTTTATATAGGGATGAGGCTCTTGAGTAGTTTATCCATATCTAACTAAGAGTCCAAGATAAGCGTTGCGCTTGAGTCCTATGAAGTGAGACTTTTAGGGGACGAGGGCACTACTAACTATAAAAATGAGGCACCTCCGTGGGTCTAAGATATTCTTTTACTCGTGGACTGTTAATTGAGTTAATATCTTTGAGAGATAAGTGACTAACTTGATCGTCGGAGTGCCCCCGAGTGGACGAGCCACCGTGGTATTCTTATCTTTTTGTATGTAGGTGCTTGGTTTAATCTATTCTGCTAGTGTTTTCCAGCTAAGTTCTCTGTTTGGTTGTAAGGTCGGAAATCAACATCCACAGAAATGGTACTTTTTTCATCAAATGAAGGAAGTGTTTATCCTTTCATCAAATTTATAGGTGACTGTTGAGCCAGACGTCCTCCTGGATATTCTCCCAGACAATCGATTTTGGGATGAATTTGATGAAAATTTACTTTAGACAGACGGTTGACCGGCCATATTTGATGAAAGGATTGAAGTGTATCATATCAGATCAAATTTTTACTAAAATTTAATGGAATATTTGATAATCAATTAGAGATGCTCTTACACGCCACCCTCTCATACACAACAATTTTTTATTTAATAAGAATATAGTGAAAACAAAGCATGAGAAAATATGACCATGTTAGTCTTTAGCCAGAGATGTCAGTGGACTTAAACCTCAGGCTTCTTTTCCTCCACCTTAGGCACAGGCACAGTCACAGTTAGCACCCCATTCTCCATATTAGCCTTCACTTCATCCACCTTAGCATTCTCCGGCAACCGAAACCTCCTTAGGAACTTCCCGTTGCTTGGCTCGATCTGCTACAGTATTATGACTGTAGACACTATTTTTACGCAAATAAACTAGAAGAGGTATCCAGAGTTCCATCTGACTGTCCAGTTTGAATTGAGTATTTTTAGTTCATAGTTTTGGTGGCTCTGTATGTTGTTTAACCATCTATACCAAAATTGGCCTTTGAATTATTCTTTTTGTCTAGGGAAAAACGTCAAGTGAAAGTGAAACAGGGTTTACAAATCCATATGACAAGGGAATTTTGTGGAATGTGAAGGAGTTTCTGACAGCAAAAGAATGATAAACGCTTTTGCTTGGAAAGCTATATACATGGTTATCTATTGCTGGAAAAGATGGGTTACTTTATATGGATGTGGATTGCTCAATAGTGATGCAGATTTATGTGGAGCAATTCCTGATGGCATTAACCTGATAATTTGGAGACAAAATGATGTTCAAAAAGGTGCAATTGGTGTTATTCCCCAGTGGTTGTGTGTATGTGTGAAAATGTGAATAAAATTAACAACAAAAAATTAAATAATTCAAAAAACAATTAAATAAATTATATTCTGAATTAATTGCTTATAGAAATTTTAAGTTGACACTTGTGTTAGATACAATCTTCTTAAAGTAGATTTCGCTCTCGCTCCGGTGCTTCGAGATTTACTAGCGTCTACTTCTCAGGATGCAACGACTACTACTTGATTTGTAGCACTATAAACCAAGTATGGCAAACCAAAACTATATTGTAACTCTTTCTTTCTTTTCCTAAAGATTATATGTTGAATATATGCAGGAAGACAAGAGAACGGAAAGAAGGAAGAATGAAGAAATGCTAAAAAAAATTGGATGGATTGAAATGCTGGAATGGCAGGCTATTTATAGCTAACCATGCACCTGTTCGGGTAGACCTTTGTGGTTGCTCGGACAAGGCTAGAAAGTTGCGACTGGAACGGCAGTGGTTCGGAAAGGAGACAATCGAAATTTGAAAACTTGGAAATTCGAATTTGAAATTTTGGCGCTAATTTTGAATTATTTCCGTAAGGATTTCAAACTTTCCAGCAAGAATTTGAAAAAATTCAAACAAATTTTGTCCAAAAAATTAAACTTCCGGCCCACACCACGCACCCGGCTCGATCGGGCAGACGGCAGTGCGCACGCATGTGGTGGTTTTGATAAAAGCAGACTTTGTCCATAACTCCCCTTATTTCAAAACTTGGGGTGCCCTTTGGGGCCCATCTTAAGTATGGTAAGGTAGAGTTTATATACTCATATAAATCCTTAAGCCTTTCCTATGTGGGACAAGCACATTTCACAAATGTGTATGAAACTCACCTAAAGCCATTTTTACGAACTCGAAAATGCGCGTTGAATTCTCATTCATCCGAAAATGATTTTGAGCAACCAAATACACGATGTTATTCACTACGCGACATTAAACATGAACCAATTAGAAACTTAAAAAATTAATGCTTGGGCCCTACCTTAATTAATGCTCAAAATTAACAAAAAAAAAAAAAAGATTTTACAAAACCATTTTCCAACAATTAGAACCATCTTTAAATTCCAACACAATTGATTGTTTGGAAATCTTGCAGTTTCAGCTGAGAATTTTCCTTGCAAACAGAGAGGCAGTTCCAAGGTAATCCTTTTGTGTGATATGTACTGTGTATATATAACCCTGTTCATGATGTTTGTATACAGATGCCTTCATACGATTTGTGAGTTGTTAGATTAAAATCAGAGGATAAATTTAGTGCTGATGAAGTAGTTTCTCTGATGAGCAAAAACTAGATGATTGATTATCTATGAAAGTAAAGTATGGTATGTTCAATTTTCTAGTGTTATTTTGCTTATTCTGATATCAGTGGACTAAATGAAAAGTCATGTAGTAAGAACCTAAATTCACAAAACCAAAAAGATCAGAAGAGAAAGGAGAATAGGAAATAGGAGTTTTTAAGTCAAATGCACAGTCCATTCACAATCTAGCAACAAAAGATTAAAAAAAAAAAAACACATCCAAAGGCACTAACATCTAAAATTGGCTCTTGCCGTACTCATTAAGATGGACTGACCCTAAAATTACGAACTTCAATTTTTTTTTTTTCTTAATTATAATAGCAACCTAAATCAAGGACTAAAGTATTCTTGAAGTTGACTGGATCCCTGGTCTTTGTTCACATTGGCATTATTGGGTGGAACAAGGACTGTAGTAGACTTAGAGAAGGCCTTCATGAACAGCTTCAAACCCTAATGAAACAACAATAGAACTCAAAAAGTTTTTAATCAATCAAAAATGTTTGTAATGTTGTACAAAATTTCATACAGAATAATGTGATCTTTTGGTGGTCGTTTCATTTCATTTAAAGTCAAAACACTCATAATTATGATTCATAATTAATACAAAAATATTATTTTTTCATCTTTCTGATTAAGTTTTATGTGCAAAAAGAACATTTTAAATTATTTCCATCACAAATTAACTCGTTCAAATTCAAAAGTTAGACAACAAATGTTATGTTGCCAAAAAAATCCAAATTTTGAATATGTGGTGTAGAGTTAAATTTGATATGGTGTTGTTCACATCTATGATGAATCTGATTCGTATGTTTCAAATTTTAGACTATTTTCTAAGTATGTTTTGAAACTTAAAACAAGTTAAAAGGAGATGTTAACCATACCTTGTCCATGTCAACCTTCACAGTCTTCTCTTGGAGGCAGCTAATGTATTTGATCTCAAGATTGTTAAGAAGAACAATACTAGAAATGGAGGACATAGGTTTCACCATGAGATCATCCATTACCATGTAAGTCACCCCTCCTTTAACATACCCTTCCACCACATTCACATTGCTAGTAACTATTGCTGTCGTTGGAGGAATGCCAAATATCTGACTCTGATTGACTTCGGTCTATTTTATTGCCCAATATTGCTTCGACAGAGGGGTTTGGGCAGTGTTAGAAGCACCAATCTTACATCTCAAGAGGGTGTCCTTGGTCTGGTTTGGTTGTAGATAGCCCTTGTCAAGCTTTTAGACACTCTAGTAGAGTCTGCTCAAGGACCCATATGTAGCAGTCATGTCGTTGTGCTTGGTCAGAAGTGCCAAGAAGGAACCTAGGGGAAGCTCGAGGAGGCCGAAGAGGAAGTCGACGAAGTCCTTTCCGGCCTCGGCAAAGAGAACCTTGTTGGAGTTGGTGTCTATGAGGAGCTTCAAGCTTACTTTTGGATTTTGTTTTAGTTTTTTTTTGGTTGTTGTAGCCATATCTGACAGTAATGAAATGTGTTAGCAGTAACTGAGGAAACTCCTTTTGTTTAACTGCTCACTCCTTTGGCCGATTTTGAATGGTTTTTTTCAATTTTTTTTTGAAAAAAATGGATAAAAAAAAATAGAGAAGTGATGTGATTCAAAAAAATCAAAAAATTAATTTATTAATTTTTAACTTAATTGTCAAAATAAGCCTTTTATATGTAGTGAGCATTTGTTGTTTTTGTTTTTTAAAATTTATTTTCTAGTTTTTAATTAAATTTTTTTAAACATATTCGCGTAACAATTCTTTAGCTATAGCCTATTTTGAAAATGATGATACTGTTCGTTCTGGTGGATGGACTGGACTGGTCCAAACTCCTCAAGCCCACGTCCGAGCGACGAAGCCCACTGGAAGACCTGCAAACAAGTTCAACGGGGAACGGGGTAGTCCCCCGGTGTACCCTCCAGTGTGTGAATTAGAAGTGGAAGCAGGGAATGTAGAAGGAGAGAGAGAGAGGGAGAGAGATAGGAAAAACTTAACCTTCTTCTTGTCTTCAAACCTTGCTTATATCCTTTGGTAATCATTTCACTGTCCCTGCCGTCCTGCCCTCATCGCCGAAAGCTTGTGTTGTTGCTTACCTTGTTCAGGGTAAGGGGGTGCTATTCCGGCTGAGGGGTGTTGTCGCAATAAATGCTGTGATGGGCTGCATTAATGGTGATGTGCTGTGGCAATAACTTTGCAGATCTTTGTCTGCTGACCTGGCCTGTGTTTCACCTGCCACATGTCCGAATGCCATTGGCCCTCCATGCCCTGTTGGTCTCCGGTTGTCCTGGGCCTTTCCAGCCGGGTTATGTTGTGGGTCCTAAGTAATGGGCTTGGGGTTGTTCACTGTGGGCTGTAGTCTTTATGGGCCTATACATGTCAGTAGTCCCCCATTCCCGAGTGCAGCTTCAGTCCAACGAAGGGAATAGTAGTGAGAGAGGTGAGTCCGGCCGGCAGGGGGACCGAGTTGGCGGGCCAAGCAGAATGGCCGGTATTGAGGCGCGCCGACCGCGATGGTGGCCGAGCGGGAGGACCGATCGCGAGGCATGCCAACCGCGAGGGTGGCCGAACGGGAAGACCAATCGCGAGGCGTGCCGACCGCGAGAGCGGTTGAGCGAAAGAGGCCGACCGTGAGGAGTGCCGACCACGAGGGCGGTCGAGCAGGGAGACCGATCGCGAGGCGTGTCGACCGCGAGGGTGGCTGAGCGAAAGAGGCCGACCGTGAGGAGTGCCGACCGCGAGGGTGGCCGAGCGGAAGGGCGCGGCGCTCAAAAGGCGGCGTGTCACGTGATGATTTGAAGTGGAAAAGACAAGGTAAGGGCAGGAGTCAGTGCATCGTGACCATACACGTGGTAGGATCGTGGGGGGGTGTGAGGCGTTGGAGTAAAAATGAAACGATAGGTCATTATGGGGTTGAAAAGACAGTTTTGGCGGATGATTTGAAAAGTTTTCAAACTGGCGAAAATTAATTGGGATCCTTGGAATACGGGCAAACCGTAGGCTTTTGGCATTGTGCGATTCACTTACTTGTTTACAAAAAACCAAAACATTCCAAGTCTTAGTTCATTTGTTGCTCACGATACGCCTTTACAACACTTCTTCAATCTTCTTGCTCCTGCGTCAGAAGCAATTCGTAAACATACCCTAGAAATGGCGCAAGAAGAAACTGCGAGTGTGAGGGTAGATCCGCTCGGGAAGGATGATGTTGTAGAGTTGGCGCAGCAGTATAGGATGGAGAGGGCGGGGGAAACGGTTGCACGATTCCGCAGCTCCACTGTGATAGCATCTGCAGAGCCAATTAGCCAGGCAGAACCGGACCACTGGTACACAAAGGCGGATAAATCAACGGTGACTGCGGCGGATTTGGAGGCGATTCGTGAAAAATACCAGATTCCGATGGAAGTGGAGTTATTGTTGCCAACATCAACGGAGAGGCCGTCTGACGCCAGACCGGGAGAGTTTTCCCTATACGAGGAGGCTCTGAAGGGTGGGCTGAGGTTGCCACTGCCGCAAGTGGTAGTGGACGTGCTCAACCGACTGGAGATGGCACCGGGCCAGCTGATGCCTAATGCATGGAAGATCCTGCTGGCGTGTGCAAGCTCGTGGCCGAAGGCGAATGGAGGGGAGGCCATGACAGTGATGGATTTTTCGCCTGCTATAAAGCCTCGGGGCAACAAGAAACGTAGGTCACCTTGCAGGCAGTGATGGGGAAGGGGTTGGTGGCTGGGCTGCCGACATCGATCAAGGGCTGGCGACCACGGTGGTTCTACGTGTCTGCCAATGGGGGGCTTGGGGTGCGCACCATCTGGAAGGTGCCCACCAGGTCGATGGAGGCAAGACTAGGGGCGGCGGCAGAGGAGAGGGTGAAGAGGGTGAAGGAGTAGAGGGAGAGAGAGAAGGCCAAATGGGATGAGCTCGTGCAGCCGTCCGCGTTGTTTGAGGCAGGGTTGGGTCCGCGACCGATCGGTGGGGACCTCGACCGGGCAGAGTTAGAAGCGAGGAGAGAAGCTCAGGAGGCAGAGGATCAGGCTATCCTTGCCAGAGCTACAAAGTTGAAAAAGGCGCAGGAAGGCCGACCGGCTCAACCGATCGCGCGGGAGAGGATCCGACCGAGCCCAAGGCCGTTGGGGGGGAAGGACTTAAGCAGTTTTGAGCCACGGCCGCCCCCAGTGGACCCTGTGAAAGAACAGGCCAAAAAGGAGGGGGAGACTCTGAAAAGGAAGAAGGAGAAGAAGAGGAGTGCCCCAGAGGGGGCTGCAGATGAGCCTAGGTCCAAGAAGGTCAAGGTGGGGCCAGTTGAGATGGAGGCTCTTGTGGCCAAGGACACCCCAGAGGTGGTGAGGGCCATCCCAACGGTGGAGGTTGTGGAGATGGCCCCAGTAATACAAGTAGGAGTTGGGGTGGCTGGGGCAGAGCCGAGTGGTAGGGAACAGACCCAAAGGGGCCCCACACCCCAGGAAGGAGAAGTTGGTCTAACCACAGCAATCTACCATGCCCGTGCTGTGGCGCGACGGCTGGAGGGGGAAGAAGGGCCAGCCAGGGCGAGGGCAGACCGCCTGGTGAGGATTGTTGAGGAGGCCGCTCTGCGCTCGGCGTCTAAATTCAGTGAGGCTGACCTGCTGAGGGGGTTATGCTCCGCTCAAATGGAGGTAACCACCTTGGCGGGAGCCCTTCTGAGGAAGGCGAGGGCTGCCAAGCTAAAGGCGGAGGAGGCCAAGACTCAGCTTGCCAAGGTGAAGGAGGAGAGTGCAAGCTGGGAGACTGCTCATGCCGATCTGCAAGCGGCCAAGTTAGAGCTAGAGAACACACGCCGCCAGGTTGTGTCGCTCGAGTTCCAACTGGCTGGCGAGCAGAAGAAGGTGGAGGAGGCCCAGAAAGCTTGCGCAGTCACAGTCGAAAGCCATGAAGAGGCGATGAGCAACAACGAAGAGCTAGTCAGGCAAAAAGATGAAGCTGATATGAAGGTTGACGCTCTGCAAAAGAAGCTCGAGGGCGAACGTGCCAAAGCAATGGAGCAGAAGGAGAGCCTGCGCAAGGAGTTGGAGGCAGAGAGGGGAAGGGCGACTGTTGAAAGGAAGGCTCTGCAGAAGGAGAGGGAAGTAGAGAGGGCGAGCTCGGCTGCTGAAATGGAGGCTCTGCGTAAGGAGCTGGAAGCTGAGAGGGCCCAAGCTTCTTCTGAGAAGGCGATCCTGCAGAAAGAGCTGGATGAAGAAAGGGCGAAGGCAGCCTCTGAAAGGGCTGCCTACCCCGATCTGTACATTGCAGCGGTTGATCAATTCAAAGGATCGCCTGAATTTCAGATGGCAGTTGATGCTGCAGTCGCCCTCAGCTTGGCCAGGGAGGAAACTGGGGGGCTGGGCCATCAAAGACGACTGCTGGGGGAGGACTGAGTCTGAAGTCATTGAGAGGTTCCAGCAGTCCGACTTCTACAAGCACGAAATGGCTGAGTACTGGGACAGCGGATGGAAAATGTTCAAACGTAAGGCGGAGAAGCTGTTCCCAGAGCTTGACCTGAGTAGTGTTACGATTGGAGAGGATGACGTGGCCCAGACCTCCCTGGATGAAGGAATTGAAGAGGCAGACCTTGTCTCTAGTGATGAAGAGGAGTGAAGTGAAGATGGGTGCATTGAAGAGTTTTTGTTTTGTTTTTGTATACACATTGTATCTCTTTTTTTTCTTTTTTTTTGGTGTAATGGACTTGTCTGTATATTTGTGAATGAATAAAACTTCATTGATGTTTCTATCAGTCGATTGTGTTTGGTTGTGTACAAGTCAGTGTGAAGTCAATTTGGTAATGCCTCCATACAGAGGTGCCGTAAAAACTCAATATTGAGTAAGGTTAAAAACTCCTTTATGCATAGTGATGCTGGACCTATATAAAAAATTAAGGTGGAGTGGAATTGGATTAAGTAAAAACTCAATGTAGAACAAAATTGGAGTGGTATGAAAATTCAGTGAAATTCAAAGTGGTGTTGAAATTGGACTTGGATAAATCTTCAATGCATAAATGAGACTTGTATAAAATTTTAATGGATGAGAGTGGTTGAGCGAAGTTATGCTAGGTGGTAGAAGAACTAATCTGAGTAGTGAATGAAACTTGTGAGAACGTCTGTGGATTTTGACTAAGTGAAGAGTGGTGTAGAAAATTTTAACCTGGAATTGTGACTGTCAAATCGTGACTTGTTTAATTATGGAGTTTCACTGATGATGGAATGATCTTATTTTGGGTCTAGAATTGAGGTTGCAAGTAACTCAGTCTAGTTGAGGCTTCGAGTGCTCAGTCCAGTTGAGGCTTTAGAAGTGCTCAATCTAGCCGAGGCTTTGAGTGCTCGGTCTGGACGAGGCTTTTAGGTGCTCAGTTTGGCTGAGGCTTTTGAAGTGCTCGGTCTGGTCGAGGCTTTGAGTGCTCGGTCTGGACGAGGCTTTTGGTGCTCAGTCTGGCTGAGGCTTTTAAAGTGCTCGGTCTGGCCGAGGCTTTTGAGTGCTCAGCCTGGCTGAGGCTTTTGAAGTGCTCGGTTTGGCCGAGGCTTTTGAAGTACTCGGTCTGGCCGAGGCTTTTGAGGTGCTCGGTTTGGCCGAGGCTTTTGAAGTGCTCAGTCTGGCCGAGGCTTTTGAGTGCTCAGCCTGGCTGAGGCTTTTGAAATGCTCGGTTTGGCCGAGGCTTTTGAAGTGCTCGGTCTGGCCGAGGCTTTTGAATGCTCAGTCTGGACGGGGCTTTGAGTAAGTGCTGCAAGTGAAAATGTTATTGAGGTGACAGGGGTAGCTGGGAGACAAAATTGTTATCATGAGAAATGTAGTCCAATGATCAAAATTTATATTGCGTCAAAAAGAAAGTACAACAATTGAGCGATACAAAAGCGATAGCTTATTGAAAGTAGCGTTTCAAGTGTTCAGCGTTCCATGGGTGGGGAAGGTCGCGACCCCCCATGTCTTGAAGTCGGTAAGTGCCTGGACGCGATCTGGCTTTCACAATATAAGGTCACTCCCATTTGGCTGCCAATTTGCCCTCAGTCGGATTCTTGGTGGCAAGGGTTGCTTCTCTCAACACTAGGTCCCCCACAGCAAATTCCCTTGGTCGGACCTTGCGGTTGTAATGTGTTCTCATTTTTTGTTGGTATGAGGCCAGTCTGACCACAGTGGTCTCCCTGAGTTCTTCAATCAGGTCTAGGTTCGCTCGACGGAGCTCTTCAGTCAGTGTTGGATCCAGATGTAAAACCCTGGGGGTTGGCAGACCAACTTCTACTGGGATAACCGCCTCAGCGCCGTATGTTAGGCGGAAGGGGGTTTCCCCGGTAGGAGTCCGAGCTATAGTTCAGTAGGCCCAAAGTACATTTTGTAGTTCCTCAGCCCAGAGTCCTTAGCAGCCTCCAGCTTAGCCTTGATGATCTTCAGAAGAGACCGATTGGTGACCTCAACCTGGCCATTGGCTTGGGGATGACCGGGGGAGGAGAAACATGGTTGGATCTGGAGGTCTGTACAGAACTTTCTGTATCTGGCGTTGTCGAATTGTTTGCCGTTGTCTGACACGATGGCCTGAGGGATGCCGAACCTGCAGACGATTGACTGCCAGATAAATTTGGTTGTATTCCGTTCGGTGATGGTGGCAAGGGGTTCTGCCTCGACCCACTTGGTGAAGTAATCAATGGCAACAACCGCGAACTTGGTCTGGCCTCGGCCGGTGGGAAGTGGACCAATCAGGTCGATCCCCCATTTGGCGAACGGGTACGGGCTGCACAGAGTAATCAGTTCAGTGGGAGGAGCATGGGGGATGTTGGCAAAGTGCTGGCACTTATCGCATTTGAGGACAAAATCAGTGGCATCTTGATTGAGAGTCGGCCAGAAATAGCCAGTACGGAGTATTTTGTGGGCCAAAGACCTGCCGCCCGAATGATTGCCACAAATTCCCTCATGGATTTCTTGCATTACATATGTTGCTTGGGTTGAGTTGAGGCATCGCAGATATGGTCGTGAAAAACCATGTTTGTACAAGATGCCATCGACCAGGACGTAGTTAGACGACCGAGCCCTGACTTTTGCGGCCTGTTGTTGGTCATTTGGGAGTTCTCCCGTTGTCAGAAATAGGGTGATGTCGGATGCCCAGGGGATGGGTTCATTTTGGAGGAACTGCACTTCGTGCTGGTCAGGTGAGACGGCCGGATGAGTTAGGTATTCGAGGTGGACTCCGTGGTTGAGGTCGGACTGATCTGCAGAGGCCAACTGAGCCATCTCATCAGCTTTGGAGTTTTCCGCCCGAGGTATGTGTTTGATCTGGAAAGTGTTGAAGAGGCGGACAAGGGGGAGCGCCATGTTCCTGTAAGCCCGCATTGTGCCATCCTTAGCATCGAACTCCCCCATGATCTGACCGACGATGAGCTGGAAGTCACTGAACACGCGGATGTGGCTAACACCAACGTCTTTGGCCAGGCGGAGTCCTGCTATTAACGCTTCATATTCGGCCTCATTGTTGCTGGCCTCAAACAAGAGACGGAGAGCACACTTGATACAACCACCTACAGGGGAGGTGAGGATGAGACCAGCCCCGCTACCTTCCCTCCGGGATGACCCGTCGGCGTTGAGAGTCCAAGAATGGGGGTCTTCTGGTTCAGCAGGAGTTGGTGGTGGTGGAGAGGTAGTGGCTGGGGTAGGGTTGGTGAATTCTAGGATGAAGTCGGCGATGGCCTGTCCCTTGATTGCTGTGCGGGGGCGGTAGGAGATGTCAAACTGGCTGAGTTCCACTGACCACTGCATAAGTCGGCCAGAAAGCTCTGGTTGCTACATGACCTTCTTCAGGGGTTGGTCGGTGAGGACCACTATGGAATGGGCCTGGAAGTAAGGACGAAGTCGTCTGGAGGCAGTGACCAGAGCCAGGGACAACTTTTCTAGCAGTGGGTAGTTCTGCTCTGCTCCCCTGAGAGCTCGACTGATGTAATAGACCGGCCGTTGGACTGAGCCGTCTTCCCTAATGAGAGCTGCACTGACGGCGGTGTTCGATACTACTAAATAGAGGAAGAGGGGCTCGCCTGCGACTGCCTGTGAAAGAAGGAGGGGTTGGCCATGCATTGCTTTAACTGCTGGAAAGCCTTTTCGGATTCAGTTGTCCATTCGAAAGTCTGCCGAAGGACTTTGAAGAATGGTAGGCACTTATTTGTTGCGAGGGAAATGAACCGGTTGAGGGCCGCCACTCTGCCAGTGAGTCTTTGAACTTCCTTAACAGTTTTGGGTGACTGCATCTCAATCAAGGCCTTGATCTTCTTCGGGTTGGCCTCAATGCCGCGCTAACTGACCATAAAACCCAAGAACTTTCCAGATCCTACGCCAAAGGCGCACTTCTCTGGGTTGAGCTTCATCTGGTACTTACGAAGGGTGGCAAAGGTCTCCCGTAGGTCGGTCAGATGGTCAGTGGAGAGTTTGCTCTTGACTAGCATGTCGTCCACATACACCTCCATGTTCCGACCAATCTGATGTTGGAAAAACCGTTGGTAGGTGGCCCCCGCATTCTTCAGTCCGAACGGCATGACACGGTAGTGGTAGGTACCCCGGTCGGTGATGAAGGATGTGTGTTCCCGATCGGATGAGTGCATCATGATTTGGTTGTACCCGAAGAAAGCATCCATGAAGCTGAGCATTTGGTGACCAGCCGTAGCGTCGACCAGCAGATCAATGCGGGGGAGTGGATAGCTATCTTTGGGGCAAGCTCGGTTCAGGTCAGAGTAATTGACGTAGAGACGCCACTTGCTATTGTTCTTCCGGACTAGAACCACATTGGACAGCCACTTAGGATAATCTACATTTTGAATGAATTGAGCCTCGAGGAGTTTGTCAACCTCCGCAGCTATAAGATTGTTACGCTCTGGATGGAAGATATGCTACTTTTGGCGGTAAGGTCAGAAACGGGGTTCGATACTGAGGCGGTGAGTTATGAAGGAGGGGTCGATGCCTGGCATGTCTGAGTGGGTCCAGGCAAATACGTCATTGTGCTCAGTCAGGAGGGCAGTAAGGTCGGCTTTGGCTTGGGGGGATAGTTGACTGCCGATCTTGGCGGTTTTCGTTGGGTTAGTGGGGTCGATGGGAACCTCAATGAGCTCCTCGACAGGTTCTCCCCTGATCAGCTCATCTTCGTCTCAGACATCAAGTCCTTCAATAATCATGGCCTCCTTCAGTTTAATTTCCTTGAGAGAAGCGACATAGCATTCTCTGGCCACGGTTTGTTCTCCCCTCACTGTTCCGACCCCGAGATCAGTAGGAAACTTGATGGCCAGGTGGTAGGTGGAGGTAATTGCTTGGAAGGCGTTGAGGGCAGTGCGACCAAGAATGATGTTGTAGGCAGAGGGGCAGTCGACAACAAGGAAGGTAAGCAACTTCGTGGTCTGCCGTGGGTATTCTCCAATGGTGATCGGGAGATCAATGGAGCCGATGGAGGTCACCCGGTCGCCAGTGAAACCAACCAAAGGAGTTTGCAGTGGAGACAGACTTTCTTCTCCGATCTTGAGCTGGCGGAAACAGTTGAGGAATATGATATCTGAGGAGCTTCCATTGTCGACGAGAACTCGTCTGACCTTATAGTTGGAGATGATGGCGGTAATGACGAGAGGATCATCATGAGGATAACGGATGTCTGTACAGTCGGCGTCCGTGAAGGTGATGGGCTCTGTCCACTGCTTGGGCTGTTTGGGGGGTCGGTCAACCGTGGTGACTGCCTTATCGGAGCCCTGTCGTATTTTTCTAAGTTCTGCCTTCTGAGCTGATCGTGACGGTCCCCCACAAGCAAGACCACCGGAGATAACTCTAATTTCACCAACGGGCGGGGGTGGATTTCCTTGTGGGCGAGGTTGTTGGGGAGGTCGATCGTGGCCTTGATTTGGTCGAGCCGGCTGCCGTGGTGGGGTGCGTCGGCGATCGTCTCTGTGGGGTTCGGTTCTCTGCCTCTGCTGAGGGCGGGTGTTTGTGAATCGGCTTAGACGCCCCTGGCGAATGAGGGTCTCCACCTGATCCTTGAGGTTGATGCAATCGTCAGTGTTATGGCCATGGTCCTGGTGGAAACGGCAATATTTGGACTGGTCTTTTCGGTTGGAAGGGTTCCGTGGAGGGGAAGGCCATTTGAGGGGGTAGTTCCGTTGGACCTGGTTGAGGACATGTTCCATGGGAGAATTGAGAGGTGTATACCGCTCGAACCGACCGGGAGGTCGGACTGGTGCTGACCGATCGGCACGAGGGGGTCGGTCTGTATAGCGGGGTGTCTGGCTATGATACTGTGCGTTACCGGGCTCTTGGTCTTTTCTCTTTTCTCTGGGGGTCGGGTTTTAGCTGTTGGATCCTGCCGAGCGGCTAGTGAATCCTCGGCATTCTTGTATTTTTGGGCTTTGGAGAGTAGGACTGCCATGGAGGTCGGGGGGTTCTTAGAGAGGGAGAAAAGAAAATCAGATGACCGCAGACCGGCCATGAAAGCTGTGAGGATGACCTTGTCGTCATTTTCGGCAACTTGCAGGGCTTCGGTGTTGAAGCGAGTAACGAAGCTACGCAGTGATTCCCCCTCGGTCTGACGAATATTAAGGAGTTGGGTCGCCGGGCGTCGCTGGCGCTGAGCGCCGATGAAGTGGCTCAAGAAGGAGTCACTGAGATGCTGAAAAGTGGAGACCGAGCCTGGTGGTAACTGGCTAAACCATAGCCGAGCTGACCCCTTCAGTGTCACGGGAAAAGCTCGGCACATGATTTCATCAGGGAAGGCATGGAGAATCATGAGGGTGCGGTAGGTCTCCAGATGGTCGACCGGGTCGGTCGTTCCGTCAAAGGAGTCGATGGTGGGCATTTTGAATTTGACGGGCAGGGGTTTGTCTCGGATGGAGGCGACAAATGGGGAGTTCACCGTGGTGGAGGGCTTATGCTGGATATTCTGCATAACCCCTTGGAGCTGGAGCTTCATGGCTCGGAGTTCAGCGTCCCACAGGGGAATGTTGTCGCCACCAGAGGGAGACAGGTGTTGGACGCTGCTGGCTTCTCCCTCAGGGGCTGGTGTTACGACCGATGGACGTGGGGGTGGAGGTGGTGGATGTATATGTGGGTGAGGAGGTTGCAAACCTCCCGAGTTGAGAGGGTTGGGTTGTGGGACAGTATGGCCCGGGGTTTGTTCTGGATGGGGTGGAATATCTGGAGGTGGCGGTGGAGGAATAGGGAGGTTTCTTTGGAGCAGAGCATTGATTAGGGCCTGGTTTTGTTCGGCCATGCGGTTGATGCTGTTGGTAAGCTCTATGAAGTATTGCGTGGGTTGTTTGGATTGGGAGGGTCGGTTTGGTGATCGGTAGCATTATGGTGGAAGCCATGGATCTAGTCATGACCATATACTTGACGGGTGAGATGTAGAGGTTACTGGAACAGGGTCTCCGGCGGCAATGAACACAACTGGCGCACGGATCAACCAGTTCCCACAAACGGCGCCAACTGATGATACAGTTCGTTCTGGTGGATGGACTGGACTGGTCCAATGTCACGACCCAAACCCGTCCCTATGGGTTTAGCACCGTAACCGGCCAGTAATCCGAGATTACCGAAGGCCTGCTTAACAGTAGTACAGTAAAACAGAGTCCAGGGCCTGGCGGAAGCCAATACAGTAAGTAAATAATGTCCATTGAGCTGTGATAGTCTGTATGCCAAAAATATTTTTCATGCATTCACACATGTAGAACAGTACAGTCTATACAAAATTTACAGTCATACAGTACAGGGACTTAATCCCTTGATAGCAGTACAGTTAGTAGCCGACAGTCTAAACAGTAATACAAAACAGTGCGGAGACAGACGGGGGAAAAACAAAACACCCCAAAGCCATAGCATGGCAACTCGGGACCTCACAGTGAGGCACAAAGGCTGGCTTGACAAAACTGGAGTCTAACCCACGCTCCTAGCTCCGATCTGGTGGCTAAGAACCTACATATATATATAAACAGTGAGCTAAAGCCCAGTGAATAACATAATGCGTAAAGAGGTTAGGAATGAAATGTCCTTACAGTAATGAAAACAGTTCATTAAACAGTATTTCAGTCTTTCAGTCAGAACAGTTATTCAATCATATGTGGTACATCCATTAGCATAGCAGTAAACAGTAGGTCTTAAAGACCGAACAGTAATGATGGCCATCAATCAGTAAACAGTAGTGGTTCCACGAGGAAACCGACAGAGATCTCTGTAACAGTAGCAATAACAGTATACAATAGTTGCTAAGGATGCCACAATACATTTCAGAATATAGGACATACATTCAATCAATTAACAATAATTATTTCAGAAAACATTTCCGTTAAACAGTCAGAAAACATTCTCAGTTGAACATATCTTTACACAATTGTTACTCACAGAGTTTGGGCTACAGTATGCTAGAGCGTGTCTCCCCAGTCGCCAACCCTACACAGTTCACAGGTTGAACACACACTAAGCTACACAGTTGGGAAATATCATAACTTAATCCCTAATTTGCTTTGGTGTGTTCTACATCTATATCCTCATTAAGATGCCTTAAACTAGGCCTAAGAATGCCTAGAATGGGATGAGGATGCAAAAATACACTTAGAAATATTTTGCAAAGTTTGCTGAAAATAGGAGCCTCGCTCGAGCGAGCCTTCCTTCGCTCGAGCGAGCTTCCAAAATCAAAGGCTTCGCTCGAGCGAGAAATCCTTCGCTCGAGCGGTCTGTCGAAACAGTAAAAGTACTGGATGCTGCAATTTTACGCTCGAGCCACCAATTCTACGCTCGAGCGTAGCTTCGAACAAAGGTTGGTCGCTCGAGCGAAGAAGCCAAATTCTGGAATTTTCAGATTTGTCTCCTAAGCTCAAACCAAGCATTCTTTCACTCAAAACTCGACCTCTTGGGCCCAAATTCTGGAAAACACATCTCAATTCAATGTATAACAAGTTTCAAAGTTCAATTTATGAATTCAAACCCCAAAGGTGAGTCAATTAAACCCATTTTTCAAACCCATTTTTCATGAATATGGAGAAATGCAAACATGCATGAAATCTAACCAAATTCAACCTTCAAAGCTTGTCCAAATGGACTCATTTCTTCAAAAACATGATGAATTCATGGACTCAAGCCTAATTATGAACATGCATGTACAATTTTACCATGAACTCAACTCAAACTCATCAATTCAAACATGCATGCATGAATTGAACTCTATCTCAACACTTTTGAACCAATCCATGTCTTAACTCTACAATTTAACTTGACTCATGCAAGAACAACCTTATGCAACAATGAGGGATTCATTTACCTTGCCTAAGTCTTGTAATCAAGGTGTGGGAGCTAAATTGCCAATTTCCTACAAATTCTTCAAGTCTACAAGCCAATTCTCTAGATGGAACCCAAATTCTCTCCTTCTCCCTCACTTTGGTCGGCTATAGCAAGAATAAGGGGCTGAGGAAATGTTTTAATCAAGCATATACAAGGCTTCAAACATGAATAAACAAAGGCCCCACTATGTGGCAAAAGTGTAATTACGACAAACTCTCTAATTGGCTTAAATTAATCTAATTCAATCATACCTAATCGCATTTTAGTTAAATATGCCATTAAATCACATAAATTCCAATGGTTCCAAAACATCAACCTATTTCCGATTCGGCCGCCGATAAGGCCTTCAATTTGCATTTTAAACATAAAAACACGAACAGATAATCAAATAATCGAAAAGATAAAAAATGCAATACAATAAATATGTTCAGTCAATTCAGTTCCAGTTTTCTAATCAGTCCGTTCAGTACTCCAGTTAGTTCAATTATCAGCCATAAGCAGTCCAGTTTAGCAGTAATCAGTAAGTAATTCAGTAATTTTTCGGTAAACAGTACGGGGTTGTTACAGTCTCCCCTCCTTATAAGGAGTTTAGTCCTCTAAACTCGAGTTACCTTCATTCTGGAAGAAAACAGGATCCAGCGGGAACAAATCAGGATATCGTTTAGCCATGTCATCTTCCCTTTCCCAAGTGGCATACACACCACCATGGTTCTGCCAGTCAACTTTCACTAACGGGATCTCTTTGTTCCTTAGTTTCTTGATCCGTCTGTTTACAATCTGTATCGGCCGTTCCTCGTAAGTATAGTCATCACTCAACACGATACGAGTAGGCTCAATCACGTGGAAGGGATCCCGGAGATAATCTCTCAACATCGAAATGTGGAAAACGTTATGCATATGCTCCATTTCAGGAGGGAGCGCAACTTGATACGCCACCGGATTAATTTTCTCAATAATCTCATACGGTCCGACGTATCTCGGCGCTAACTTGCCTTTGACTCCAAAACGAGTCTGGCCTTTCATTGGTGTCACTTTCACAAAAACGTGATCACCCACTTCATACTCTCTGTCCCGTCTTCTGACATCCGCATAACTTTTCTGTCTACTCTGTGCAGTTTTCAGTCTCTGTTGAATCAGTTTCACTTTTTCAGTCGTCTCATACACAATCTCGGGCCCAAGCAAAGGCCCATCTCCAACCTCTGCCCAGCAAATTGGAGATCTACACTTCCTGCCATACAATGCCTCGAAAGGCGCCATACCAATACTCGAATGGTAGCTGTTGTTGTAGGCGAATTCAGCCAATGGCAAATGACTTTCCCAGTTTCCCTGAAAATCAAGGACACACATTCTCAATAGATCCTCCAGAGTCTGGATGGTCCTTTCTGACTGTCCATCTGTCTGAGGATGATAGGCACTACTCAGCCTCAATTCCGTACCCAATGCAGTCTGTAGGCTTTGCCAAAACCTCGATGTAAACTTCGAATCCCTGTCAGAAACAATAGATACAGGCACTCCATGCAGTCTAACAATTTCATCAATATAGATAACAACCAATTTGTCGGCATTATAAATTGTCTTGACAGGTAAGAAGTGAGCAGATTTGGTCAGTCTATCAACAATAACCCAAATTGAATCCATACCTTTTCTGGAGCGAGGCAACCCAACGATAAAATCCATCGTGATATGCTCCCATTTCCACTCTGGTATGGGTAAGGGTTGCAATAATCCGGCAGGTCGTTGATGTTCAGCTTTGACCTGTTGGCAATGAAGACATTTGGACACAAAGTCGGCAATTTCTTTCTTCATTCCCGGCCACCAGAAATTCTGTTTCAGATCTTGGTACATTTTCGTATTCCCCGGTGGATAGACAATTTTGAATTGTGGCCCTCTTGCAGAACTCTTCTTTTCAGTTCAGTGTCATTCGGCACACACAGTCTTTCTTGAAATTTCAGTACATTGTTCTCAAATTTGAACCCCTCGGTTTAGACTCTCTTTCTTCGATGATCTTTTTCAAGAAGTCATCCAGTTGCTGTTTCTCTTTAACTTCTTCAATCAGTGCCGGTTGAGCAGAAATAGCAGCTATGTTCCACCTTGTTCTCTCAAAACAACTTCAATTTCAGATTTTTCAAGGTCACAAAGCAATCTTTCTGTCCGGTGAGCAAACAAGCTAAGTTGGCAATTGACTTTCGGCTCAATGCATCGGCAACGGTGTTGGCTTTTCCCGGGTGGATACAGAATCTGTAGATCATAATCTTTGATCAGTTCTAGCCATCTCGTTGTCTCATGTTCAGTTCTTTCTGGTGAAGAATATTTCAGACTCTTGTGGTCGGTATATACTTCACATGTTGCCCCATACAATAGTGACGCCAAATTTTCAGTGCAAACACCACTGCAGCAAGTTCCAAATCATGGGTGGGTAGTTCTTTTCATGTGGTCTCAACTGTCGGGAAGCATAAGCAATAACTCTCCCATTCTGCATTAAAACACACCCCAAACCCTTATGAGAAGCATCACTAAATACAGTATAACCATCCGTACCTGAAGGTAAGTAAGAACCGGTGCAGTCACAAGTCGAGTTTTCAACTCTTGGAATGCTGATTCCCTTTGGTCAGTCCAGTCAAATGATGTCCCCTTCTGAGTCAGTTGAGTCAATGGTAGGGCAATTTTGGAGAATCTTTGACAAATCTTCTGTAATATCCAGCCAATCCCAAAAAGCTTCGGACTTCAGTCACATTTGTTGGTCTAGGCCAGTTCACTACAGCTTCAATTTTCTGCGGATCAACAGAAATTCCATCTTTGCTAACAACATGCCCCAAAAACATAACATGATCAAGCCAGAATTCACATTTAGACAGTTTAGCATACAGTTTCTGTTCTCTTAGGGTCTGCAGGGTAAGTCTCAGATGATGTTCATGTTCTTCTCTACTTTTTGAATAAATCAGTATGTCATCAATAAATACTACAATGAAATCATCAAGGTATGGTTTAAAAATTCTGTTCATAAGGTCCATAAAAGCAGCAGGGGCATTCGTGACTCCGAATGGCATAACTAAAAATTCATAATGGCCATACCTCGTTCTAAAAGCAGTTTTATCAATGTCTTCCGGTTTAACCTTCAGTTGATGATACCCCGATCTGAGATCAATCTTGGAAAACACTTGTGCACCCTGTAACTGATCAAATAAATCATCAATACGTGGTAATGGTATTTATTTTTTCACAGTTACCTTGTTCAATTCACGGTAATCAATGCACAGTCTCAGTGAGCCATCTTTCTTCTTTACAAACAAACAGGTGCACCCCACGGTGAAGTACTGGGCCTGATAAACTTCTTGTCTAACAATTCTTGCAATTGCACTTTCAATTCCTTCAGTTCAGTTGGAGCCATTCTGTAGGGAGTTTTAGATATTGGCTGTGTTCCCGGAATTACATCAACGGTAAATTCAATCTCCCTGTCAACCAAATCCCCTGGCAGATCCTCTGGAAATACATCTGGGAATTCTCTGACTATAGGAATACAATTCACATCAGTTTTAACACTATCATCAGTAGACACAGTCAGTACAGAACACAGATATCCTTTACACCCCTTTCTAATTTCTTTCATTTAACAGCTTTCACAGAAGAAATCAAATACGGAGGAGGTACTACTCCATCCCATTAAACACAAATTCAGGTAAGCCAGGTGGACGGAAAACAACTTGCTTGGTCACACAATCAATAGTGGCATGATATTTTTGTAACCAATCCATCCCCAATATTACATCAAAATGATCAATGTTCAATGGCAGTAAATCAATAAACAGATGCATATCCCCAACAATAATCTCACAAGCAGGATACATATATGCACATGTCATGGATCCCCTACAGGTGATGATACAGCTAACAGATAATTCATGGGTTCTAAGGGTCTATTCAATTTCCGTGAAAAAGCATGCGATACATAAGAATGTGTAGACCCCGAATCAATCAGTACATATGCATTTTGAGCACAAATAGAAAGAATACCTGACACTAACGGTTTCGTATTTTGCACGTCTCCCGGTACTAGGGCGAACACTCGGCCCTGCCTCATAGGCTCTTTCCCGGTAGCTTTGGGTTAGGCTTTGGTGCTACAGTTGACGCTGCTGCGCTTGGTGCAGCTTTGCTACTACAGCTTGCGGAGCAGAGGGACAGTCTTTAACCATGTGGCCCACCTTGCCACACCTGTAACAGCTCCAGATATTTGGTAGCAAACCCCTTTGTGCTTGTTGCCACATACAGAGCAGGGTGGATGAACCCACTCCCTTGGCTGGGGCTAGTTGTTGACCCCGTATTCTGTTTCTTGGTTGCTGGGTTATGCTTGCCTTTCTTGAATTTGAAACCCTGCCTTTTACCATGCCATTCAGTTGTTGGTGTTTCAGATTGTTTCACTGCTGCAATGTTCGACTCGGCCATCAATGCCCGGTCGAGAACACCCACAAAAGTCGGTAGTTTCAAACACTTATTCGGTCAAGTATTGCAACATTAAGGCCACCCTCAAATTTTCTGGCCTTCTTGTCAGTGTCCACCATATGTGGTCATACCTGGCATCAGTGGTGCTTCATATTCTGCAAGCCACGACCTTGTCATAGCCATCACTCAGACTTCCCTGCTCAGTTGTTCAAATTCAGTTACTTTCCTATCCCTGACGCACTGTGGGAAGTACTTTTCAAAGAAGGACTCCTTGAAATGAGCCCAAGTCATAACATATTTGTATCACGGACAAGCAACCATCCACCTTCTTCTTCTTCTTCTTCTTGGCAATGTAAAGTGCTAACAGTACTTTATGCGCCTCAGAACATGGGAACACCTCAAATAACTTTCTGTCTCTAAAACCCAAGCTTCAGCTTTCAACGGTTCAAGGCCTCCCTGAAAGGATGGCGGTTTCATCTTGCTGAACTTATGGGTGAGAGCAATTATGTCCCCGTCATCAACATTACATTCTGTACATTCACATTTGGTTCCGGCTGTACCGGGAGGAGGAGGTGGGGGCTGTTGGTTCTGTTGTTGATCAAGTCTAGCAGTTATCAGTTCCATCATTCTTTCCATTCCTGGCCATTCTGGCCTCGATGATTCAGGTTCAGTAGCAGCATTCATTTCCATTGTCCATTTTCTATAAGCAGTTATAACAGTTTCAATCATAAGCAGTTATAACAGTTATCAACATAGGCAGTCATTCGTTTAACAGTTAACACATTAACATATATTCAGTATAACATAGCCACACACTTTTCAAGTTCATGAAATGCCCTAATCACTTTTCTAGGACACCCTATAGCTCATTTGGACACGTGTGTGGGTATAAACTCGTGGTTAAGTATCGCTCTGATACCACTCTGTCACGACCCAAACCCGGCCCTATGGGTTTAGCACCGTAACCGGCCAGTAATCCGAGATTACCGAAGGCCTGCTTAACAGTAGTACAGTAAAACAGAGTTCAGGGCCTGGCGGAAGCCAATACAGTAAATAAATAATGTCCATTGAGCTGTGACAGTCTGTATGCCAAAAAGATTTTTCATGCATTCACACATTAGAACAGTACAGTCTATACAAAATTTACAGTCACACAGTACAGGGACCTAATCCCTTGATAACAGTACAGTTAGTAGCTGACAGTCTATACAGTAATCCAAACAGTACGGAGACAGACGGGGGAAAAACAAAACACCCCCAAAGCCATAAGCATGGCAACTCGGAACCTCGCAGTGAGGCACAAAGGCTGGCTTGACAAAACTGGAGTCTAACCCACGCTCCTAGCTCCGATCTGGTGGCTGAGCACCTACATATATATATAAACAGTGAGCTAAAGCCCAGTGAATAACATAATGCGTAAAGAGGTTAGGAATGAAATGTCCTTACAGTAATGAAAACAGTTCATTAAACAGTATTTCAGTCTTTCAGTCAGAACAGTTATTCAGTCATATGTGGTACATCCATTAGCATAGCAGTAAACAGTAGGTCTTAAAGACCGAACAGTAATGATGGCCATCAATCAGTAAACAGTAGTGGTTCCACGAGGAAACCGACAGAGATCTCTGTAACAGTAGCAATAACAGTATACAATAGTTGCTAAGGATGCCACAATACATTTCAGAATATAGGACATACATTCAATCAATTAACAATAATATTCAGAAAACAGTTCCGTTAAACAGTCAGAAAACATTCTCAGTTGAACATATCTTTACACAATTGTTACTCACAGAGTTTGGCTACAGTATGCTAGAGCGTGTCTCCCCAGTCGCCAACCTACACAGTTCACAGGTTGAACACACACTAAGCTACACAGTTGGGAAATATCATAACTTAATCCCTAATTTGCCTTGGTGTGTTCTACATCTATATCCTCATTAAGATGCCTTAAACTAGGCCTAAGAATGCCTAGAATGGGATGAGGATGCAAAAATACACTTAGAAAATATTTGCAAAGTTTGCTGAAAATAGGAGCCTCGCTCGAGCGAGCCTTCCTTCGCTCGAGCGAGCTTCCAAAATCAAAGGCTTCGCTCGAGCGAGAAATCCTTCGCTCGAGCGGTCTGTCGAAACAGTAAAAGTACTGGATGCTGCAATTTTACGCTCGAGCCACCAATTCTACGCTCGAGCGAAGAAGCCAAATTCTGGAATTTCCAGATTTGTCTCCTAAGCTCAAACCAAGCATTCTTTCACTCAAAACTCGACCTCTTGGGCCCAAATTCTGGAAAACACATCTAAATTCAATGTATAACAAGTTTCAAAGCTCAATTTATGAATTCAAGCCCAAAGGTGAGTCAATTAAAACCCATTTTTCAAACCCATTTTTCATGAACATGGAGAAATGCAAACATGCATGAAATCAACCAAATTCAACCTTCAAAGCTTGTCCAAATGGTCTCATTTCTTCAAAAACATGATGAATTCATGGACTCAAGCCTAATTATGAACATGCATGTACAATTTTACCATGAACTCAACTCAAACTCATCAATTCAAACATGCATGCATGAATTAAACTCTATCTCAACACTTTGAACCAATCCATGTCTTAACTCTACAATTTAACTTGACTCATGCAAGAACAACCTTATGCAACAATGAGGGATTCATTACCTTGCCTAAGTCTTGTAATCAAGGTGTGGGAGCTAAATTGCCAATTTCTACAAATTCTTCAAGTCTCAAGCCAATTCTCTAGATGGAACCCAAATTCTCTCCTTCTCCCTCACTTTGGTCGGCTATAGCAAGAATAAGGGCTGAGGAAATGTTTTAATCAAGCATATACAAGGCTTCAAACATGAATAAACAAAGGCCCCACTATGTGGCAAAGTGTAATTACGACAAACTCTCTAATTGGCTTAAATTAATCTAATTCAATCATACCTAATCGCATTTTAGTTAAATATGCCATTAAATCACATAAATTCCAATGTTCCAAAACATCAACCTATTTCGATTCAGCCGCCGATAAGGCCTTCAATTTGCATTTTAAACATAAAAACACGAACAGATAATCAAATAATCGAAAAGATAAAAATGCAATACAATAATATGTTCAGTCAATTCAGTTCCAGTTTCTAATCAGTCCGTTCAGTACTCCAGTTAGTTCAATTATCAGCCATAAGCAGTCCAGTTTAGCAGTAATCAGTAGGTAATTCAGTAATTTTTCGGTAAACAGTACGGGGTTGTTACATCCAAGCTCCTCAAGCCCACGTCTGAGCGACGAAGCCCACTGGAAGACCTGCAAACAAGTTCAACGAGGAACGGAGTAGTCCCCCGGTGAACCCTCCGGTGTGTGAATTAGAAGTGGAAGCAGGGAATGTAGAAGGAGAGAGAGAGAGGGAGAGAGAGAGGGGAAAAACTTAACATTCTTCTTGTCTTCAAACCTTGCTTATATCCTTTGGTAATCATTTCATTGTCCCTGCCGTCCTGCCCTCATCGCCGAAAGCTTGTGTTGTTGCTTACCTTGTTCAGGGTAAAGGGGGTGCTATTCCGGCTGAGGGGTGTTGTCGCAATAAATGCTGTGATGGGCTGCATTAATGGTGATGTGCTGTGGCAATAACTTTGCAAATCTTTGTCTACTGACCTGGCCTGTGTTTCACCTGCCACATGTCCGAATGCCATTGGCCCTCCATGCCCTATTGGTCTCCGGTTGTCCTGGGCCTTTCCAGCCGGGTTATGTTGTGGATCCTAAGTAATGGGCTTGGGATTGTTCACTGTGGGCTATAATCTTTATGGGCCTATACATGTCAGAAAATATGGTTAAAAGTCAAATTATGATTTTTAACATATTTTGAATTACAACACGTTTCTATCTTTTTTTATATATATATTTAAAAAAAATCAAAAATCAAAAAATTAATTTTTAGTCAATTTCACGAAACAGCCCTACGTAGCATTATTGTTTGTTTTTATGTCTTTTGCTTCTCTCCCTCTCTCTCAGAGTTGCTCCTTTTGTTTTGCTTTAAGAAAGAGAATAATTTGTCCTCTTTCCGTAGCATTATTGTTTGTTTTTTGAAAGTCTCTTACTTCGCTCCCTCTCTCTCAGAGTTGCTCCTTTTGTTTTGCATTAAGAAAGAAAATAATTTGTCCCCTTTCCGTCGACATACTGTTTTTCCTATCCCATTTTGCTTTTACATTATTTTAATTTAGAGTTAAAAAAATTTATTTGTGATGAATTTTTTTTAATTTTTTGACTTTTATAAGATATAAAATAAAATAATTATAATATAGATATAATATTTTATCTTATTAATTTTTTAATTTATTTCTTTTTTTTTGGGGGGGACTAAAGTAGCTAAAAAATCTCATGCCAAACAAAGCCAAAGGACGGATCTCTTTCTGCACAATTAAGTAGGGAGAAATTTAGTTAAAAAGGCTGAAAACGTGCTTAATGGATTTAAAATTAACTTTATTTATATAATGAGCAGATCTCGAATAATTTTTTAATGAGCTGAATACGAGTCGAATTTAAATTGCTTGATTGTTTATAATACATACAAGTTTATTGAATCAAGTAGTAGATTGTTCAAATTTGACTTGAAAAACTCAACGAACTTAAAATTATATTTAATAGAAACAAACTATTGTAGTAATTTTTTAATTTTTTACGAAAAAATATGTAAAAAAATAAAAAAAGTGATGTAATAATTTATAATAACTTTCAAATTTATATAATAAATTGATCTTAAGAGAATTTTCAAAAATCCGAATACGAAGAATAGCTTAATTCATTTAACCACTTAATTAAAAGTCACACTATAATTTTGTAATGGAGAAAATGACATCTTGCCGATTTTTAACTCAGAAAATTTTAATCGATAAAGGCAACATGTCACATATTTATAATTTTTTTGAGACGAATTTAGCCCTACAGTCACTCAGAAACCCGGGCCTGTCGTCCCAATTGTCATTCCTTTTGTTGGCTGGGCCTGTGATTCATTAATTCTGCTACAATTTTAACTAGGCAATCGGAATTGAGCAAATTATTCATAAGTACTTTTTAAAAAATGTGTATTTTATTTAATTCTATAATCTTTTAGATAAACTTTAAAGCTCTATATACATTTATCTTCGTCGGTTTCCTTTTTTTAAAAAGTGTGTATTCTATTTAATCCTAAAACTTTTTAAATAGACCCAAAAGTTTTATATCCATTTATCTTCTCTTCTTTCCTTACACCTCACTTCTTCTCTTTATCTCTTTTTCTCTGATATCGGCGACGACTACGACCACGCCTTCCTTTTTTTTTTATTTCTCTTTCTAATCAACAGTCATCGGCGACTAATGACCACCATTGATTGAGGTTCACGGGCAACCATCGAATACCAACTCCTTATTTCGTGCTCACTGACGACGAAAGAGATAAGTTTCGGACGAAGAAAATGAGTTAGATTTACATCAAATTTGAGTAGATCTACGTTAAATCCGACTAGATCTAAACCAAAAAATAGTTGTCGGAGGACAAATATCTCTCTATATCTATCTATTTCCTTCGATCTCTCAATTTTAATGCTTTTTTTGTACTACACATTTCTATTTTTTTGTTATAATAGAAAAAAATTCAAATTCTGAATAAGTTATTTTCGAGTTTTAATTACAGGCGCTGAAAATTGTAAAATTTTACAATTTTAGTTGTTTTTTAATTCTGAATTGAATCATTCTTTAGAACTGTAAAATTTTAGAATTTTATAACTTTTTTTAGAACTGTAAAATTTTGCAATTTCATAATATGTTTTTCAATTTGATTGACAATGATAAATATTTAATAGAATCATACTTTGAAACTGTAACTTTTCACAGTTTCAAAATTTGTTTTTCAGTTTGATCAATATTAGAAATTATTTGTTTAAACCTACAAAAATTAAAAACAACATATGTTTTTTTTCATTATTGTTGTTTGTTGTTCTTTGTTTTTTTTTTTTTCTTCTTTCAGTTTATCAATATTTAACACATTTTGTTATATTTTTTCACTTTAATTTCTCAGTTATTCTTCTTTTTTTTTCAGCAATATTTCGGTAAGTCTCTGATAATATTCTTGACGTCTAGCGAATATTCTAGACATTCCGACGACTTCTGATGATGTTCAAAACATTCTAGCGATACTCCGGCGAATTTCCGATAATATTCCGACTATTTCCTGGTGATGTTAAATATTCCGATGAGTCTTCAATGATTGTTTGACGAAAGTTCGGTAGTGATAGAATATTGGAACGTTTTTAAAAAAAAAAAAATTTTAAAAAATTGATAACAATTAAAAATATATATGATTAATTAATACAAATATTTTATTTTGGAACTGTATGAAGTTTAAACTTTTTGTATAAAACTTATTAGTAAGCTCTCCATCGGAATTTTCCAGACTTATTCGGGCCTATGCTTCTCAAAACTTGCACCGATGAACCTTTTACAATGAACTAAAATAATTCCCATGATTTTGAAAATTCATTAATTCCCAATCAGATGGTAGCACTCTATAATTCTCATTACTATGACTATGAGTAGTTAACCTTAGGCAAAATATTTATACATATTTCAAACTGCTTAATTAACAAAAATGGTAACCATAATCAGGGTGGTAAAAATTAACAAATACATCATGTTTAAAATTTTAAATTTTTAGATATTATTTGATATTGACCTATATTTAAAATGGTGCCTAGTAATAAACAATATGAAAGTAAAAACTTTTTTATTTATTCAAAGCAAAGCAAATAACAAAGTTCACACCATCTTCTATAGCTATTACACACCATTCTCTTGCACAACAATGATTCATAACTTTAAATTTGGAACTCTAACAATGACACTAATGATGTGACTTGAAACAAAAACAAAAACAAAAACAAAAACAAAAAACAAAACAAAACCCATACATCGAATCATTTATGAGTTGAGCCTACTGTTACTTATCTCATTAGAATTCTACTTTTAATCCTCTTAAACATTTTTGTTAATAAAAATACAATGAAAACAAGGCCAGGTTAGTCTTTAGCTAGAGATGTCAATGGAACTCAGGCTTCTTCTTCTCCACCTTAGGCACAGTCACAATCAGCACCCCATTCTCCATGCTAGCCTTTACTTCCTCCACCTTAGCATTCTCCAGCAACTGGAACCTCCTTAAGAACTTCTCGTTGCTCCGCTCGATCCGGTGCCACTTGTCGTTCTTCTCCTCCTGCTCCTTCTTCCTCTCCCCGCATATCTGGAGAATCCTCCCCTCTTCCATCTCCACCTTCACCTCCTCTTTCTTCAGTCCCGGAAAGTCAGCTTTAAAGACGTGACCTTCCGGGGTCTCCTTCCAATCAATCAGCACAGTCGCGAATTGAGAGGTTTCGCGAGTAGAAGTGGAGAAGTTGAAGAGGCCGTCTAAGGGGTCCCAAATGTCGAGGGAGAATGGGTCCATGACGTTGGTTCGTCGGGAACCAAAAAAGGTTGGAATGAGAGACATGTTTTGAAGATTATGGGAGTAATTCAAAACAGAAAGAAAGAAAGAAAAGAAAGAATGAAAAGTGAGGGACATATTTATAGATATAAGAAGACGGTTCTGGTGCCTGACAGGAAGGATGGAATGGGAAGATCAATGGTGGATATTGAGAGGGTAATTTGTAAACAAATTGGGCCGAGCTACGAAGAGTCTTCCTTGGGAGTTGGGCCGCATAATGGGCCGAGATAAGGGCTGGTGTAGCTCGGTCTAAGGCCAAGAAGACATCTCATATTTCGGGTTTGGGCCGAGGTAATTATTTATGTAGCACGGTCCTTGATCATCTAAACATCGAGTCGGTCAGAGATGGGCTACCAGTGGCCTTACCTAGCTATCCTGGATCGAGGTATCACTGGAGGGAGGACCGAGCTAAAGGATAGCTTTGCAAGGCGTCATCTCAAAGTCAAGACTGACAGTGGTGCTTAAAGTATCACTGAGCTGTGTGAGCACGATTGACCGCAGTGTCAGCCAAGGTAAGGGTTTAGCCATCTCACTTGGCTTGTAGTGATGAGAGTGTTTTAAGGATAAGCATTATCCTTGGGCTTAAGACTCCTAGGAGGACTTTGCTGAAGAGAATAGAGTCCTACTAGGATTGTGCAAACCATCTCACTTGGTTGGTAGTGAGTAGGGTTTGTGATTCCTAAGAGGACTCTTATAAGGAAAGTTGGAATCCTACTAGGATTGTGCCAAGCAGAATCTATAAAAGCTCATGACAGACCTATGTACAGGTATCCCAATTCTTACTCTAGAATACACAAAGCTTATTGTCTATTGTCTAGTTGCTGACTTAAGCATCGAAGGGTTTCCGGCACACACCCGCCGGCTAGCTCACGTTTGTGTTTTCAGGAGGCAAAATGGCAACGTTTGGAGGAGCACAAACTTGATCAACGGGATTATACAAGAAGATTATTTCGTGCTCGTACAAGTATGCTAAAAAAAAAAACGAGAGGATTTTTGGTACTTTCATGGCTCTTCTGTGAACATGGTTCCACTATAATAATTAAGTAAAATATAAGAAAGGTACCTACCTCTAACTTCTCAAACCTTCTACCTCCTTCGCTCAGGCATCATCTCTAACTTAAGACCGGATCCATCCAAACTGGTTTGTTAAAAACTACCACTGATGGGTTTGGTTGAATTTTTTCGCTCTCAATCTGTCTTTTTTTTTTCTAGTGGGTTTTATTCTTAACAGTGATAGGTTGTTCCCTCATCATATAAAGTGTTGGATTTTTGGGCTAAATCCAACCAACCATTCTAAGTTTGGTAGAAAGCACTGTGGACATTTACGAACTCAAAATTCACTAATTTCAAATTAATGATACAATATGTACACACACTAGCCATTTTTTAAAAAATATTTTTTTGGGTCTTAATCCTCCTATCTTATGGCTCAATTTTTGCTCATAAACTTAAGTTTTGTTGTCTAAAAAATCTAGAAATCCCCTAAAAATTGATTTGTGATTATGTATCAATTTTAACCAGTAAATAGCAATCTCAATCAAACAATCAAAGAAAAATCGACACAACTATTTTACGTAAAAAATCACAATTGGAGCACTTTCAATTGTGATAAAAAATCACGAGCAAAAGTCACAAAACAATCCACTAAGAAAACATAAAGGAACTACACAAGTGTACTCTCAATTACCTAGCAAATCCACGCTCAAATCAAACATACCCCTATGTGCCTCTTTCAGTCCCGTCTTTACCTCGAAATTGTCTTGCCCAACGTTGAATCCACAACGCCGATGTCGAATCACGACGATGAGCCACTCCGGAATCCACAAAAGCTTCAGGCCCAAATCCCACGAAATCTACCTAAGAACAACTCTCTCTTTTTGAATAAAACAAACTAAACAAACCCTTTGATATAATCTACTCAATTCATGATTAATCTCTCACAGATATCAAAGGAAACAAGCAAAAAAGCTCCAGATAAAAACTCTAATATCCAAGAAGAAGATCTGGAAGTCGTAACCCTAAAATCTGATAGAACCACATATTTATATAAAACAGATCCGCGATCTCCGCTCCAGTACAGGAATGGCCGCTCGAGTGGACTGACTAAAACGCGTGACTAAACAGGATCTACGCTCGAGCGCAGGAATGGACGCTCAAACGGAAAAAAACAACTCTTAGTACTTTTGCAGGTGAGTGAAACTTCTGAAAGGTCGCAATCTTCGCTCGAGCGCAGGAATGATCGCTCAAGCGGACAAACAACTTCGACTGTAATTTTGCTTTTTGCTTCGAGGGCACTGCCCCTCTACTCTGCCAAGGGGTGCTGCCCCCCTAGACCCCCGCGAGCTGACTGGGTAACTCGATCCCCGACATAGTCAGCGAAGTGGCGAACATGATAAGATTAAGATCACAAACTCCTCTGCATAGGCATAATTCAGGTTGGATTCGCATCTAAAACTCACAATCTCATTGAAATAAAAGATCGAATAAAATTACAACTGAAAGAAATTTTGTCAAATAGGATTGCCAATAACAAAAACCTAACACTGTCGCTTGGTAAAAATTCAACTTCATATATCCTACTATCTGACCTAAAGCATGTCAAAGGGCCCAACACAATAAGCTAACAATTGATCGAAAATTGGACGTAGAAATTCAATTTTATGGCCTGTTCTATTCTTTTTACATCATAAATAGGGAAATTACAAAAACATACAATTATCAAAGTAGGAGAGAGAAGTCCTCAAATAAATAGGAGGGAAAAACCAATCAACAAGTAGGGGAGTAGGACTTCTAACTAATTGTTTGTTTTGGGCTTATGGGCCAGCCCTGTTGGTTCGGGGCCAAGTCCTACCACTGGGCCTTGCAGTAGAACTTGTTCCCATGTGCAGAAGGATGCTAAGCCCCCACCAAATGATATTTAAGTCCACTTAATAGGACTGACCCGTAATTAACCTAATTATATTTGTCTCTAAAAAAAAATAAACAATAAGTATATTTTTAAAAATAGACCGTATATTTTTAAAAATAGAGCATATATTTTGTTTTGTTTTGTTTTTTGTAGAACCAGAAAAATAGGCAATATATTAAAAGAAAAAATAAATTACATGAACAACAAAAGAAAAAATCTAATACAAACTACAAAAAATCTCAAAAAACAGTTACAGTTTGAGAATACTAGATCTACTTGTAGATGTGGTTTGGACTCCAACCTAAGGATGAAAGATCTGCCTCAGGCATAAAACCACTACCGCTGTCGAGGATGTCGTCCGTCACCGCCACAGCTCAAACTCCACTGTTACTGCCACTGCCACTGCCACTGCACTAGAAGGCTGAAACTCAAAAAAAACTATAATTAGATTTTTTACTCACTGTATTTTTTGCAAAAAAAAAAAAAAAAAAAAAAAAATGATTGTGCTTTTAACTATCAATTAACTTAATTTATGATTGAATTTTTAACTCACTATGTTTTTTGAAGAAAAAAAATTCGTGTTTTTTAACTATCAATTGACTTCATTTTTTTTTTTTTTTATTAGCAAAAATGTGATTATGTTTTTTTATACTCCATTTTGATCGCACTGTAATTTTATTTTTAAATGATTGTGCTTTTTTACACTCTATTTCGATCACATGGTCAAAAAAAAAAAATTTATTTGGGTTGTGATAATCTCTATATTTTTTGATGATTAGATTGTATGTTGAAAATAATAATAATAATAAAAATTGTAATTGGGTCTTTAACTCACTGCATTTTTTGAACAAAAAAATAATTATATTTTTTAACTATCAATTAACTTAATTTGTGATTGAGTTTTTGTACACTCCCATGATGAGAGAAAAAAAAAAATTTGTATGAATTATAACAATCTCTGTGTTTTTTAAAAACTTTTTCAGTCAAGTAATATATTATTTAATCTTCTCTTGCACAATACAAATATTAACTACCATATCACCCATATTATGCATGGAATTATTTGTGTGTTTTTATTTTTCTGTTAAAAAATAAATGGGTACCAATAGAGATATTTGTGTGTTTTTATTTTTATGTTAAAAGATAAATATGTATCAATAGAGATATTTGTGTGCTTTTATTTTTCTATTTTTATTTTCTACTTTACAATTGATTAAATATTCATTCCAAATTTATTACATTAATTTTTTTTTATAGGATGGAAGGTTGACACTGTTGGAACAATCTTCTGTGTAAATAAAATAAATTGAAACAACTTCAAACAAAATAAAATAAAACTTACAGAATTTATTTTGTCGAACCAAATAAAATCAAAAGACCAAGTCGAGTGTGTGACACTCTGTCCTTAAGACAGATTCGCCCCGCTACGGTGCTTACGGTTGAGTGGCGTCTATCTCTCAGGATACAATGATCTTCACAAATTGTAGTAGCACTCCAAACAATTTGTTCGGCGAACCAAACCTGTGTTCTAACTCTCTGAAATTTATACTAAAACTAATATGAAGAATATATGAGAATTGGACAGCAAAAAAGTATTTTGCAGACTGACATACGGTTCTCTAGGACTGCAGGAAAATTGATCTATATATAGACAAACAAAAGACCCGAACAGGTGTGACACAGATTTGAACAAGTTTGATTCAAAAATCAAACAGATCTGTAACTGATTGAACAGATTCAACAGTTATATACCTGTTCTGTCCGTTAGCACCTTGGAACATTATTTTTCAAATTGTTTTGAAAGTAGTATCTCCGGTGGAAAAGTCAAACCTGTTGGAAACTTTATTATATAAACTATTTTGAATATATATATATATATTAAACTATTTGAATATATTTTTCTATTGTTTATATTGATGACATCTTAATATTTTCTAAATCCCTTAACGAACATTGGAAACCTTTAACTGCATTCTTTTATACAATTAAAAGTCATGGTTTAGTTATCTCAGCTCCTAAAATCAAACTCTTTCAAACTAAAGTTAGATTCTTAGGATATGATATTCACCACAATACTATTCTGCCAATTAGTAGATCAATTGAGTTTGCATCCAAGTTCCCTGACGAAATTCTTGATAAAACCCAGTTACAAAGGTTTTTAGGTTCCCTTAATTACATTGCTGATTTTTACAAAGACCTTAGGAAGACTTGTCAACCATTGTTTGATAGATTAAAGGATAATCCTCCCCCTTGGTCATCTGTTCATACTTCTATTGTCCAAAACGTCAAACAATATGTTAAGTCTCTCCCTTGTCTTGGTATTCCTACTGAAAATTCATTCAAAATTATTCAAACTGATGCTTCTGATATTGGTTATGGTGGCATTCTTCTCCAGAAAGTCACTCCTCAATCATCTGAACAAATTGTTCGTTATCATTCTGGTGTCTGGAATAAAGCACAATTAAATTATAGTACTATTAAAAAAGAAATTTTATCTACTGTTTTATGTATACAAAAATTTCAAGATGATATTTTAAATCAAAAATTTTTACTTCGTGTTGATTGCAAATCCGCTAAATATGTTTTGGAAAAAGATGTTCAAAATCTTGCTAGTAAACAAATTTTTGCTCGTTGGCAATCTATTTTAAATATTTTTGATTTTGATATTACCTACATACCTGGTTGTCAAAATTCCCTTCCTGATTTTCTTACCCGGGAATTTTTACAGGGGGGGAAGGGATGAGTGCTACTCCACATATTCCATATTTAAAAACCCAAATTACCTTTTACCAAACCCTGCTCAAACAAGTTAATCGCCGTATTAACCGCCTCAAATCCACCAAACCAACTACTAAAAGAGCCCAATACATCATTCACCAACAGATTCAAGCCCTTTGTATTTTACGACATGATTATTACAACCATTTACATTATTTCCAGAATTATCTAGATCTCCTTTCTGGTTGTTAATCTCTGCTACTGATCATTGTTTCTTGTTTCAACAGATGTCTCGCCCAAGGCCTCCTTCTAAGGCTTTGGTTCCTTCTAGTCAACCTTTCGTTCCTCCTCCTTTGGAGTTAATGGGACAATACCCTCAACCCATTCAAATGATCAACCGTTACCAAATCCTTGGAAATATCCCCAGGCCTAATTACTCAACTGCTTTGGCTACTGATCCTTTTGCTCCAAGCCAATCAGTCTCAGTTACTCCATTCCCTGCTAACCCAGTCAGATCATCTCGATCTGATTACACCAAATCACACACTACTAATCTGTTCTATATAGAACCCAGTCACCCTAAAGGCCAAGTAATCCATGAAATTGCTAAATCCCATTTTGGCTCTGGATGCCATTTCATTCTCCCACATCCAGAGAAAACACTCACCTATTACAAAGATATTTTGATCCATCATCAATCAGTCTTGATTAAACCCATTTATGATCGAACCTATGCCAGCAAGGTTCTGTATCATTCCATTTACATCCATAGTATTGTTTCCCAAGCTGAATGGGGTCCTCCTTATCAGTTTCGAGATTTACCTGGTCATTCCATCCAGTATAATTACCATGATTATGTTGATGCCTGGTTCAAGATTTTCCTGTACCAAAATGAAACTTTTAGTCACTCCTGGTTCATCTCCTTTGATCAAAAATTCAAATCCGAGTTTCCTACCTGGTTTCAGAGATGGTGGACTCATTATGGTGCCATTTCAGACATCCTTCCTGGTGATCTCATTGAACTAGTTAACTATTTCTCCTCTGTTTACCCATTCACCACTCATCAGAGACAATTTCCATCTTTGTTAATTTTTATATCCAAATATAAACTCCCATGGATATTTAAATGGCATTATGGAATTGATTGTAACATAATCACCCGTCAACATTCAGTTAAATGGTGGGCTAAATTCAATATGCCCAGAATTTTTGAAATTGTTCAAGAAGAATTCCCCATTGATCAATGTGCTCCAACTCCTTCTATGTCCAAAGCCCAGCAGAACCCAACTGCTGCAATCAGCCAAGAAAGCCAGCCCAGTCTTCCTCCAGTCAACCTTGGAAGCCCCTCATCTAGTGGTTCCAAGCCCAAATCCTCCCAATCCAAATCAGTTCAACCAGCCCAATCAAAATCCAAGGTGAAGTGCAAAGCTCCTACAATTCCAGACCAGCCTAAGGAACATTCACGGCCCAAATCAAAATCCAAAGCTAAGGCTAAGCCCATTTCCCCTCCTACTCAGCCCAAAGCTAAATCAAAGGTCAAGCCCAAGTTATCCCGAGATGAACTGCTCCAGTTAGCCCGTCAATTAACAGAGCAGGCTGAAGAAGCTCAATCACCCAGTTCAGAAAATTCAGAAGACAGTTCAGACCAGTCACAATCTTCTGAAGGATCAACTACTCAACCCATCTCATATGGCAGATTCGAGTTCCAAGATGCTCAGGACCTATATGCCTGATCAACATAGGATTCCCTATAAATATAAATTAGCTTCAATCAATACTCTTTTGAGAAAAGCTGCTAATTTGTATCTATATTGATTCCTATATCCACATGATCCACCAAAAGTGATGAATCGTAAAAGTTACTGTTCACTTTTACTGTTCACCGTCACTATTCACCCAATCAACTTTTGTTAAAGTTGCATGTTCGTGCTATCATTCCACCGAAAGCAACCGACAGCATTTGCTTTGCCTTACAAGCTGCCAGCTGCTTTCATCAATCAAAGAAGTCACATGATTACTGTATTCAAGGAAGTCACATGATTACTGTATTTTCCTTTTCTATATATTGTAATGTATTCATTCAGAAAGCTTCAAGTTTTTCATTCTTCAGATTTTAGAAAAAATAGAGAGCTCTGAGTGACAATTACTCCTTTCACTTGTAACCCAATAAAAGATCCTTGCAGTTGCTACAATTGTAATTGTAAGTTATTTATTGTAAGTTATTTTCTGTATTTTAAATTATGACGTTTTAATATTACTTTAATTATGTGCATTCCAAATCTGTTGTTCAATTTGAGTCATATTTGATTTCGTAATCCATGTTCTTCATTCTACTTGCTGCTTCCGTGGGTTTGGTATCAGAGCCCGGTGATGTTGTATCCTGTTTCTAACTGCTTTTGTTTCTTCTCGTTAATCTTTTCCATTGTTTATTTGATTAATCTCGTTTTCAGTTCATCTTAATCACCCACAAGCTCGATCCGTGTTATCCACCTTGTTACGTTTATTCCACCTGCATTTAAGTCACCCACTTCTTCCCAGACCTGAGTAAGTCCTTAGGTTTAGGCAGTGTCGGACTTAGGGGTCAAAAGATAGGGTATGTATGTATACACAGGTCTGTGAAGTTACAAGGTATGTGGTAAACTAGATAAGAATAGGGTATGTATTAAGGTATCTGTAAAACTGATTAATAAAAACAGAACAATGAATCGATTATTTAGAAGTAACTCTTCAGTCAGTTCTAGGTCAACCACTTTGCCCTCAATACCTAATCAAGGATTAGTAATTAATGAAGAAGATGTTGAAATACAAAATGATAAAATTGATGTAGACTGGAATATACCAAAATTGCCAATTAAAGACATTTACAAAACTTCTTTTATACAAAATACTTTCAAAATCTCTTTGCAAGTTAAGACAATTGAACAAGTATATGCTTTAGAAAAACCCAGGGAAACCTGTCAATTATTTGATGCTAATCTCATAAAAAGATATTTAAAAAGTGATTACAATTTTATTCACATAGGTTTAATTCAAGTCGGTGTCAAACCATTAACTCAACAAGGAAAAAACACTTCTGTTTTATTATGTTTAAGAGATGCTCGTTTTCTTAATTACAATGATAGTTTAATGGGTATGATGGAAACTGGTCTTCATAAAGGTCCAGTACATTTTAATTGTTTTCCTGATTTTACTCTTAGCTTGCGAGGTCCAAATATTTTACATGCATTATCATTAAATATACAATTACATGGTTCATTTACCAATATAATGCATAAAACCCATAATATTGCTTTAGTTTATCGTGTTCATTATAAGTGCATGAAAACTAATTTAAATGTTCACGCATTACACAAGTCCCCTAAAGATAAAACTTTACTAATCCAAAGTAGTAGTACTGATACCCATATAAATGTTCCCCAAATGATTGAATGGAAAAATGTAGATTTACCCGATCAATGGATCACTGTCAATGAACATTACAAACATAACCAACAACAATCATCTATCCAAGATATTCAAGACATTCAACAAATCAATGATGGTACAGTTCGCATTAAATTTAATCGTAGTCAATCATCCAGACATAGCACCTCTAGTGTACCTTCTGAGATTGAAACTGAAGATGAAATATTTAATACTCCACTGTTTCGAAAAAATAGTCAAATTCATTTAGGACAAACCTCTAAATTAAAAGGTATTGATAATACTGCTACTTCTCAAATTAGTAAACCTGTTTACTCTACACACACACATTTACCTGAAGAAGAAACTGCTTCTAATAATTCTCCAACTCAAACTGATTTTGAAGAATTTATACCTCCAGTCAATCCTCAACTTATGACCCTTAAAAAGGATTTTAAACCTGATCTTGATAAATTATTCATTGAATTTAAGTCTTTTAAAAATAACAAACTCCGACATGCTTATTATGATACCTATGATAAACAACACCAATCCCGAATCACTAGACATTGGTATAATTTTATGATTGAATATAGTTTTGAATTACCTCTCTTAGAATATGTTGAAAAATATTACAAAAAGCTAAATACAATCACCAAATACAAATGGAAAACTTCTGAATCTACAACTGTTAGTTCTAGTCACCCTCCTTTTGAGAAAATAATTATCAAACAACAAGGTTCTGACATTCCTGCTTCTCCTTTCAAATTACCTGGCGATGATGCTGAAATCAAAAAAGTCATTGAACAAAATAATTATACTAATCAATGTTTAAACACCATTGGTAAACAATTAGATAAAATAGAGACAAATTTAGAATCTGTTACATCTACTAAACCACAACCTTTAGATCAACCTTTACTTAATCTACCTAGTCATCGCTCCAAAAGAACTAGTTTGGTAACCACTGATCAATCTACTGTCAAAGCTATTGAAAAATTATTCACTAAACTATCTACCACTGATAATGCCTCACCTTCTAAGGATAAAGGTCTTACTGTTTTAAATCAACAACCAAATATTGACATTGTTTCTACCACATCTGAAACTGACACTACTGATAATGAAATAAATCAATTAGCCCAACAATTCCAATCTTCTAATCTTAATAACATTCATTATCTCAAAGTTAATCCTCAAACTACCAAAAACTAGTATTCTCGACCTACTCCACCTGACCTCCAATATGAAGAAAATAATATTAGTAACCAATTTTCTGTTTCTGCTAAAAATAACATTGATGGTCTTAGTGAAGATCAAATACTTCAAAAATTAAATCATTTATCTATGGTTTCAAATAGTTACCTCTCTAATTATCCCCAATATTCTCAATCTGAAATTGTTTCCTTAATTACTTCTGGTTTTACTGGTATGCTCAAATCTTGGTGGGAAAAATACTTAACTGAAGATCAACGCGACTCCATCATATATGCTAATCAAACTGATGATAATGGTCTCCCTATTTTTGATGAAACTATTGGATGTTGCCACCCTGATGGTATTAATACATTAATTTATACTATTGTTCGACATTTTATTGGTACACCTACTAATATTTATTCTCGCATACATGATCAGCTTAGTAACCTTACTTGCCCAACTTTAAGTGATTTTCGATATTATAAAGATGTATTTACCTCTAGAGTTATGTTACGTGAAGACTGTACTAAATCATTTTGGAAAGAAAAATTCATTAATGGATTACCTAGTCTATTTGCTCACAAAATTAGAGATGTTCTTAGTCAACCTACTGGTGTTATTGAATATGACAATTTAACCTATGGTGATATAATTAGCACTATTCAAAAAGAAGGATTAAAAATGTGTATTGATTTAAAACTTAGTCAAAAAGCCACTAAGGATAAACATAAAGCTAAATATGAATTAGGAAATTTCTGTGAACAATATGGTTTACCGCCTGTTGCACCTTCCCGTAGGAAATCACACAAGTACTCCAAACATAAACATAAATCCAAATATTCTTCTAATAAATATCGCAAAGATTATTCACCTTCCAAATCTCATGATAAATTTTGTACTAAACCCAAAAAGAAATATTATAAAAAATCACATCCCAAATCTAAATTCAATAAAGACATTACCTGCTATAATTGCGGTCAAAAAGGACATTATTCAAATAAATGTAAAGAAAAGCAAAAATTAAAGGATAGAGTTAACCAACTTCAAATTGATGATAATTCCAAAAATCAGTTATTTGAAATCTTCCAATTAAATCAATTTGTTAGCGACTCCTCTTCTGATCATCCAAGAACTTCATCTGATTATCATTCACCTAGTGACGATTCTGACAATAATATTAATCTAGGATGTAATGATGTCTGCTGTAAACCAGTTAAACAAATAACTGTTCTTACTAAAAACACCCAAGAAGAATCTGCCCTTATTGAATTAATTAGCAAATTAGATGATCCCAATTTAAAACAAAAATATATTGATAAATTAAAATCTTTATTAATTCATTCTAATGATAAACCTAAGATTGATAAACCTATTATCAGTTTATCTAAGACTTTAGAAAGATTTAAAAATAAAACTAAAGAAATTACACTTCAAGATTTACAATCTGAAATCAATCAAACTATTAATGAATTAAGACAAAAAGATCAAAAATTAGAAGATGAAATTATTACATTAAAACTTAATAAAAGTTTAGATAATTTCCACAACTCAGTCCATGAATCTCCTAATGAATCTGAACATAATTCTGACCCTGATTCTGACCACACTAATCCTGATAATTTAATATTTGACAATAGATCACAATCCCATACTCTTGACGATAAAAGATTAAATCTAATCAATAAAAGCTATATGCAAAAATGGTATTCACGGATTAAGATAGTTATTAATGATTTTGAATTAAACTTAATTGCTCTAATAGATACTGGTGCTGATTTAAACTGTGTACAAGAAGGTTTGCTCCCTACTAAATACTATGAAAAATGCCATGAGAAAATAACCTCTGCTAATGGTAGTAAAATGCGTATTAAATATAAATTACCTAACGTTCATGTCTGTCAAGATAATGTATGTTTCAAAACCTCATTCGTTTTAGTAAGAAACATGACTGATAAAATCATATTAGGTGCCCCATTTATACATCTACTTTATCCATTTACTACATCTGCTGAAGGAATTACCACTCATGTTTTAGGCCAACCTGTTACTTTTAAATTTTTATTTCCGCCTGAAATGTTCGAATTAAAACTGTTAAAAGATTGTTCTATTTCCCATACTATTAATCGCTTAACTAGGCAAATCAATTTTCTTAAAGAATAAATTAATTATAAAAGAATTGATCAACAATTAACTGATCCTGTTATTATTTCTCAAAATAATGATTTTCAATTAAAACTAGAATCCACTGTCTGTTCCCATTTACCTACTGCCTTTTGGCATAGAAAAAGCATGTAGTTACTTTGCCATATATTAAAAATTTTAATGAAAAACACATCCCTACTAAATCTCGACCTATTCAAATGAATTATGAATTACTTGAAATGTGTAAGAAAGAAATTAATGAATTATTAAAAAACAGAATCATTAGTCCAAGTAAATCACCTTGGTCTTGTCCTGCTTTTTATGTTAATAAAAATGCTGAATTAGAACGAGGTGTCCCTCGCTTAGTTATTAATTATAAACCACTCAATGCTGTTTTAGAATGGATTAGATATCCTATTCCTAATAAAAAAGATTTGATTAAAAGACTTAGTCAAGCTGTTATTTTTAGTAAATTTGATTTAAAAAGTGGGTTTTGGCAAATACAAATTCACCCTAAAGATCGATATAAAACTGCTTTTAACACACCCTTCGGTCAATATGAATGGAATGTAATGCCATTTGGTTTAAAAAATGCTCCTAGTGAATTTCAAAATATAATGAATGATATTTTCAATCCATTTAGTCATTTTTCTATTGTTTATATTGATGACATCTTAATATTAAACTATTTGAATATATATATATATATATATAAACAAAATGAATAGTTTAATAAATAAAGGAAGAGGTACAAATTTTAGGAAACCACTTAGGAATCCCAAAATTTGAATTTAGAATTAAATTAAATTCCCACAATTACAAACTTTAGGAAACCACTCAAGAACCAAAAATTTGAATTTAGAATTAAAGTAAATTCCCACAATAATTTTTATTGAAAAAATTCAAATGAATTTTATCTAAAAAATTAATGTTGGACTCCAAACACGACGTCAACTTCCCATTTACTCATAAATGGTTTTGACGTTCGGTCTTCACCTCTTCGGACCCACTCCAAACAACGTTTGGGGCCCACTCAAATTTGGGCTCAAAAATATGCCTATATTTAACCATTTTTCCAACAATCCCCCACATGAATGGAATTTGATGGAGAGAAAATGCAACAACATGATCTAAATACAGAGAGTATAGAAATTAGAAATATTCTGCAAAGGATAGGTAGCTTTTGGCTTTAAACCTTCCCTTGTGAGACACTATCGGATTTACTAGCTAAACAGTGAACATGATGTCTTGAACTGTTCAGCCGTTTGTGTAAACCAAGACAATAGAACTCACACAGTATATCCCCAGACACAGTTTAGTTCTCACTATTGTGTTCATTTTGGCCCTGAACAACCTGGTTTTTCATGAGTGCTCTAGAGAATTGTAACCCTTCACAAATCTCATAGAACCGGCCCAGTTCACACTCACATAGGTGATTCTTATGAAGAGTATCCTACCATACTCCACTAGGTTTACCTAGATATAAGAATCATTAAAATTTTACTTAACCTCAAACGTTGCAGACATCACTATTTCATTAAAGAAACGGATAGGAGTTAGACTCCCCAGTGATCCTTCTGAGTCATTCACAACTCAGTTGTCCCTTTGAACCTAGATCTTGGGATTTCCAGTCAACTAGGTTGGGTTGCCGTTGTGGTAACTCTTATTTAATAGGCTTTAGTCCCATTCCCCTCGATGAATTCTCAACTAACTCTCTTGCTAACCCTTTGGTTAGTGGATCCGCTATGTTGTCTTTAGACTTAACATATTCTATGGAAATAATTCCATTAGAGAGTAGTTGTCTCACGGTGTTATGTCGACGACGAATGTGTCGTGACTTACCGTTATACATATGACTCTGTGCTCTACCTATAGCTGATTGACTATCGCAATGTATGCATATAGCAGGCACCGGTTTTGGCCAAATTGGAATATCTTCAAGGAAGTGGCGAAGCCATTCTGCCTCTTCCCCTGCTTTGTCTAAGGCTATGAATTCTGATTCCATAGTAGACCTAGCAATGCAAGTCTGTTTGGAAGATTTCCAAGATACAGCCGCCCCACCAAGAGTAAAGACATACCCACTGGTGGACTTCGAGTCTCTAGTATCCGATATCCAATTTGCATCACAGTATCCTTCAAGTACTGCTGGATATCTAGTATAATTTAACCCAATGTTACGAGTAAATCGGAGATATCTTAGAACCCTTATAATTGCTTTCCAGTGTTCTACTCCTGGGTTACTCGTATATCTACTTAATTTACTTACTGCATAAGCTATATCTGGGCGAGTGCAGTTCATCAAGTACATTAAGCTTCCAATAATTTGGGCATACTCTAATTGAGAAATACTTTCCTGTACATTCTTAGAAAGATACAAATTAACATCTACAGGAGTTCTAGCAAGATGATCATCATCTTTGCTGAATTTGTCAAGTATTTTCTCAATGTAATGAGATTGTGACAAAGCATATCCTTCTGATGTTTTGATAATTTTATACCAAGAATTACATCAGCAATGCCCATGTCTTTCATGTCAAAATGTTTATTCAACATTTTCTTGGTAGTTTTAATCATGTCATTATTACTACCTATGATGAGCATATCATCTACATAAAGACATACAATGACATAACCTTTGTCTGTGTTTTTAATATAAACACATTTGTCACACTCATTAATTTTAAATCCATTTGACATCATTGCCTTGTCAAATTTCTCATGCCATTGCTTTGGCGCTTGTTTTAAACCATATAATGATTTAACCAATTTACACACTTTCTTTTCTTTCCTGGAACAGAAAACCCTTCTGGTTGTTCCATGTAAATTTCTTCTCTAACTCACCATTTAAGAAAGCGGTTTTAACATCCATTTGATGAATTTCTAGATTGTATAGAGATGCAATGGCAATTAGCATTCTAATGGATGTTATTCTAGTAACCGGTGAGTATGTGTCAAAGTAATCAAGACCTTCTTTTTGTCTAAAACCTTTGACCACAAGTCTTGCCTTGTATTTGTCAATTGATCCATCTGCTTTCATTTTCCTTTTGAAAATCCACTTGTACCCAAGAGGTTTACAACCTGGTGGCAAGTCCACTAATTCCCAAGTGTGATTTTGCAAGATGGATTCAACTTCACTGTTGACAGCTTCTTTCCATAAAGGAGCTTCAGGACTGGACATAGCCTCTTTAAAAGTTAAAGGCTCATTTTCTAACAAAAATGTTAGAAAATCTGGACCAAAAGATTTTGAGGTTCTAGCACGTTTACTACGCCTAGGTTCCTCTTCCTCATTTTGATCTAACTCTTGCTCTTGATCATGTTCTTGATCATTACTAGTAATAGCATCAAAAGATCTTTTATTATTACTAGTCTCTTGTCCAGTCTTATTTGGAAATACATGTTCAAAGAATGATGCATTCCGAGACTCAATAATAGTATTTACATGCATTTCGGAATGTTCTGATTTATGAATCAAAAACCGATATGCACTACTATTCTTGGCATAACCAATGAAAATGCAATCAATGGTCTTAGGACCTATCTTAGTCTTTTTAGGACTAGGAATAGCCACTTTAGCCAAACACCCCCACACTTTTAAGTATTTGTAGGATGGTACTCACCCATGCCACATTTTATAAGGTGTTTGATTTACTTTCTTTCAGGCTACTTTATTTTAAATATATTATTAGCAGAAAGTATTGCTTCCCCTTCACAAGTTCTGAGGTAATCCAGAATTGATTAATATGGCATTCATCATTTCTTTTAAAGTCCTATTTTTCTTTTCAGCAATTCCATTTTGCTGAGGTGAGTAAGAAACGGTGGTTTGATGAATTATTCCATGTTCTTTACAAAATTCACCAAAAGATGATTCATATTCACCACCTCTATCACTTCTAAGTTCCTTAATTTTCTTACCAACTTGATTTTCAACTTCATTCTTATATTGAATGAAAGTTTACAAAGCTTCATCCTTGGTTCGAATTAAATAAACATATCTATAAAAGTGATAAAATATTTTTTCCCACCTCTAGTTTGAATTGATTTAAAATCACAAATATCACTATGAATTAATTCAAGTGGTTCCGTACTTCTTTCAATTGAATGAAAAGGAGTTTTAGATAATTTTGCCTCAACACAAATTTCACATTTATGATTTGAATCAATGTCAAATTTAGGTAAACATTCCATATTAATTAATCTACGCAAAGATCCATAATTAACATGTCCTAGTCTACCATGCCATAAATTTGAAGACTCAAGCAAGTAAGAAGAAGATGTATTATTATTAATAACTGAGGGTACAATGGTCATTACATTTAACTTGAAAAGGCCATCAAACATGTAACATTTTCCTACATACATCCCATTTTTAGTAAGTACAAACTTATCACTTTCAAAAACTAGCCTAAACCCATTCTTACTCAACAAAGATCCGGAAACTAAATTCTTGCGAATGTCCGGTACATGCAGCACATTGTTGAGAGTGAGTTCCTTTCCAGATGTCATCTTGAGTACAATCTTTCCTTGTCCTTCAACTTTGGAAGTTGAGGAGTTGCCCATAAAGAGTTGTTCACCATTGTCCACTATAGAATAAGATGTGAACATCTTTTTGTCGGCACAAATATGGCGAGTAGCACCAGTGTCCACCCACCATTCTTTAGGATTTCCGACAAGATTTGCCTCGGAAACAACTGCAGAAAGATTGATGTCATCTACACCATTGGAAATATTGTCCACTTCGGTTATATGGGCTTGAGCAGGCTTCTTGCTTGTTCTTCTTTTGCTTTTGCCTTTGCTACGGCAATCTTTGGCCCGATGTCCCTCTTTGTCACAGATGTAACATTTGCCATTAAACTTGTACTTTTTATTATCCCCCTCTTTAGAGCCTTGTGATGAACTTTCTCCAGAAGACTTTCGTTTCTTGGTTTTTGAAGCATGTTCCACCACATTTGCCTTAGACTCCATAGGATGCTTACCAGCCCGCTTTTCAGAATTGCGGTTGTCCTCCTCAATCTCAAACGCACAATTAATTGTCCATAGAAATTTCTTTGCGCTTGTGTTTGAGGTAGTTCTTGAATTCCTTCCAGCCTTTTGGTAATTTTTCAATTAAGGCTGCAACTTGGAAGGATTCACTGAGAGACATGCCTTCTGCGTGAATGTCATGCAGAATGAGTTGGAAATCTTGAGCTTGGCTGATCACAGTTTTTGAATCAACCATTACAAAATCCAAGAATCTGCCAACCACAAATTTCTTTGAGCCGGCATCTTCCGTTTTGTACTTTTTCTCCAACGATTCCCAAAGTTCCTTTGCTGTCTTGATTGGACTGTAGACGTTGTATAATGTGTTGTCAAGTCCGTTCAAGACGTAATTCCGGCAAAGGAAATCGGCATGTTTCCAGGCATCAACCGCAACAACCACTTGCCGGTCGGTTTCATCCTCTTTCAAGATAGGAGCATCTTCACGGAGGAAACGAGCCAGGTTCAGAGTTGTAAGATAGAACAACATTTTCTGTTGCCATCTTTTAAAGTCAGTTCCTGAGAACTTCTCTGGCTTTTCACCATGATTTACCGGTACTGTTACAACAGGAGAGGGGGTTGGCGTCATTGCAGCCACCACAGTAGTACTTGTTTGGGCATTAGTTTCAGTAGCCATCAATTCTAATTTATAAAACAAAATTATAATTAGAATTTACACTACACAGAAAATTAAACCAAATTCACAGAATTAAATTCTGTAAAAATAAAAGTAACAAGAATGTAACTTTTATTTCCAATTAATTTGAAAATAAAATAAAATTTTATTTAAACAAATTAATTTTACACAGAAAATTAAATTCTGTAAAATAAAAGAAATAAAAAATATAACTTTTATTTTTTTTCAATTAATTTGGAAATAAAATAAAATTTTATTTAACCAAAATAATTCCACACAGAAAACTAAATTCTGTAAAATAAAAGAAATAAGAATATAACTTTTATTTTTCAATTAATTTGGAAATAAAATAAAATTTTATTTAACCAAATTAATTCCACACAAGAAATTAAATTCTGTAAAATAAAAGAAATAAGAATATAACTTTTATTTTTCAATTAATTTGGAAATAAAATAAAATTTTATTTAACCAAATTAATTTCACACAGAAATTTAAATCTCTTGTTACACTCCAATAATTAAAATACTGAAACAGAATTTTAATTAATGAAAACTCAGAAAATAAATTCTAAAAACCAAAATTAATTTTCTGACAAAATTTCACAAAAATATATTCTGAATTGTTAATGACACCAGTATCGTACTACTAGTTGTCAAAGAAAAGAGACAGTATATTACTACTATCTGTCAAATAGCATATAATCACTATTTGTTTTTCCAACCAGAATATTATTTTGTAAATCCACAGAAAATAATTTTCTTAAAAGAAGAAAGAGAAAAGGAAACAAACGAAAAATTCTGTAAACAGAATAATTCGAATCTGTCTTAAGATTGTTGGAACAATCTTCTGTGTAAATAAAATAAATTGAAACAATTCAAACAAAATAAAATAAAACTTACAGAATTTATTTTGTCGAACCAAATAAAATTAAAAGACCAAGTCGAGTGTGTGACACTCTGTCCTTAAGACAGATTCGCCCCGCTACGGTGCTTACGGTTGAGTGGCGTCTATCTCCCAGGATACAATGATTTTCACAAATTGTAGTAGCACTCCAAACAATTTGTTCAGCGAACCAAACCTGTGTTCTAACTCTCTGAAATTTATACTAAAACTAATATGAAGAATATATGAGAATTGGACAGCAACAAAGTATTTTGCAGACTGACATACGGTTCTCTAGGACTGCAGGAAAATTGATCTATATATAGACAAACAAAAGACCCGAACAGGTGTGACAACAGATTTGAACAGGTTTGATTCAAAAATCAAACAGATCTATAACTGATTGAACAGATTCAACAGTTATATACCTGTTCTGTCCGTTAGCACCTTGGAACATTATTTTTCAAATTGTTTTGAAAGTAGTACCTTCGGTGGAAAAGTCAAACTTGTTGGAAACTTTATTATATAAACTATTTTGAATATATATATATATATTAAACAAAATGAATAGTTTAATAAATACAATTTTAGGAAACCACTTAGGAATCCCAAAATTTGAATTTAGAATTAAATTAAATTCTCACAATTACAAACTTTAGGAAACCACTCAGTAACCCAAAATTTGAATTTAGAATTAAAGTAAATTCCCACAATAATTTTTATTGAAAAAATTCAAATGAATTTTATCTAAAAAATTAATGTTAGACTCCAAACACGACGTCAATTTCCCATTCACTCATAAATAGTTTTGACGTTCTGTCTTCACCTCTTCGGACCCACTCCAAACAACATTTGGGGCCTACTCAAATTTGGGCTCAAAAATATGCCTATATTAAACCATTTTTCCAACAGACACCTTCACAGTTACAATTATCATTCCAACACAATCTTCAAAATCGATAAGTTACAATCTTTATTCCAACACACCTTCACAGTTATCATCCCAAGCAGGGGCGGAGGCACAACAGGGCTAGGGGGGGTCACATGCCCCCCCTCAGTTTTGAAAACTTTTTTTTTTTTTTTTTGTTATTGTCATGTCTAAAATGTTTTCCCTTTTTTTTTTTTTTTTTACATGTTCTTTGGCTAAGAGTTTATTGTATTGTTTACAACAAGTAGTTATTTAATACTTTGGGAATACAATGCGGTATTATTTATGTAGTAGTTTAAATCAATAGTGTAGTGAAAAATATTATAGATTGGATATAATGAACTCATTATTTTCAAGTAGTTGACATACTACTTAGTGTGATTTGTGATTTTCTATACTTTGAGTATCACGTAGGTAACGCCATATGGTACTCTAAGACTGTTTAATAATTTTCATTCAAAACACATCATTTATAAGCAATGTCATCTCTTTAATATTTTTCTCTCAAATAAAAATTAAATAGATTTTATAATAATTTATGCTATAAATGATGTATTTTTATTTTTTAAAATTAGGAATTTTGATCCATAATTTTTTGTGCTAAAATTGCAAATTTACATCATCATTTCACACCAAGCTATTCCACACTATTATAGAATTTTGATTTGTTCTTATTAATAATGAATATGTAATTTTTTATGTTTAAATTTATCTCATAAAATTATTATTATCTTAATGTTGCTCATGATTTTTTTTTAAATAAAAAAATTATAATTAATAAGTGCCCCTTCTAACAAAATTTTCTAGCTCCATCACTGATCTCAAGTAATAAAAGTTAAACGATATGTATATATATTCGTTTATAGAGAGAGAATAATTTATGTTTTTCCAAATATTTTATAGGTTTCATATTTTTGAATGCTTGGATATATCGAACAAATTGATGTTGACAATATTTGGATTGATTTGTGCAAAAGTTGCTACTAAAAAGTTGAATATCATTATGGTCACATTATTTGTCATCACTGTATACATGATGATATTGATATTATAACGAGGTAATTTCCTTTACGTAAATAATTGTTATGTACAATAATAATTCAAACTTAACAAGTGTTTTTAATTTTTTATTAAATACAATATTTTCTTTTAACAAATGTTTATTTATTTATTAAATACAATGTTAACATTGTGGTCAGACAATACTCGTTCAATAAATCTCACTGTCCAAGATAAACGAGCAGAGTTTATCTTGCGATGTCAACTATCATATTTGAAGAATATGATATCTAAGGTAGGAAATTATATAATTTATCTTGCGATGTCAACTATCATATTTGAAGAATATGAGATCTAAGGTAGAAAATTATATAATTTATTAAAAATAACTTATTCCTACATTTTCAAATACAATGTTATAATTCTAAAATTTTACAGGATAATGGAGTTAGAATGATTAAAGATTACATTGCGTCATATCAAGATTGTGCCTATGCATTTATCATACATGCACTAACAATGCAACATCAATTAGATTGTACACCGTGCGTAACCTTTGTTTTAAATGTAAATTGGTCTGAAAAATGTTTATACCTTTTAAAAGGTAATATATATATATATATATATATATATAATATGTAAGAATAACATTTTTACTTTATAATATTTTATAAATACATAATATATGTGTTATTTATCAATTATAATACTAACTATCATGTTGATAATACAAGAATGCTGATAAAAGACCCACAACGATTTATATTTTAGTAGAACATATTTTATTTATTCAATGAATTTTGAACCAATGTAATAAATTTTTATTTTTACTACTTTAATTATGAAATGTCAATATTTTTTTTAAATTACGTATATTTTATACTAATAATTTAAAAATATGTTTGATATAATCATAAATAGTTTTTTTTTTAATTTAATTCCGTGCATAGCACGAGTGATATATTAGTTCATAGATTATGTGAATGATCTCAAAATAAATAAAAAATTTATAATATTACAATGTTCCAATAGAACTTATATACCAAGTTTGAGTATACACATTATATATATTTTTTTTAGATAGGGAAAACATTATATAATAGTATAGATTGTAAAAATATGAAAATTTAAGTAGAATTGTACTCTAATGTAAGTAAGCTTACCACTTTGATCCACAAACTTACTTTAAATTAGTGTTTGGTTTGCGGAAATAATTTTAAGTAAGAACAAAATAGCTATACTCTAGTTTTTTAATAAAATGATCAATCTTTTAAATTAATAATAATAAATTTTTTTTTTGTATAATTTTTTTTTATTACCAAAATAATTATTTCATTTTTAGTCCCTTTTCAATACGTCAAAACACTCCATAAATGTGTCATGGTACTGTATTAAGGGGCCCAAAGTTTAGTCCGAGGTTAATAATTACAGTAGCATGCTGATTAACAAATATAACTGAGAGGGTAATTTGTAAATAAATTGGGCCGAGCTAGGAAAAGTCTTCTTTGGAAGTTGGGCTACGCAATGGGCCGAGATAAGGGCTGGTATAGCTCGGTCTTAGGCCAAGAAGACATCTCATATTTCGGATTTAGGCCGAACTATGGGCCGAGGTGTTTGGGCTTCGCAAGTTGGACCTCGTCCTTGTTAGTTCGGTCAGAGACTGCTGCAGTTACCTCGGTCTAAACAGACAAAACCGAGATAACATCAATAGCGAGAGCCGAGCTATGTATAGCTCGGTAGGGTGGCATTCGATAGATCGGCTTTCGATCACACGGTCCGAATGGCAGGGGACCGAGATAAGGCAGTTCGATCAGAAATGTATAACCGAGGTAAAGGGTTCAGCCATCTCATTTAGCTTGCAGTGATGAGACTCCTAGTAGGACTCTGCTAAGGAGAGTTAGAGTCCTACTAGGATTGTGTAAACCATCTCACTTGGTTGGTAGTGAGTAGGAGTGTGACTCCTAGGAGGACTCTACTAAGGAGAGTAAAGTCCTACTAGGATTGTGCAAACCATCTCACTTTGTTGGTAGTGAGTAGGGTGTGTGATTCCTAGAAAGACTCTTATAAGGAGAGTTTGAAATCCTACTAGGATTGTGCCAAGTAAAGTCTATAAAAGCTCATGACCAGACCTATGAACAGGTATCACAATTCTTACTCTAGAATACACAGAGCTTATTGTCTATTGTCTAGTTGTTGACTTAGGCATCGGAGGGGTTTCCGGCACACACCCGCTAGTTAGCTCACGTTTGTGTTTTCAGGTGGCAAAGCAACATTGTTTGGAGGAGCGCAAACTTGATCAACAGGATCATACGAGAAGAATTATTTTGTACTCGTACAATTGGCGCCGTCTGTGGGAATTTCACAAAGAGCAAAACCTCTTGATCAAGTTTTCCTCTCTAGTTGAAAACAATGGCGCACAATGAAGACTTGCTGCAATCTGCTATTAATGGGCGAACACTAGAAGGGGGTGGGAGGCGCGAAGGTTTACCTTCTATCCCACCCATGGCGGAATTAGATCCCCAGCGAAGGAATCCGCAGAGAGAAGCAAGAGAAAGACAAGGCTTAAGTCCACACCGCTCTCAAAGCCCTGATAGACAGAGGCAGAAGATGGATCCTCAGGTTCTCGAAGATCACGTAAGGGAGCAAGGCGAAGTAATAAGAAGAATGGCGACTGACATAGAGTCTATGAAGAGCCAGATAAAAGGCAAAGGGAAAAGAAGTCAGAGACAGAGGAGGAGGATTCGAAGCAGTGAAGAAGAAAGACGAGTTAAAAGACAGACTTCTCAGGATGATGATGATGGTTCTGAGTCGGAGGAAGAACAATTGCGTGACCAAAGAGCAGGATGCAACAGCAACAAGGAAGCTAGCTGAGCCAAAATTAACACAGAGGGAGGAAGAAGAAGCTGTTTAGAGATCTAATGCTTTGGAGGAAGATGGCATTGGAGCTATAAAGAAAGTTTCAAGGCAAGAGTATTTGAAGAAACTGAAGGAGCTCAGAGATGATATAGAAGACGAGCAGTATCTGTTTAATGGTGTAAAATTGACTGAAGTAGAATATTGTGAATTGAGTCGAGGGATTCAATGACAATGACGCCGCCCCTTACTATGGAAGCCTTAATGGAGAAAGTGTACCAACACATCCGGGTAGAGGAAGATAGGGCGCACACCAAGGCAGAGTCCGACGCAACAGTGATACCAGACAAAAAGTTTTTTGTCAGAGTTAACACGGTTGACAAGTAGGATTGACCGCACAAAAGTCTTTGCCCGACTGGGGGGCAATTGGGAAGGTTGGCAGGATTGGCCAACTCTTTCTAACAAGTCTTTGCCCGACTGGGGGGTAATCAAGAAGAGGTTGGCTGGAAAAACTAACACTTCTCCTAAGCCGAGGATAAGGATCCAGGCTGCAGGACGTTTGGCTGGAAAAACCAAACACTTCGCTCAGAGTTGGCCGGAATAACCAACTTTGAGCTCTCTTCAGCTAGGATTAGGATCTGGGTTGAAGAGGTTGGCTGGAAAAACCAACACTTCTCCTAAGCCGAGGATAAGGATCCAGGCTGCAGGACGTTTGGCTGGAAAAACCAAACACTTCGCTCAGAGTTGGCCGGAATAACCAACTTTGAGCTCTCTTCAGCTAGGATTAGGATCTGGGCTGAAGAGGTTGGCTGGAAAAACCAACACTTCTCCTAAGCCGAGATAAGGATCTAGGCTGCAGGAAGTTGGCAGGTTTGACCAACAAGTCTTTGCCCGACTGGGGGGCAATCAAGAAGTCTGGCAGGAATGGCCAAGCATTTAGCTCTTCTTCAAGCCGAGATAAGGATCCGCGCTGAAGAAGGTTGGCAAGAATAACCAACATTTAGCTCTCCTAAGCCGAGATGAGGATCTAGGCTACAGGAAGTTGGCAGGTATGACCAACAAAATTTTTTGGAACTCTTTGGCTGGGATGATGGTTACCTCGGCCAAAGCAGGTTGGCAGGTTTGACCAACAAATTTTTGAACTCTTTGGCCGGGATGATGGTTACCTCAGCCAAAGTAGGTTGGCAGGTTTGACCAACAAATTTTTGAATTCCTGGACCGAGATGGTTATCTCGGCCAAAGCAGGTTGACAGGTTTGACCAATAAATTTTTGAATTCCTGGACCGAGATGGTTATCTCGGCCAAAGCAGGTTGGCAGGGTTAGTATAAACCGAGTTAATCTACTCAGCGAGACACAGAAAGAACGACTGGCCATACGATTGCAAACTCGAAGGATATATACGTTGAAGGCAAAAAAACAAGGCTATTCAAATTTTTGGCATGACGGTGGTAACATGAGAACGAGGATATTAGGGGCACGCCATGTATTCTGGGAATGACGTCATACCAGATTAGTGGAAGAACATGTTAAGCAACTGACAAGGCTTATTGGGGGCCAAACAAACTTTTTAGCTCGGCAGAGTACGGCGTTCTTAGCTTGGCTGGAGGAAAAATAATCCCAATCATGCTACGCAGATGGAATTAAGGGGCAATTAAGAGGGTAATTTGTAAACAAATTGAGCCGAGCTAGGAAAAGTTTTCTTTGGAAGTTGGGCCGCGCAATGGGCCGAGATAAAGGCTGGTATAGCTCGGTCTTAGGCCAAGAAGACATCTCATATTTCGGATTTAGGCCGAACTATGGGCCGAGGTGTTTGGGCTTCGCAAGTTGGACCTCGTCCTTGTTAGTTCGGTCAGAGACTGCTGCAGTTACCTCGGTCTAAACAGATAAAACCGAGGTAACATCAATAGCGAGGGTCGAGCTGTGTATAGCTCGGTAGGGTGGCATTCGATAGATCGGCTTTCGATCACACGGTCCGAATGGCAAGGGACCGAGATAAGGCAGTTCGGTCAGAAATGTATAACCAAGGTAAAGGGTTCAGCTATCTCACTTGGCTTGCAGTGATGAGACTCCTAGTAGGACTCTGCTAAGGAGAGTTAGAGTCCTACTGGGATTGTGTAAACCATCTCACTTGGTTGGTAGTGAATAGGAGTGTGACTCTTAGGAGGACTCTGCTAAGGAGAGTAAAGTCCTACTAGGATTGTGCAAACCATCTCACTTGGTTGGTAGTGAGTAGGGTGTGTGATTCCTAGAAGGACTCTTATAAGGAGAGTTTGAAATCCTACTAGGATTGTGCCAAGTAAAGTCTATAAAAGCTCATGACCAGACCTATGAACAGGTATCACAATTCTTACTCTAGAATACACAGAGCTTATTGTCTATTGTCTAGTTGTTGACTTAGGCATCGGAGGGGTTTCCGGCATACACCCGCCGGTTAGCTCACGTTTGTGTTTTCAGGTGGCAAAGCAACATTGTTTGGAGGAGCGCAAACTTGATCAATAGGATCATACGAGACGAATTATTTCGTGCTCGTACAATAACGATTAAACATGTTGGCAAAATTAAAGTTACTGCACACTTTAACAAAGTAAAAAATTGACTAGAACCTCTTCAATTTGGAATTTTAACTGGGTAGTTCAATTCGGCCTATTTTAAATTTATTTTAATAATTTAAATTATTTAATGTATAAGGTTTGTTGAATATTTTATTTTTATACACTATAAGAAAAATGGGCTTAAAAGACAGAACTTTTTGCAACGGCACGTTTGCCGTCGCGAAAAATGTGACTTTTTGCGACGGCACAACTTGCCGTCGCAAAAAATAGAGTATTTGCGACGGCAGAAAATGCTGTCGCAAAAAAGGAGAGTATTTGCTACGGCAGAAATTGCTGTCGCAAAAAAAAAAAAGAGTATTTGTGACGGCAGAGATTGCTGTCGCAAAAAAATAGAGCTTTTGCAACGGCACTAGCTGCAGTCGCAAAAAAAAAAAAAAAAAAAAAAAAAAAAAAAATTTGCGACTGTAATAGGTACCGTTGCAAAAAAAAAAGTAAAAAATATATATATTGTGACTTTGAGACGGCTTCATATATATATATAGTCACAAAATGGTTTAAATAAATGCAACGGTATTTTTCTGTCATACAAAAAAAAAAAAAAAAAAAAAAAAAACGACGTCATCTTACTATTTTGATATAACATTTCTCTTTTCACCCATTTTTTCATCTTCCTGTCTCTCTGAGTCTGTCTATGTCTCTCTTCTCTTTCTCTCTCTCACTCATCACTCTTCTCTGTCTGTCTGTTTCTCTCTTTTTCTCTGTGTCTCTGTCTTTGTCTCTATCTCTGTCTCTGTCTCTCTTCTTTTTCTCTCTCTCACTCATCACTCTTCTCTGTCTGTCTGTCTGTCTGTCTCTCTCTCTCTATTTCTCTCTGTGTCTCTCGCCCATCTCTCTTCTCTCTATCTTTCTCATCTCTCTTATCTCTCTGTCTCTCTTCTTTCTCTCTTCTCTTTATCTCTCTCGCTCATCTCTCTATGTCTCTCTCTCGTTTATCTCTTTTCGTTCTTCTTCTCTCTCTATTTGTCTATCTCTTTTCACCCATTTTTTCATCTTCATCTCTCTCTTCTCTTTCTCTCTCTCATTCATCACTATTCTCTCTCTCTGTCTGTCTGTCTATCTATCTCTTTCTCTCTCTCTGTGTCTCTCACTCATCTATCTCTTCTTTCATCTCTTTTCTCTCTCTGTCTCTTTCGTTCATCTCTCTTCTCTCTATCTCTTTCACTCATCTCTCTTCTCACGCTCTCTCTCATCTCTCTGTCTCTCTCACTCATCTCTCTTCTCTCTATCTCTCTCTCTCTCTCTGTCTCTTTCGTTCATCTCTCTTCTCTCTGTGTCTCTCTCGCTCATCTCTCTTCTCTCTATTTCTCTCATTCATCTCTCATCTCTCTGTCTCTTTTTCTGTCTCTTACTCTCTATCTCTTTGTCTTTTTGTCTCTCTCTCTTTCTCTCTTCTCTTTCTCTTTCTTACTCATTACTCTTCTCTGTCTGTCTTTGTCTTTGTCTCTGTCTCTGTCTCTCTTTGTCTCTCGTTCATCTCTCTTCTCTCTATGTCTCTCGCTCATCTCTCTTCTCTCTATCTCTCTCGCTTATCTCTCTTCTCCCTATCTTTCTCTCTCTCTCTTGCTCATCTTTCTTCTCTCTCTATCTGTTTTTTTTTATGTCTTTCTCTCGATCATCTCTTTCTTTCTCTCTTTGTCTATCTCTCGTTCATCTCTTGTTTCTCTCTCTTTTTTTGTCTGTCTTTGTCTTTATCGCTTTCTCTCTCTGTCTTTCTCTCACTCATCACTCTTCTCTCTGTGTGTCTGTCTGTCTCTCACTCTTCTTTCTCTCTTTCTCTCTGTCTGTCTGTCTCTCTCCCCCATTGTGTTCACCTTGCTCACTCTCTCCTTCCCCTCTTCTCTATTTACCGAGCTCTCTACTACAAGAAAATGTACTTTTAGCGACCACTTTGTCTTTCTCTCTCTTGCTCATCACTCTGTCTCTCTCTCTCTCTCTATCTCTCTATCTCTCTTCTCTATCTGTCTCTCATTCATCTCTCTCTCACTACCCATCTCCTCTACCACATTCACCATTACTGCAAATGTCATTCCACTACCACCATTATTACCATTGTTGCCACTCCACCTCTACGACTACCATTACTACCACCATCGCTACCACTCCACTACCACTACTACCACTACTACTACTATTACCTCTCCTCTACCACCGCCACTCCATCTCCTTTACCACTACCACAACTTCACCACTAATCTCATTCGACATCACCACTACCACCACCACCACCACCACCATGACCTCTTATCCACCACATTCACCACTACTGCCGCTCCCTCTCCTCTACCACAAAAAATTAATTCTTGATTTTTAGTAACAAAAAAAAATGGGCCACAAAAAAATATTTTTCATTGATCATAAAAAATTAATTTTATTTTAACGGAAAATATTTTTCATTAAAATATTACTTCTACTTCTACCAAATAAAAAAAAAAATTCATTAAAATAAAAATGAAACAAATTTCCTCCCTTTTTTCATTGACTCACCCAATCCGCCCGCCCAAATTTAATTTCCCCCATTTTTTCCCTCTCTCTTTCCCTCATTTTTTTTTCATTTCCTTTCAGGTTTGTAGAGCCCTAAGTTTCGAAACAACACTGTCTCTCTCTCTTTGGTTTGGTTTCGAAACAACACTTAGGGCCAACCCTGTTTATTATCAGGGCATCTTCAGTCCAGAGTCTTTAGATTCGGTTTAGAACGAGAGAGAGAGAGAGATTGCAAATTTTGGTTTGTTTGAAGGGCCATGGACAAATCGAGTGCCATGATTCTCAACAAGGGTCTGCTTCTCGAGACCGAGCAAATGTTCCGCGACGCCGGTGAGCAGTGGCCTGTTGTTATCCCTGAGGAGGAGATCCGCCAAGCAGCCCCTGGTACTAAGGTAACAGTTTCTGATCAAATCTCAGCATTTTTTGATTCATACATTTGATCGAACAGTTGGTGGGTCTTTATTATTCTTTCTTCATTGTTGTTATGGGTTTGATTTTCTGTTACATGAATTTGATGGGTTTTTTGTTTTATTCAAATTTTCTTTTCTATATATATATATATTATGAGCAATTGGTGGATTCTTCAATCATGCGTCTTTATGAGACTTGTGAGAGATATTTGGTTCAAAGTTGGAAAATTTTTCAGATCAGATTTATGGGTCGAATTGCTTGACATTGGTAGATATACCCATAAAAAGTGGTGAATATTTCAAAAAAGATATGCCAAAATATTTAAAAAAATACTCATGGGCGATGTATTTTCCTTGAAATAGATATGCCAAATTTAGAAATTTGACTTAGTATTATCATAATCTAATGATAAGGGGGCATGTGTTTGATTCGGTCCTAAATTAAAATTATATATTAATAAAAGTAAGAAAATTGTCAATGGATAGGAAAATTGTAATATAAATTGTAATATGAACTCTCACCTATCTTTATTTTAAATTTTTTTTGAAAGATTAATACGTTTATGCATTCCCCAAAAAACTGCTAACATTTAGAGAACAGGTAGAAAGCCATGGCTTGTGAGAAAAAGGTAAAAAAAACTCAAAACCAAGCCAAGGCTTATGATATAACAATAGGGGAAATAACATTTAAGTTGTAAAGTTAAAAAAAAAATATCAATCTCAAACAAAGTTTTTCATTAATGTGAAATGATTTTTCCTAAATTCAACTGAAATGATGTTTTCCCTATAACAATATGCTGAAGCTTTGGCTTTTTCTATCTCTGTCTTCTTTTAGAAAGGATTCCAAGCAGGGGCGGAGGCACACAGTGGCCAGGGGTCAGGTGCCCCCTGCGTTTTTGGAAATATTTTTTGTTTTTTTTTCAAATATAAAGAAAATATTTTAAATAAAAAAATTTATAAAAGTATTATTTAAAGTGAAATGTCAATGACATTTTTAAAATTATGAGAACAATAATGATTATTGTAATTGAAAGTAAAGAGACTATGATAAATTATATTATTATTTATGAAAATTTTAATATAATGGTGATGTCTATCATTATTGACATGCAAACATAATTAACATCAATGAAGATATATGAAATTTATTGAATTGTTAGGTACATTTGATATGTAGAGTTTGTCCTCCATATGTTTCTTTTCATTCATAACTAAAATGACCACTATATAAATTATAATTAAGCAACACATCTTCAATTATAAAAATAAAAATAAAAAATTACAACAAGTCATAACTAATATCAAAATGAGTCATAACTAACTATTACTTAATATATAGTCATAACCAAAATAACAAGCCCAAGAAGTTATAACTAAATTATATCTAACACTATAATGTGTCATAACTAAAGACCACAAAGATCATAATTGCGACATATGATAGATATTTTTTTTTATGGTGTGTTTTATAGAATTTCTCTACTAAAATATATTATTTCTATCTCAACTTATCTTCTTTTTTAATTTTCCAATCTACCTGAAAATAGTTACTCCCTAATATTTATATAAAATTTAATCTCAAATCCTTTAATTTAAAATTTATATTTATCCAAATGGACTCTTAATATTTAAGTTTAGTAATATCTCATTATTGTTTATTAAAAAAAAAAATTTGCTTGGTTAGAGTTTTCCAAAAACACTTTTCAGAAAATTCTACTTTCTTGTTTTCCGTTTTTTTATTTTTACTGAATTTTTTAATATTTTAAGTAATTTTTTAAATTTTTAGACATACCTAACATAAATATACCTAAAAAGCAAAAAAATTGTGAAAAAAACCTTTTAAAAATTCACTAAATACCAAAAATACAAGAAAAAAAAAAACGAGAATTCTGTACATTATTTGTATTTTTATGTATTTATTAATTTTTAAAAATATTTTTTTACAAATCTTTTACTTTTTAAATATATCTAAGTAAAGTGCATCTAAAAAAGTAAAAAAAATGTTTAAAATTTTAAAAATATTCACTAAAAACAAAAAAAAAAAAACAAGAAAACAAAAAAACTTAATTTTCAAAAACTTAATCCAAAAAACTCAAACCAAACACACTGATGTTATCATTAATTTGTGCTCCCTCTCCATTAAATATTTGATGCGTAATACTAGTACTATACAAACAAAAATATTTATACAAAATATTTTTTCAAATTGATTTGACAATCTTGGATCATATCATTTTATATAACAAACAAGGAAATAACAGTTCAATTTATATTCATAAAAAAAATATATAAAAAAAAACAAAACAAAACAAAACAGATTAGTGATAAATTTTAATAATTAAAGTCATAAAGTTTTTCATGAATAAGTAATTATTTTGGAAGAAAACACTTATTTGTAATTTTTTGTCAAAAAAAACCTTTCAATGTGACTTATATTTTAAACAAAGTTTGTTCCTGCATCATTTTTCATATTTGATTAACAAAAATGTTTTGTGGCACTAAAAAAATGGGTACTAATGCCCCTAATTTCTAATATGGGTAACTGTTTTTTTTTTTCTTTTTTTTTTGCCTTATATGGAAATTCGGGGCATTAGTGCCCCAATTTCGGGGCACTAATCACAATTGTTTGATTAAATGTATGGACATTCTCCTAAGTGGTTTTTATTTTTGGTATGTGGAAGCATTCTAGGTTTTTGAAAATTGGAACTTGGGGAACTTTGAATGGAAATCATGGAGGGAACACGTCACATTGTCACTAATATGGTTGGGTTGTTTTTTAACATTTATCAGCCATCACCCTTGTAGGTGGACCAACCCTCCCTCCCAAGGTACATCTTGCTTTTTAACATTTATCAGCCATCACTAATATGGTTATGTTCTTTTACAATTAGTAGGAGGGAATAGAGGGAGGAGAAGCTGCCATGTGTAATAAAAGTTGAGCGTCTAATTTACTAGATCAATTCCTTAATTTACACCTTACTACTTCAATCAATTAAAAATATATATATATATATATATTATTGATTGTTGATGAGGGAGGAAATGTCTTCGTGACAATGTCTACAGTTGATGAGGTTCAAGCAGCTGCTCAGCAATTTAATGGCTATGTAAGCTTTGTTGTTTTCCACATTTCATTTGATTGTGTGTGTCAATTGTACTTGCTATCTTTGATGGGTTGTTATCTTTGATGGGTTGTCTTCACTGTTTTAATTGGACTTGCTATCTTTGATGGGTTGTTATTTTTGTAGTGTTCGTTGTTATGTTATTATTTGGCTTTATATATTTGATAGTTTAGCGTTATTAGTCCTATTTTGTTCTTAGTTAGTTAATTTTAAATTTTAAGTTGTTATGGGATAGTTTTTAAATTAATTGAACACAGCCCAAAAGAATAGAGGCTAGGCACGAGAGACTTGTGGGAGAAGACAGGACTCGAATTGAGTTTCCGGTTTGGTAGTTAGAGCCGGATTTCGGTTTAGGCAAACTAGTTGTTTCAGAAACTTGAATTCGAGGTGTTAACGCTCCAAAATTCCCAAACGGCGTCGGAATAGCACGATACTTGGCACACACGACCGCCTAGGCACGAGAGACTTGTGGGAGAAGATGGGGCTTGAATCGGGTTCCCGGTTTGGGAGTTAGAGCCGAATTTCGCTCTAGGCAAACTGATTGCTTAAGAAACTTGAATTCGAGGTGTTGACGCCCCAAAATCACCAAACGGCGTCGGAATAGTACGAAACTTGGTACACACGACTGCCTAGGCACGAAAGACTTGTGGAAGAAGACCGGGACTCGAATCGGGTTCCCGGTTTGGGAGTTAGAGTTAAATTTCGCTCTAGACAAACTAGTTCCTTAAGAAATTTGAATTCGAGGTGTTGACGCCCCAAAATCACCAAACGTCGTCGGAAAAGCACGAAACTTGGCACACATGACCGCCTAGGCACAAGAGACTTGTGGGAGAAGACGGGGCTCGAATCGGGTTCTCGGTTTGAGAGTTAGAGCCGGATTTCGCTCTAGGCAAACTAGTTTCTTAAGAAACTTGAATTCGAGGTGTTGACGGCCCAAAATCACCAAACGGCGTCGGAATAGCACGAAACTTGGCACACACGACCGCCTAGGCACGAGAGATTTGTGGAAGAAGACGGGACTCGAATCGGATTCCCGATTTGAGAGTTAGAGCTGGATTTCTGTCTAGCCAAAATTACTTAATTATCTTTGTAATTATATAGTAGTTAAATTTTTATATTTTTTTATAATTAAAATATTAACATATAATTATATTGTTATTAATTATTTTTATTTTTTATTTTCAGATATTTCCCGAGTAGGAGTTTTCTTCTTGTGGAGTGCAGACATGTGAAGAATGTGACTAACTTTTGTTTTTGTTACCCACGGAAGAATCATGAGGAAAACTTTTGTTGTTGATTTACGTTATTTTGAATTGTGAACAATATTATGTATTTAAACATTATATTTGTATTATGCAACATTATGTAGTGGGGTAATTTTGCTGATGTGTTGTTATGAATGCAATAATATTTTTATTATGGATGAATTGTTATTTTTATACTGAAATTTTTATATTATTATGCAATTATTGGTTTCTCTTTTAGTTATTTTTCATTTAATACATGTAATTTTCATATTTTTATATTTTATTTTTTTGCAACGGCACTACGCCGTCTCAAAAAACATTAGAACCAAAAGTATTTTGTTGAAACAAAAAATCTTTTGCGATGGCATTTTTTACCGTCTCAAATAATCTTTAGCGACGGCATGTTTTGTTGTCTCAAATAATCTTTAGCGACGACAAGTATTCCATCGCAATAAAAACCTTTTAGCGACGACATTGTTTGCCGTCTCAAATAACACTTTTAGCGACGGTAAAATAGTGCCGTCGCAAAAAATCTCAAGTTTTTACATATTATTGGCGACACCAGAATTCTGTCGCAAAAGGCAACTTTTACCGTCGCAATGCCGTCGCTAAAGGGTTTTAGCAACACCCTTTGTTGTGACCCCCCATTTGCTGTCGCTAAAAGTCAATTGCCGTCACAAAAAAGTATTTGAGACGGCATTATGAGTATTTGTGACGGCATTTTGCCGTCGCAAAAAGTCAAATTTTTTGTAGTGATAAAAAATTATGTTGATTAAATGTTAACAGCCACTTAATTATATGATGTTTGTGTTAATAATTTATTTTTAAAATTATACTTACTATTGACACAAATTTAATCTAGTTAAATGACTATCGATATCTAATCAATATATTTTTTTATAAAGATAAGGTATTCGATGAACTTACACAGTGAATAGTACAGATCATCAATTTGGGCTCCGTGGTGAGCCCACGGAGGCCCAACAACACACTCTAATTCAATTTATATATTTTTATTAAAATTTTTTAATTTTTAATTGTAACAACCAATCATTTATCTGCAATATTTTTTAAGGCACATATGTCCCTGCACTTTCTTTCACTTTCATTAAAATTTTATTTTGATTTCTTCACTTTTAATCATGTTGTTAAAAAAATATCACAAAAGCTTATGTCATTTTTTTTATCAATTTCATTAATATGATGTAAATGAAATGGTGATATTGGCTTCGTTTGAAAAGTGGATTAGTTTTTGGACTTTTTAGTTATTTTAATTTGAGTTAAAAAGTTTCGTTTGTAATGAATTTTTTGATTTTTTGATTATTTTGAGAGAAAAAGTAAAATGATTATGATTTAAATATCATGTTTTATCTTATTAATTTTTTAATCTATTTTAATTTTTTATAACTATTTTAATTTTTTAATCTCGCAACTCAACATGCCAAAGGAGAGCATTGTAACATGTGTAAACGGTAAAAAACTAACCATTACAATTAAAAGTAAATGTAAATGAAGAACAATGAATTTTTAATGAAAGTACATCATTGTAGAGGTAATTAATTTAATATTTTAAAAAAAAATGAAGAAAAAATCGAAAGCATTATCCATTAAAAATAAATTTGCACGTACGTGCTCAATGATAAGTTGGGACAGAACTTGTGACACGATCAATTTTGACCATGTACACAATTTTTAATAAAAAATTATTACATATTCCCTTAATAATACTATTTATATGATATTTTAGATTAATAAAAAATTATAACACGATGTATTAAATTGATCATTTTGTGTTTGCTTAACTATGTGAATCAATATAATCCCTTTTAATTTATTTATTTTTTGAATAAAAAAAGAACGTTTCATGAGGACATCATAACATCTGTAACTCTTGATTCTAGAATAATTAGTTGTCGATTAGATTTAACTCAATCCATAAAAAGAGACTCACTATTAGGGCACACAAATGAACATCACTCACCCGCACACACAAGAGACAAAGTGCCTATTGGAATACAACGCAATGAGTTGAAGCAAATTGACACCTTTGAAAATCGATCTCTGCTCAACTGAATGGAGGAGAGATGCGTAATCCAGTTTGAACACCACTTCCAATGGTAAAATCAATGTAATCTATTCATAATTTTTTTTTATTGAGTAATTGATTTCACACGCTGTATAAATAAAATCATAGAATAATACTATATATATTAATTGATATATTAATTAAAATCCCAATAAATAATGAAGTATAATTTTAAAAATTTTAAATATTTATAATTTATATAATGAGTAAAATTAATAATAATATCATCGGCATGATAACGTAGCACTACCGAAAATCATAGGGTGCTTTAAAATTACAGATTAAATACTCATTGACAATGCATTGATAAAAGAGCTAACATATCTAGGATTATCATGCATTAATTGCCCCGTTGGTCGTTTTATTAATAAAATAAAATAGAATAAAAAAATAGAACCAACAATTCAAGTAAGAGGAGGTTTGACAAAAAAAAAAAAAAGAAAAAAAAAGAGCAGATTATTTGTCAAATTTTTCTTGTGAACTTTATTTATTTATTTTAAACTTTTCAATTTTAAATTCTATTAGATTAGAAGACCTTAAATTTTTTTAAAAAGTAAAAAAATTTAATTGTTTTTAGTTTTTAGAAATTTGTTTACTTTTTAAATCCTTTTAAATTGGACCAAAAAAGTTATAAAAAATAAAAAATACAATTTAAAAAAATTAAAAATTAAAAAAGCTTTTTTAATTGGTACCATAAGTGCTAGGGCTAAGAGTATCTTCAACAATTTACCAAATGGTAAAAATAAGATCTAATTCATTCATCACATCTATATCAAATTACATTTTCACCAAAAAAATATTATTTGATGGGTATGACCCACATAGCCCAATCCACAATTGTTCTGGGTGGCCCAAACGGTCATTTAGTTATGGCCCGATAGGTAAAACTAAATATCAGGCCAACGAACTGGTTTAGTCCCTGTGGCATTTAGACACCCATTAGATAGAGAGTTAGTTACGTGGCAGACAAAGATCCTATAGAGTTATTGAGCTCAATCATCAAGTATTAAATGAGACTGTCATGACATTAGATGCAACAAGACCTCTCGTTCCCTGATATGGTGAAACTGCCATGACCGATGACGAGCAGATCATAAACTTTTGGCCAATAAAACAACTTGAATGGATAAGGAAATAATTGATAAAAGATATAAGAAATCTTGTGAAGAACGTTAAAAAACAACGAGTAACACTCTTTCTCTTCTTCTTCTTCTCCCCGTCAACCATCAACTTTCACTACTCTTTTCTTTTCAATCACTTCTTGTCTAATTGAACCATTAGAGAGTTCATGGAGAGAAACCACCCTAGTCTTGGTACCTTCCCATTAGACCTTTTGCAGGCGTGCATCAAAAAGACGAAAAACTAGCAAACCCATGGAGCGCGCGATTCAGTCTGACCCATCTCCCATTGTGTTGTATTATCATTATCAAATAAGGAATTAATTAAATTTTTCATCAAACTTGTGAAGTCGACATGAAACTACTAGTCTTGAGTGGAGACACTAGTATAATTGAATCCACTTGAACAATTCCATAAAAGGCAAACAAATCGATTACACTTGTTAGAAAATTGTCAAAAAAGAACAAAAATGACAATGAAAAACAAAACACAACAAAAAAACATGACAATGACATCCAACAAAGTGCAATGTATCACGGAGCCAAAGATCAATCATGATTCATGCCAGTTAAGCTAAAGGTGCAAGAAGGCTTCATAGTCCATTAAAATATATTTTAACTTTTAATTGTATTTTAATAATTCAATTTATTTATTTGTAAGTCATTGTGAGAAGATAATTTATTTAAAAATAAATATATGATCTATAGTCATATTACTTCGTTAAATAGATTGTTCATACCTTTTAAACAAAATAATGAAGATAAATATGATTCGATAATCATATTCATTTCGTTAAATATGATTTGATAATTATATATATATTTTAGATAAATATAATAAAATAATATAATTATTAGAAGAGTTTATTTTTTTTCATAAATGATAAATTATAAAGCGTGTTAAATATAAAACAGTACAAACTTTAAAAGGTTGAAAAGAATTTTTGTCGCTTAGTGCACTTTTTTTTGGGTCTTTATTACTTTATGATTTGAAAAAAAAAGAAAAAGAAAAAAGTATTGTTTGGTTTAATTTTTAAAATTTTATTTTTTTTAAATTATGATTAAAATTAAAATTTATAATCAAATAAAATTTTAAAATATAATTCAAAATTATTTTTAAAATTATTTTTAGTTATTATTAATCAATCATTTTTTCTCTCTCTTCTCACATTCTTTCACATTTTATATATTAATTAATAAAAAAAAGTACAAATCATTTCAAAATTATTTTCAAAACTCATAATTAAACAAATTTTTTCTTTTGAAATCATGATTTAAAAACTCAAAACTTAAAACACAATTTCACATTCAAATCATAATTCTAAAATTAAACCAAATAGAATCAATGATGTTCAAATTTAATTGTTTTTCAAATCACGTGATTGTTTGCATATCTGCGAATATTTTGAGATTTGTTAATTACATTCTTTATTTTTCAAATAAATTTTCAAACTATGTAAACTTTTAACTAGAATATAGAACACAAACAAGAGAATTTCATCTGAATAAGAACCGGATCTGGGCCCTGAATCCGGGTCGATCACGGTTCGCCACAGACGGCGTCAAAAAAGCCCGGATCTTCCTACCCGTGGACCGGGAGACCCGATTTCTACTGTTCTAGTTTCGTTCTGGTGAATCTTCAGGGGTTTTCGTGTGTTTGGGCAGTGCGAAAATGGAATTGAATTGTTTGGCGATAAAAATGGAAGAAATAGGAAATCAGAGGCAGAGAAGAGTAGCTTCGTCCAATTCGATTGGTCGTTGTTTGATATCATTTGTCTCTTCATCCCTAACTCAACTGTCCCTCTTCATGCTTCCTTCCTTCTTCCCTTCCTTCTCTCTCCTCTCTCTCCTCTCACTCTCAGGTCCTCTCTCTCTCTCTCTCTATATATATATATATGAATATATGGTTGAAGTGGTTGTTTTTGGTGCAGCTGTAGCACTGTTGGGAGTGACAGGTGTTGGGAGATGCTGCAAGAGAAGAGACTTGTAGGAGTGGAAGCATCAGCGCCGGCGTTCGTTTTCTTCGATATTATATTCATTTGGGGGGTTTATATTGGAATGGTTCGACAAGGTCCCTCTTTCTTCTCAGTAATCTCTCTCTCTCTCTCTCTCTCTCTGTAGTCTCTAATTTGTATCCTCAATATGATTCACTGTTTGATTATTCTACGAATTTTAAAATCTGGGTTCTGCATACAATGGGATTCTGATGGTGGGTTTTTTCAACAGTTCGAGATGGTTTATTTATTCGTCATATACATGGTGTTTTCAAGGAATTTTTGGGTGTAGATGCCACTTAGTTCCTTCTACTATTATGATTGAATTTGACAATAGGATCCATTACATTTATGTTGGGTGTTTGAGGAAAAATAGGGGCATATACAATAATTGAAGTTAGTGGCACGTGTATCCTATTAGCATATAAAAATTTCCCGGTGTTTTCTGTTTGTTTGTTCATTTCTCTGTAAAGGAGTGAGTAATTTATTTTTTCCAACCAGATAATAAATTATGTGAGAATGCTCAAATTTTAGTTGGATAGGTTGTTCATCATCGATACTTATCTTCCTTTTCCAAATTGTGACTTGTATGGAATCCTGACATCCTTATAAAAATTGTCTTTTTTTCAGTCATTTCACCTTTGCTAGACATTATACTCAACACAGAGTTCTTTATGCTCGTGATTGGTCTATGTAGGTCAGATTATTGTTTCTACACTTAAAAATTTATTGAATTGATTTGTTCGTACAAAATCTAGATTTAAGGTTTGAAAGAATGAAATTTCAATCATTTATTCATTGTCCTAACTGTGTGTTTCTTGGTGCCAGTATCCTGACAACAGACCCTGGTTATGTTACAAATGAATCTTCCCATCATAACCAGCTTATTGAGAGTCCTGTCTCAGTATTTGAAGCCCATTCTGAGGTTGTAAATTTTGAGAAGCCCTTCCAATTAGATATGATTAACACAGATATTGAAATTATCTACTGGTGCAGGAACTGGTGCCTTCAACTCGTGACATTCCCTATGAGTTCGTTGCTGAAGAAGTAAGGTGATTCCGGTGATTTCATCAGTTACAGCATTAAATACCACTGAGTTTTGCGATCACATTTAATTTATCCTTTGCATTTTAGTTTTCAAAATTTGCTTTGGTAGCCTTGCTAGTTTTGTTTCATGTTTTGCTTCTCAAATATTATCTTGATTTAGTACATACTAGGTAGTCAGATGTGATTGCAAGGAACTATGAATATCAACTGAAACTTTAATTATCGGGTCTATATTTCATAGCTTACAATGATCCTGGATTTCTGGTTTTGATTTTTGGAATCTGGATTCCATAGTGAAAAGCTGAAGACTTTAAATGTAATCTGGTGGCAATATGTATTGAACTATCTTAAATTCTGTTGCGTTTCATCATAGCAAATCACTATTGATTGAAAATATCTCAGCTTTCTATTCATGTTAAATTTCTGTTTAGCCACAAAATCTTAGCACTTCATTTACTTCTTTATCATTGAAATCTTATGTATTCTGAAGTCTTCAGTATTTATACTATCACAGAATTCTATTCCACTCCAGAGAGTCAGATATGTAGGCACTGCAAGGCTTATGTAAAGGGGTTCGACCACCATTGTCCTGCTTTTGGAAACTGTATAGGTAATGACAACATGTGGGTATAGTTCTTTACATTTTTAACTACTGCAGACAACAAAAACTGTTGCCTTCTTCGTTCTTATTAAACTAGTCTTGGATTTGGTAAAACAGTGGGTCTTGCTTCCTTTGTGGATGCTGACATTGATATTCTTTTAATGCATGTCAAAAAAACCATGTACTCTTCATAATCCTCCTAGTTGGGTTTGTTTTTACTGAGGCTTCGTATGTAGTGTGCTCATCTCAGTGTAAGGTTGAATATATTGGATACTGACCTGCATTAGTTTCAACAATTTACTTTTTTGGTGAGATTAGTTATGCTAATTTTATTCTTATCATGGATTTCAGTTGCTACAAAATTTCAGATTATGGATAACATTGGGGTTCTGGTACATTTTCAAATTTTCTATTTTCATGATATTTTGCCCTTTGGTACTAACAGTCCATTAAGAAAAGAAAAGAAAGGATTAGGTAGGAGAGAAAAGAAACGATAGCGGTGTCTTTCTTTCTTGTTTGGATAATATAGGAGAGAAGAAGGAAAGATGGAGATATAGTAAAAGAAAAGCAAATTTTATTATGTAAAGGGTAAAATGAAAACCACTTGTTATAAAAATCAAGAACAAAATTGATAATCACCAACTCTCATTCCCTCTTTCCAAATCTCCCCACGTAAAAATAAATTTGAAAAGTTTGTTTAGATGGGATTATGGTTTCTCTCCATTTTTCTCCCCATTTGTTTTTGCTCCTCTTAAACTATCCAAACAAGTGATTAGGGAGAAGAGAATCCCTTTTCTTTTCTTTTCTCTCCAAGTATTTCAAACAAATGGATTATTTTAGTTGGACAAAATCAAACTCTTCATACTCTATGACTTGTATTTTTGTTATATTTACATTTTATTTGTGCAGACTAGTTCGTCAAGAAATTTGGCAATTTGCACAATGCTATTCTCTCTTCTCCAAGTGCCCTGGCAGGTGTACATTGTTTCTTCTCCTATACAAGTTCTTCCCTATTTGAATATTGAATTTTTATCTAACAGGACATGCTAGTGAATGTTTATAGGGGGTGTTCCTGTCATGGCATATTTATTGTGTTTGTTTTCAACATCAAAACTGATGAATGGGTAAGTTCTCAAATCTATTCTGTACACTGATGTAGTCATACTGTGAGCTTTAATTTTTTCAATTCTCTAATTTCATGGTCTTTTGAATGCTTGTAAATTAGAGTTGGAGCCCTCTGATCTTTGAATTCCCAAACCTGTTTTTTTTTTTTTTTTTTTTTTTTTGTTGGGGGGGGGGGGGGGGGGTTGTTTGGGTTGGGTTTCTTGAACTCCTTAAAGAAGCATTTTAATCTATATGGAAGAAGCAAGGGATGTTTATGTAACCAATTTAGTGCTATGGTGTATAGATTTGGCTTGTCAACAAAGATTATTAAGGAAACTCCTTTCCGAGCCTTTTTAATATTAAATGATTTCTCTCCTTTGTAAAATATATTTACCCTTTACTTTAATGTGGAAAATAGTTACCCTCAAAATCTTGCTTGGCTGCATGGATGGCCTCAGTATGGTGTTGAGAAGACCTCAAGTAGAATGTTTTGACTCTTGACTGGACATAAAAAACCGTAGGTTAGACAAGTTAGATAATGTACAGCCAGCACCATGGATGGCCCAAGTCAGAATATGTCTAATTATGTGTGAAGAATAGGATAAGAGAAATCTGCAGTATTTGTGACTGTAGACACTATTTTTATGCAGATAAACTGGAAGAGGTATCCAGAGTTCCATCTGACTGTCCAGTCTGAACCAGGTATTTTTAGTTCATAGTTCTGGTGGCTCTGTATATTGTTTAACCATCTCACTACAAGAAAAAGGATATATAGTGACGTTTTTTTTATGACGTTTTTCAAAAACGTCGTGAAATCTGTTCAGATTTTTCAAATTCCAAAAAAATTAAACTAAACCATCTCGTTTTGTGCGCCGGTTATTTCTTTTAAACAGTGGCTCAACAAGGCTATGACGTTCTTCTATTCTGATTGAACGGAGGCGTGACTTTAGGAAGAGAGAGAAATCGAGGCGTTGGATCTTCGAGGCATCGGATCTTCGATCTCCATCAATTCTTCGGTTGTTTGATCTGAAAAATCTTGTTCTACTTGTGATTTGAGCGTATATCTTCCTAATTGTTCGAATCCGTATAATCTAAATCGATCTAGGGCTCAAGGTTAGGGTTTTCTGATATAGATTTGCTACATTCACACAAGATCTATAAAATTTCATGGCTAAAACTAACGATTTGGAATTGTTTTTTCTCGATTTAGTTGATTTCCAGCCTTTTTTTTGCTTTTGTTTTGTGTTTTCTCCTTTCGTTTTTGTTCCTTTACTCTTTCTAGTCCTTGTGTGGAAAACTCTTCTCTTTCATCAGATTGAGCAGCAGCAATGGTGAATCGATTTATCTAGGGTTTCGAGTGTGGTGTCAGTGTCTCTGATCATGTACGGGACAAGCAGGTGGCATTGGATGTGGATAGTTGGAAACGGTGACTAGAAGCTGATGAAGAGATGCAGATCTGCTCTCTTCGATCAGATCTGTTCTCTCTCTCTCTCTCTCTCTCTCTGATCTGCTAACATGGTAATGTCAGATCTGCTTTGTCTCTCTCTAGTCCATTATTTTGCCTCTTTTTGGAATCTCATTTTGGCATTTCTTGCTTTCTAACTCTCCTAATAATCATTTCGGTGTAGTTCCCATGTAAATTGATAAACTTGCATCTTGGTATGTTCTCTGAGTTTCCTTCTTTTTCAAGCTACTACACATGGGTGGTCCTGTTATTGACTACTTGTGCAGAGAGCCACGGAAAGAAAGGTATTTTCTTGATTCATATCTTTAACTATTTTCTCCCTCTGGGTATTGATAATATAATAAATTTGTTTGGTTGGGTTGGATGTAGGAATTGGGATGTAGGCATATTGGCTCGGCAAGATTTGATTTATTTTCTATTTCCCTCTGTCTCCATTTCTCTTAAATGGGGACAATATCTTCTGCTCAATTAAATTCAAATTCAAATATGTCATTGGGTTTCCTTTTTATTTGATTCAAATTCAAATATACATAACAATATGTCATTGGGTTTCCTTTTTATTTGTCAATTTTAGAGGGATTTTGTTGCAATTCTTCTTGATTGAAGAAATTAGTTAGTTCACTCCGTCCTAGTTTGGCATAAACCCGCTTAGCTGTGCTGCATCACTGTTACTGACACTGTTTTTTCAGTTTCTTTGATTGTAATAGAATTTGATTCAGTAATAGTATTCTGGGGCTACTTATGCTTATGGTGTCTGTTTTAGTTGGTAATTTTTTGTTTTTTGTTTTTTTGATTGGCAACAAAAGAAATTTTATTAGAAAGTAATGGAACAAAATAGAACAGAAATGCAATCTTTGGCGTTAACGCCAACATGGTCTGTTGCTACTGTAATGACAATCTTTGTTGTTGTTTCTTTGCTTGTGGAGCGATCAATTCACTGCCTAATCAATGTAAGTCTAGATTCACTATTGATTTTTTGCCATTTAGTATGATTTCTGTTGGAAATTGGACTATTATGTTTCAATTGATACAATTTGTGATATCGACCTAAGCTTTTCTGCATATTTTCATTGCAAAGTTAGTTGAATTTGTTCCACTGCGGTAGCAATAAAATATCAGTATGAATTGCTTTGGGCTTGTTTTGATGAGCTTATATTTTTTCTTTCATTTTAGTGGTTGAGGAAAACAAATCGAAAACCTTTGTTCGAAGCTGTAGAGAAAATGAAAGAAGGTATTTGGTATAAATTTCTATGTCAATCCTTACAAAATTTATCAACTCTTCTTATGTGTATTTTTTGGAATTCTTATCTTGAAGCTGCTATTTTTTGGATTTCTGTTTTCAGAATTGATGCTTCTAGGCTTCATATCTCTCCTTCTCACTGCTACTTCAGGCGTTATATCAAATATTTGCATCCCAACATCGTTCTATGAGAGTGTGTTTTCTCCTTGCACCAAATCTGAGGTTCAGGACGACGCTGAAAATAATGTTTCACAAGGTCGTAAACTTTTGATGGCTTTCGCTCTTCCTCACTCAATTGTGAAGGTTACATTCTTTTTTGCAGTTGCAGTTACTTAATTCAGTTGTTTGCATGTCTTGTTTGTTTTTCTTGTCTAGTTGGTAGAAAGATCTCCAAAGTCTAAAGAAAAAAATTATGTACTGTTTTGGTGTCTCCAAAGTCTCAATAAAAGTTATGTTTTTCTTTATTGCATGTCTATGTCAATCTACTAGTTCCAAGGGAGCTGTCGCCTTGGATGAATGGTGTGAATGAAATTTATATAATATGCTCCCTCCATCTTGAAATAAGTGTCTTGCTTTTTTTTTTATTGGTCCCAAATTGAATATATGTCCCAATGGAAAATTCAAAGCAGTATTCTTTTGCTTCCCAGTGTTACCAGTTATGGCAAACATGTTACATTACATATGTTATAAAAGCAAGCAATTTTGGAAGAGTTTATGCCAAAGAGATGTAGTGACAGTGCTTGGATTTATTGTTGCTTTCATAAGCTTTATGCTTTTTCAAACATAACACTCATTTGGGATCGATAAAGGAGAATGATCTGGATTATACCTTCTAGAAAATTGATGATATAGTGATTACTATAGGTCATTTGTAACATTTATTTTTGTGGGTCATGGTACCAATTATACATCACTGACCATGTAAGCTGTGTTAATTGGTCCTTGTATTGTTGATATGGTTCTACTGCTTGCAAATTTGCAGAAAACTGTGTTGAGTAGGTTTTTTCTTCTTGTTGCCCTGCTGGTTTGAGGTTATGCTCTAGTGTTGGTGACATTAAGAGTACATGCTTTACTGAGATTTTGCAATTTTTTTAAAATTTATTGTAGTGATTAATCTGCAACACATACATCCTTTGAACTCAACACATTCATCCTTTGACATTAAGATGAATAATGTGCTGTTCAGTTTTGTTTATATTAAGTTGAATTTGTCATGTATTCATTACAGCATCGTAGTCAAATTTATGGAAGACAAGGACTTCACAATTATACTTCAATTGAAATGAAACTAAAACACTTGTGTGTTATTTTCTGCTTAATGGCTGTCTTTGTAATAATGTGATCAGATCCATAGTTGGAGGATATGGGAAGTTGAGGCTTATTTGGAACAGCATGAATTATTAACTGGTAAGATCTAATGCTTGATATAATTTACATGATTCTCAGCATTTTCTAGAGCCCTATATGTATTCTAGCCTTGTTCTGGTGGACTGGTACAGTTCTCCTTTTTTTATGCTTTATTTTAGCTAGAGATGAATTTGTACATTAAAAAGAAAAAAATAGGGAGAAGGAGTTGGAATCTATCAAGTAGAGAGAAGGGAATGCCTAAAGAAAAACATGAGGTAGCAAAGTGAAAAGAAAGGCAACAGTTGATGTTAGATTACAACAGCCAAAGAGAAAACTCCAAGTTTTTGTTAAAACTACAAATTTTTGTTGCCCCAATTAGCAAAAGAGGTGCCTATGAATTAGATTAGCTGTAATTCATAAATACATTTCAAAAATGCAATTCTCAACAACACAATATCACGTTTTGATGATGAATGTTTTTAAATTGCCACAGAAAGGTCAACTGGGAGTTGGGAATCTACATGCAGTTGACATACCCCAAAATCTCAGGAAAGATTTTTGGACCTGTGTTCTCATATGATGTTCACCTTTTGTTATTGATATAACAGTTGGAAGATGGTTTTGAAGACAGTTGAATTATTAAATTGCTCTGTGAATTGTTTTGTGGTTCTCTTTTTGGGTTTTGAAAGATGGTATTGAAGACAGTAGATCTTTTGAAGAATGAAATTCCATTTGAGGAAGAATCAGTAGTTCCATCTGAAGATGTCAAGACTGGTTTAGTTCTCATCGACATCATCAATGGCTTCTGCATCATTGGAGCTGTATGTTTGGTTTGGTTTTGAGAGAGTAGTTTTTAAAAATTGTTTTGGAGAGAGAGTAGTTTTTAAAAATTGTTTTAGATTTTTCTTTACTTCAAATTAATATGGATTAGATTGTCCCCATCTGCTAACCCACTTGTACAGCAGATTGTTTAAACTTGGCTTAAAAAGCTTAGCGATTTTAAAATCTATTCAAGTTTAGCTTGTTCACAAAACCAGCTAATCTCAAATGAGTTTTTAACACGACACAGATTGTTTGGTTCTCTTTGTGGTCTGAAACTGAGTTGTTATGTTATGATGGTTGAGTTTGTGTTCGGTTGAGTTTTTTTCAGGCACCCACAGAGCCCAACAGTCAAATCAATGAAATGATCGATGAATCGGCAAGACTGGCAAAAGTGTTTTGCAACAAGAAATGGCCAGTTCTTGCATTTCTTGAGTCCCACTATCCTGGAAAACTCAAACATCCCTATCCTCATTGCATCATTGGCACTGATGAATCTAATTTGGTTCCTGGTATAAGTGCACTCTGTTTTCTCTGTTTTTTTGATCTATTCATTCTATAATTCAATTCTCAGGCTCTCTCTCTCTCTCTCTCTCTCTCTCTCTCTCTCTCATGTGCAGCTCTGAAATGGTTGGAGAATGAACCAAATGTAATGATAAGGCGAAAAGATTGCTACGATGGATATCTGGGTTCAATGGAAGAGGATGGTTCTAATGTGTTTGTGGATTGGGTGAAAAATAACCAGATTAAATCTATAATTATATATTTGCTATTAGTAGATGGATATTGATATTCCCATCAATCCTCAATCACTTTCACTTTGCATTATATCCAAACAACTTGTCCAATTCTCATAGATGTCTTATTTTGTTTTAAGTGTAGGCATTTGGAGTACCACGTTAGCAGCCATGGCAGAGTGAACTTAATGTCATGAAGTAGTAGTAGTGTGTCATGTTCTGCTAATGTCTGTAAATATTTTTAATTTTTTGTTATGTCATAAATTTCCATTGGTCAAATTTGTATTTTTCTAAAAATATTTATGGCTTAATTGGTTTCAATTTATTTTGAATGTTACAGGTGATCAATTTTATTTTGAATGTTAAAGGTGATCAAATGTTTGAGTTATTGTGAATTGTATAATTTAAATTTTGCTTTTGTTGGTGTTTCAAGGAAGGAATTCATATTTGAAAAAAATTCTGATTAGGTTCAGATATTTTTTTTATTTTGGAAAAAAAGCTTTTAGCAATGTTTCAATAAAAACGCCACTGCAAGTTAGTATATGACGTCATTTGTGGGTGGGGCAATTTTTATGCTGGCGTTTAAATAAACGCCGCAAAAGATCTTGTACTGCGTTTATAAAACGTTGCTAAGTTATAGCGACGGCTGCATCTTCGACGTAATTTTAAAACGCTGGTACATGTTTTGCCGATGTTTTTGGTAGCTTTAGCGACGTTTTTGAAACGCCGGTAAAAGCTAATTTTCCTGCAGTGTCTATACCCAAATTGGTCTTTGAATTATTTTTTTGTCGAGGGCAAACCTCAAGTGAAAGTGAAACAAGGTTTACAAGTCCATATTACAAGGGCATTCTGTGGAATGTGAAGGAGTTTCTGACAGCAAAAGAATGATAAATGCATCTCACTTGGAAAGCTATATACACTACAAGAAAAGCTGGCTATAACAACGTTTCTTAGACAGCGTTTCTTGGACAAACGTTGTGAAAGGCGTGTTAAACACACGCTTTAGCTTAAAATACACCCGTTAAACACGCGTTTCACTTTATAATAGTGCTCCGTCTCCCCATTTCTCTTTCCGTCTCTATCATTCTCTCTCTATCGTTTGCTCTCTCCGTCCTAGATCTAGGGTTTTCTCCGTCTGTCTCATGCTTCTTGAGAGATTCGCCAGTTTGATTACGATTACTTGGTCATATTTAATTCTAAATCCATCGATTCTGGAATCGATTTGGTTGAAATTTCCAGACGATTTTTTGTTTTTCTTGATTCTGATTCTGATGATTTTGCAGAGGAAGATGGATCGGTTGAGTTGCACGAACGCGAGGTTACGAGACTGAGGAGTGAAAAAGGATCGAGATCATGGATTGGGATCGAGACAGGGATCGAGACCGAGACCGAGACCGGTCGAGTCGAAGCAAGAGGAGGAGCCGAGATCATGAATACTGGGTTTCTGGTAATCCTCCTAAGGTCTGGTCCTCCCGTCGCTACCGCCCCTCAGGTCTCGTCCTCTCTCTCTCTTTCTCTCTCCCCCTCTATTGCTCCATCAGATCTGGTCTCAAACACATGACTCACTATCTTCCTCGCTCTTCATACTGGATTTCGAAATTTCTTATTCAATAACATATGTTTCAGATATGAGATTTCTCATTCAAAAATATGTTTTGAGATTTGAAATTTCTTATTCAAAAACGTATGTTTCAGATCTAAAATTTCTCATTCAAAAATATATGTTTAAGGTTTGAAATTTGTCATTCAAAAATATTTGTTTGAGATTTGAATTTTTTCATTCGAAACAATATCCTTGATTTTTTTTTCTTTAAATGGTTTGATAATGCTTCCCTTAGGAACTTGTCGTGGTCAGTTTTGGTTTCATTTTCTTCTTGGTATGGCAAATTCTATAACTTTTCCACTGAAATATTTGGTATCTGTGTGCATTGCAGGTTTGCACAAGCTCTCTCTATTGAACATGGAAGGTTGCCCTGTTATTGCAGTATGCTTGGACTCTCTTGCAGGTTTTTCTTCTCCTCTGAGCCATCGCCGTTGTAGTTATGTTACTGGATATTGTGATAAATATTGCATTTTGAGAGAAGGGTATGTGGTATGGAACAAGAAATATTTCATGAGTATTATTTGTTTTATGGTCTAAACTTAAGAAAATATCTTGACAAAGGTAACTCATAGATATGATTTTGGATTTGTAGGAGACTAGCAGTTTATTGCAAATCCAGGATTTCCATTTGAAAATTTAAACATTTTGTGGATCAAAGCACAATGAAAATATTTGGAAGTGTAATGCATTGGATTAATGAGAAAATGAAAAAAAATTACTTTCTCAAGAATGTTTTCTATTTGGAAGCTGACTTCTGATTTTCAAAGGAGTTGATTGTTAATTTTTTTGATTTTCTGCTTAAATGTTTTTGATTGGGCGTGGTAAATGCTGGTGATGAATGAAGGATTTCTTGTGATATACTATGATTAATAATAGTATAAGTTATTCATGTTTGGTATTAATCTGATTGCCATTTGTTCTATACATGCAGCTATTCCTGCCCTGCTATATTTGAACCTAAGTAGATGTAATTTGTCTGACGATGGGTGTGAAAAGTTTTTAGGTAGGTTACATATAAACTTTACTTTGTATCCCTCTTGGTTTAAGAATAATGGACTGTCTTTTAAATTGGGATACATACTCCACTTTCTAATAGCACCAGGAAAACATTGAAACAATCTTCACAGCAAAAAGTAACCTTTTTCATGTCATGTTTTCTGCAGGGCTACGGAATAAAGTACTAAGCTTGGGATTCAATGATATCTCAGATGCTTGTTTGGTACACATGAGAGGTGGTTTTTCCTTTATGCAAGTTCAATAACAATATAAAAAATTAGGGCAAAAATTATGGAGTCTCTCACTTTTGACGGAGATACCCAAGAGGGATAATAGATGGGTCTTGTGCAACAACTCACAGCTGTACTTAGGGAATGGGTATTCCTCTAGCCGTTGAATATACAATATGCAGAATTTGTTTGGGGTTCACTGAAAATATTTTCTCATAGAGACTTCTCATTTCATGCAACAATGCATTATGTTGCTACATACTTGGTTTTTGCCATTATTTGATATTGTGTTCATTACAAAAGAATGCAAGTCTTTACTTTTTGCAAGTTTCCTGGAGGTGGTACGCAGTTCATACACAGGGCAGATCAGTATTTGGATCAGATTTCAGAGGTTGTTAAGTTATAACTTTGCCACTTGGATGATAGTAAAATTAATACATCGGTTTGATATTCGAGGAAATTGTCTTTCTGATTATCATTTTCTTGTTTTTATGTATAGATGATCCCTGACATAGCATTTGGTCATCATACTCGAGTTGTTATGGATGTCGGTTGTGGTGTTGCAAGTTTCGGTGCGTATTTATTATCACGGAATGTACTTACTATGTCTGTAGCCCCAAAGGATGTGCACGAGAATCAGATTCAGTTTGCACTTGAGCATGGAGTGCCGGCAATGGTGGCAGCTTTTGCAACACACCGTTTGTTGTATCCAAGTCAAGCTTTTGACTTGATACATTGTTCAAGATGTAGAATTAATTGGACTCGTGATGGTATGCTATTCTCTCTTATAATTTAATTTATTATCTTTGTTGGGTAGAAGATGATTTAGTGAACAACTAATTAGGCATCAGAGTATATATTGGAAGTGTTGCACCTCCTATTGCTTCCTTGCAGAATTTCTCTCAAAGGTTAAATAAAATTTTCATGCCAAATATGTTTCTCATTAACTTCTTGTATTGTTGATATGGGTAATGGAGCCACCACCTGCATAAAGATTGATGACCTTGTCAGTCTCAAACTGGCAAGTGAATGTCTGATATGAGATCCCAATTCTCTATGTTCCATTAGTTCTTCCCTGAAGTGGATCATTGATCACCGTGGGATTTCCATACCTTCAAACTTTTAGTTGAAAAAATTATAACCATCGAATAGGTTTTTATGCTAAGAAATGTAGTTTATGACAATTTTCATTTATTGTCGACACTCTGATTCCATGTATTTGTTAGTTGTTGACTGTAATGAAAGTTCCACCAGGTTTTGTTTTGACATGTGAAGAGCTTTGCCTCGACAATCACTTAGTATATGTATGTGTGTATATGTATTGTGTTGTAGCCTAATTCCTCATTTCACACTTCCAATTGATAAGAGATAAAGTAGTTTAAAAGGCAATTAAGCATTTTTATTTACCATATGATTCATATCTGCAAGTTTATGAGGCCAATGTGTAATCATTCTTGTTTATGCATTATAATTTATAATCTAGTTGTTCCATGTCGTCTATCCTCACTATTTTCCATGTGGCACATCATTATCATTGTGGAAATCTGTTATCTGGAAATAGTAGTAGATATTATATGGGAAAATTGTTGATGTTCATTTGTGGGACATATTCTTATCATGCCTCTGTTTGTTTTTTTCATTGTGGCAAAGATGGAATTTTGCTGCTCAAGGTCAACAGGATGCTACGTGCAGGTGGATACTTTGCTTGGGCAGCACAACCTGTTTATAAGCATGAATTAGCCCTTGAAGAGCAGTGGGAAGGTATGACTAAGCAGAATTTGTTTATAAAATAAGATGAACAGTTATTTTCACTTTAGTGAGTCGATAAGCAATTTTGAGTTTGAGTTTCGAATGTTTGCACATCTTTATGTTATACGCTTATATGAAAAATTGTGCACGTCAGTTTGCATTTGATCTCCCTGTTGAATCCCAATTGCTTACAGAGTGACTTCTGCAATTGTTTATAACTTAGAAAAAATTAAGGAATCTGAATTTGGTAACTACCCCAGCTTGGAGAACAAAAAATTTGCAAACTGGTTATGGTACTTAGATAAAATGGCAGGGAAAGGTCCTAAAGCATGTAATATGTTAGTTCATCTGGGTGCCCAATTTTCCAGTGCACCCAAATGAAGTGTTTCCATTGCATTTTATTGGTGGTCTAAATAGGAGTAACATGTGCAGCACATCAGACAAGAAGTTCAGTTTACTGATCGTTTGTCTTCCTTCATCTTCATAGATGATTAATCTTACAAGCCGCCTTTGTTGGAATCTTGTGAAGAAGGAGGGGTATATTGCAATTTGGCAGAAGCCCTTGAACAACAGTTGCTACTTAAGTCGTGAGGCAGGAACGCGACCTCCGCTGTGTGATTCAGATGATGATCCAGACAGTGTTTGGTATATTAACTATCCTCTTTCTGGTATATTTTGGTGATGCAAATAGTACATTAAACTGCCTTGGGTTAAAGTTTTAGATCTCTATTTGACAACTGCTATGTCCGTAAGGCTTCTGAAGCATATTCAGTAGTATGACATGTTAACTTCATGCATTGTAGACCTACAGCTACTGTAATTTATGTGTAACCATCAGCAGTAAAAAAATGGGACTGTAAACCCTATTGACTTTAAGCACTTGGCCTAGTAATGACATGTACCCTAGTAATGACTATAAAGCCTAGTAATGACATGGTTCCCTGTGACTTTTTCTCATCCTGCCTTATCTTTTACTGAGTTGACACTTCAAACCCAGCTTTTCATGGACAAGGAATGGTTCTAATTTCTACTGATAAATATAAAGTGGAATGGGTTGGGGTAAAAAGGCTGCTTTTGGACCCAAGTGTCGGTGGATGGACTGATGCTAAACTTATATCTTCTGTGATTGATCTTAATTATACAATTTCCATGCCTATCCGAAGAGGAATGGGTTATAAATGGTTTTGATTTTGAATTTTTTTTTAATTAATTGTTGATGAAACTATGCAGGAAATTAATGTATTGATATTATTGATTGATTGATTGATCATATTACAATGGAGAGAATGAACTCTCTTTTATAGAGAGAATGGGATACAATGGAGTAATCAAATTAGTGGAGCACTAAACTAAATTAATGGAGCATTAACCTAAATGGAGCATTAACCTAAATGGAGTAGGTATAATGGTAATGGAGCACTAACTATGGTGCACTAACTATAGTGGAGTAGGTGTAGGAATTGTCACTAACTATAGTGGAGTAGGTGTAGGAATTGTTACATTCAACACATTCAACAGCCCCCCTCAAACTCAAGGGGGTTAGGAACTAACCAACTTGAGTTTGGAGAGAGTAATCTGACAAATAAAAGTAGATAGGAGACACTGTATGGTCGTGTCAGACCGTTGTAGAAGACAGTTTATGGGGTCATGTCGGACCGTTGTAGAAGATAGTTTATGGGGTCATATCGGACCGATGTAGAAAACAGTTTACGGGGTCATGTCGGACCGTTGTAGAAAACAGTTTACGGGGTCATGTCGGACCGTTGTAGAAAACAGTTTACTGGGTCATGTCGGACCGTTGTAGAAAACAATTTACTGGGTCATGTCAGACCGTTATAAGAGCTAACCGGAATCAAAGTCGGGACAGTTTACAGAGTCTTGTCGGACCCATATAGAAGCTAACCGGAATCAAAGTCGGGACAGTTTACAAAGTCTTGTCGGACCCATAAAAAGGCGTGCCCAATCTTATCAAAAGGCGTGCCATCAAAAGGCGTGCCATCAAAAGACGTGCCCGACAGCCATCAAAAGTCGAGCCATCAAAAGGCGAGCCATCAAAAGGCGCGTCGATTTGTCGTCTGGCGTTGGGAGGCGCGTGATACGCGTGTCTGCCTTGCCTATTTAAACCAAGGCGAGGCAGCCGCTGATGCAGAACAAACCAGCTGAAAACTCTTCGTTCTCTCTGTAACACTTCTGAGAGAGATACTCTGTAACACGCTGTTGCTCTGAAAATGGCTTCTTCTTCCCGTTCCGCTACCCAGAACATAGCCTCTTCTTCCCGGGGTCTGCTCACTCTCTTTTCCGACCTCAATGAGTGCACAAGAGAGATAACCGGGGCAGTTGCCCTGGAACCGCAACCAATCGCCCCTGGACCAAGCCCCCCTGGTTTTGCGCCGTTGAACTATCCGATGGTGGCAGTTGAGCAGATAATGGCTGCTCAATCTGATATTGAGGCCAATTATTATACATTAAGGTCATGTGTTGAGACCATGACTGCGGTCAACAACCTGTCGCACCGGCTTCAGAGTAGAACAACTGAGGTGCAGCAGGTAAAAGCCCAACTGGCTCTGCTCCAGCGCATGTATACGGATGCCCGAGCAGAGATATGTATGCTGAAGGCAGAAAACAAGGAACTGAAGCGGAAGGCCACCGTGATGCTCAGATTTGGAGGGCCGCCATATGTGACGGTTGAGGAGCAACGGGAAGTGAACGTGCTCGGCGGCGTGGGAAACACGGAGGTAGCACCGGCAAGAGACGCCCAAGACAAAGGCAAGAAGAAGAGAACAGCTGAAAAGGTGAAGAAGTGAGGCCGGTTGTTTGTGGTGGTTATGAGTTGTGGCTTTTTTTTTTTTTTTTTTTTGTGTGTGATGTAAAAGTGTGATCGGGATTGAACCCCGGGATAAATAAAATGAGTTGGGTGAGCAGTTCTTCTTCTTCTCCTGCTTGGATACATACAATCTGTGAAAGCAGCCCACTAAGTTGTAAACAAAACGTGGCCCGAACCAGCAACACCTTTCTTGTCAAACTTGCGCCATGGGCCCCACATGCTGAGTGGGCCAGAGAGAATCATTAGAATTTCAAGGGCTGAAGGGTTCTTGCAAATCCAAAATCTGCAATCTTCCGGACTGCATTGTCATCATGTGTGGACAGAAGGAGATTCTGTGGCTGTAGATCTCGATGTATAAAGTTATTCTCACGGAGGATTTGTAGACCAGTCGCTAGCTGCTGCAGAAAGTGCTTTGCTGTGCTTTCTGGAACTCTGCCTCTGCGTTGAAGAATATACATATAAAGAACACTTACGTGATGAGGAAAGTGGGCAAGAACACTTGATCCAGATGCCTCAGAAACCTGATCAGCTTGACTAGAAGGTTGAGAAACCAGTTGTGTAGAGTCTTCTCCCATAGTTAAATAAGAATTAGGGACAGCAGGTGGCAATAATAGAGGATATACAAATTAAGAGTGAAGGAAGTAGGGTTATGTTCAAGAGCCTACTCTCACCCAAGTACCCTGCCACAGTTATCGTCGCATCTACAATCACTCGAGCAATAGTTCCAGCTTCAGTCGATAGCAATCCACCGTTGTAGGTCCCACGAGATAGCCTTGACGACATAACCCGAGAGAGGAGCGACAAGTTGACACCGTACTTCAGCGGACACGACCATAATGAGTCCTGAATAGACATATTGGGGCACAGAATACGGAATTACTATCTGGAAGCTTAGGAGTATGCCCAGGCAAACCATACTTTCAGATGCTAATAAAATTTGCCTGTCTTCGAACATGTTGCTGATGTAGCTTCCAACAACAATGTTTATTGGAAGAACTGTTAGGCCCAAGACAAGCAAGAAAAATTGCCACTGTACTTGTGGACCAATTGAAGTAGTATGTGGTGATGACACTAGATTCTGAGAGTAAAATCTCCATTGCATATTTAAGCATGAAGTAAATCAGCAATTGAACCTTTACAGATGGAGTGAGTAATCTATATGCCGCTGCTAAAGAAGTGGCTGGTTGACGAGACTCCACAGGAGCTTCTTCACTTCCATCACATTCTTGAACATGCACTGGAGAACACAGCATGGGAAGAAATTTCTTCCCTTGTTGCAAGAGTGCAAGAGACACTTTGTCAAGGTCTGCTCAACTGCAGCAACAACAAGATCAAGATCAAGATCAAGATCAAGATCAAGAAGAATAATTTGTGGCAGCGGAGTGAAGATATGTGTAGAAAATTCCAGCGGAATAGGTTGAGGTCCGGCGGGCGGCCAAGGCAAGGTTGCCGCCCGCCGGTGAAGCGAAAATACTAGGTTCTAAACCCGCTCTGATACCATGCAGGAAATTAATGTATTGATATTATTGATTGATTGATTGATCATATTACAATGGAGAGAATGAACTCTCTTTTATAGAGAGAATGGGATACAATGGAGTAATCAAATTAGTGGAGCACTAAACTAAATTAATGGAGCATTAACCTAAATGGAGCATTAACCTAAATGGAGTAGGTATAATGGTAATGGAGCACTAACTATGGTGCACTAACTATAGTGGAGTAGGTGTAGGAATTGTCACTAACTATAGTGGAGTAGGTGTAGGAATTGTTACATTCAACACATTCAACAAACTATTATGACTAGGCATGCATATTTGAAATGCAACTTGGTGTTTGTTTGTACATTCTGATACACAACTATGTTTGGAGAATGGGAAGAAAAAAAAGAAAGAGAAAAAATGGAAATAAGTGGTAGAACATAAGAAAAGCATTGTAGCTAAAATGTACCATTTTAAGGCTCATAATGTCATTGAAATTGCCTGTATGTGATATCTGCGGGGCTGTCATGCTATTGTATAAGAAGATCCCACAAGTGCCCCTGACTAATATAATAGTGCAAAACTCTGCTTGCTCTTTAGCAAGTGAAGGTTATTCTATTGATTATTGATTCGATTTGAGTGAACTTATGTGATATTTCACTGAGAAATTTTGTTCCAGTTCTTTAAAAAAAATCTTATCTCAAAGGCTTCTTTTTTAATTATAATAGAATCTCGCTGTGTTGGATTATGGGATCTAGCAACATTATGATTCTGAATACAGTTTTTCATGTTATATTATTTTATTTCATAGGGGAATTATAATATGGCAAAATACAAATAATTTAGGTAGCAATGCATAATGCAAACCCAAGTCCCTGAAGAAAATTATGCATGTGTAGTGTCTACAGGAATTTTTATGAAGTTTAATGCCACACAGCACATATGGCCACCTTTTTGGCATACATGAAACTACAGAGGCATGAGTAAGTCATATACCTATATATATTTATTACATTATTGAGAACACGAAAACATACCAGTAATTGTATTTGCAGGAAATGGAATATACAAAACATACAAACCCTCATCTCAGTGTATAAAATTGAATGCTTTACAAATTACATTCTCTCTTGAAATATCACAAACCTTGGGGGTGAAGGAGACAGGTAAGTAAGTACACATTTTATGCTTTGCTTGACTGTCAAATGTTCACACAACATAAAACACATACAAACCCTCATCTCATTGTCTATATGCTTTGTTCTTTCTTTATTGTCCTACTCATTAATTTTTGTTTGGATCATCATAGTATGAACCAGTTGAAATCATTAATGAGGAACAGATTTCAGTAATAAATCAATATTTATTTTGCTAGTTTGAAGAATTGATCTCTGATATATGCCCCATTTTGAAAGGGCAAAAATTAGATTGTATTGTTTTCTTGAATTGATATCTACTGAGGCATGTATGGTCCCTCCAGATGAAATTTTAGCTAGAAGGCAACTTCCTCCTGAATGCCACCCTGAACTTCATACAGATTATGATGGTCCTTCACTCTTATGAGTAAATATATTTATGTGATGAACGTGAAGTTTTTTTGAATGTGGGTGTTTGCAGGTGGTGGAGGTGAAGAGTTTTAAACCTGTTTTTTGCTAGCTATATTATTGGCAATAATTATAATTTGCTAACTTTTTATTTATTTATTTTTGAGTTAGCTTCTCTATTTTTTTGACTGATTCCAGTGTTTTTTTTGTAGGAGTATTGGCCAGCTGTTCCTTGAAATAAGCATTGGCCCATGAATGAGTTTTCCAATATTTTAATGGTTTTATTAACATTTTTTTGGGGTATGGTTTGTGGTTAAATATAAACAGCTAGGAAATGTTACAATGTTTTTGTGTTGTTTGTCAAATGTAAAATTGTAGTCATTTGGAAGAGGAATTAAACTTGTTTGGTTTATTTTTGTTTCTGTGCTTCTATATAAGAATCCTTAACTTTCAGATTTGATCTTATTTAGCTAATAGTGCAATTTGACAATTAAATCCATATTTTGCTAATTTTTTTTTTTTTCCATAAATAGCAGTGGAATGTTTTTTTAAATAATAAGGAGAGAAGATGGCGTTTTTGAAAACATCACTAAATGTCGTCATATGACGTCAGCGTTTAACGGTGACAGATTTCACGTTACGGATGTATAAGAATTTACGACGTTTTAAAAAGCGCCGGCTAAAGTCATTAGTGACGTTTAATAAACGTCATAAACTTAAAGACGGCGGCCGTATCTGCGACGATAGTTATAAACGCTAGTTTATTCTCTAACGGCGTTTTTATGACTTATAGTGGCGTTTTTTAAACGTCGCTAATGGCCAAAATTCCTGCAGTGATACATGGTTCTCTGTTGCCGCAAAAGATGGGTTACTTTTATAAATTAAATATATATTTTTATAATTGATTTAAGAAAAAAAATTTAAAAAAAGAAAAAATATAATAGAAATGATTAAATTTTTTCTTTTCTTTGTTTAAATTTAGAAGAAAGTTTATAATCATGAAAGTAGTGTATCTATGCTGTTTGCAAATTCTTATATGTTATCTATATGCCTAGAGATGCTCCATTCTTTAAATTATTTGTAGTTCTAAATGGTTTTTGTATGATAATTTATTTTCATAGATGGATGAGAATATCAATGACTTTGACGATGATAGTAATGTGCTTCAATTGTACGTAGTATTGCAAGTTATAATGCAAGAACTGTTTGCCTTATGCATTGTAGCTTTTGTTGTCATTGAAGTTATCTTGAAGAAGTATTTATGTAAGTATCCATATAATCTTATTAGAGGATCAAATCGGTTGCAAGAACAAATGGACAATATTAACTGTTTAGTGAGACAAAGTGACATAACATGCATTGAACACCTCCGTATGGATCGTCGTTCTTTTATGACCTTGTGCAATATGATTCATACAATTGGTGGGTTAGGACCTTCAAAACATGTCACTTTAGAAGAGAAGGTGGCCTTCTTGCTCTTCATTTTGGCGTAACACTTAAAAATACAAAATGTTAAGTTCAATTTCTATAGATCTGGACAGACTGTCAGTCGATATGTCAATGATGTCTTAAAGGCTGTGTTATGCCTGTAAGCCAACTTACTTAGCACACCAAATCCTATTACCAAAGCAAACACAGATCTACGGTGGTATTGCTTTCAGGTAAGTATATTGTTCACAAATTTGGTCACTTTACATTACTTTTTCTTTTCTTTTCTTTTGTTCTCTATTTTACCCACAAAAAAATAAAAAATGACTATTACAATATCTATTCAGCTGGTTTGTTTAGAATTGTCTTGGAGCACTTGATGGCACTTATATTAGAGTTTGTGTACCCGTGATTCATCAAGCAATGTATAGGATAAGAAAGAGAGATATTGCTACTAATGTTCTAGGAGTTTTCTCCCAACAAATGAATTTTATATATGTGTTGTCGGGGTGGGAAGAGTTAGCGGCCGACTCTAGGGTTTTAAGAGATGCCATCAATTGGCCTAATGGCCCAAGGATTCCAAATGGTAATTTCAGGATACTTAATTCTTCTTAAGTTCATGTATAATAATTGAGTTTAATGCATAACATTCCACACGCAGGTTACTACTACCTAGTGGATGCGAGCTATACGAATGGGTAAAGATTCTTAGCACCTTACCGTGGTCAGTGATACCATTTGTCTGTTTGGAGAGAAGGGGGGCAACTCCAAGTAATTACCAAGAATATTTCAATATGAAACATGCACAAGTCAGGAATGTCACAGAAAGGTGTTTTGGATTGTTGAAAATGAGATGGGTAATACTTCGCAGTGCATAATACTAGCCCATTAGAACCCAAAATCGTATTATCACAACATGTTGCTTGTTACACAACTTCATTCGACTTAAATGATGAACTTACAAAGTTGCCAATTACCGTAGATGAAAGGTTAGATGCTTGCGAAATCATATCCTATAATGTCCAAAAACTTGACATGTTCTTCAGCTTGACACATGATGATAGGCTGAGGTGGGTAATGAAGTTGCTAAGTAAGAATGCTCCATAATAAACTTGTGGCATGTGATGGGAATATTTGGTTTTTGAGTTATGCTCCATAGACTTAATTGTTGCTTTTTCTCTTCGTCAAGCACCGTATTTTGTGGGTTAAATTGTTATATCATGATTTGGTGCCTCTGACTCATCTAGTCATTGGATACTGTTGCTTTTGTTGTTAAAAGCTGCTAGTTGTAAGAGCAAATATTTGTACCTACTGACATCTTTATGAACATATACCACTTTGATGTTAGTTGCTGTTTTTATTTGGGTTGTCGTACTCTTTTTTGTTTTGGATTCGTGGTGCTGGTCTTGTTATTTGGATGATTAGTAATTGGTGTGTTGTGTGGATTTGATGGTGTGATAAGGAAGTGCTGATGTGTTGCGTATTGTTGCTGGTGTGTTGCGTGATGCTGCTGGTATGTTGCTTTTAATCTATGGGTGTGAAGGTTTATTTTTTTAAAATCTCTTCAACTTTTGTTTTTTGTTCTTTTGGTTTTTGGGTGTGTGCTCTTTACTCTTTTTCTTTGTTGATGTATTTATGCTTTGTTCATTCTATGCATTAATAAAGTTATTTTTTTGCTGATAAAAAAAAAAATAAAATAAAATAATTTTTTTGTGTTGGATAAAAATTAGAAGGGAATTGGTCTTATTTATATTGAAATAACGTGACCATTAAAAAATATAACTATTGGAAAAATATTTGTTTCAAACATTGAAAAAACTAAACAATTAATTGTGGTCCACTAATCAATTATAAATAAAGATTAAATTTAGAGACAGATTTAATATTGCTATTACTTAGTAAACAATTGAAAAGGGGTAAAATAGTCTTTTGCTCATTTATCCTTATCTAGTCCGTCCAACCAAACATTAGATTTACTAAAAATAGTAATTTCCAAACATTTAATCTCATGAGAAAACAAATACGGGATACACATCCAATCCAACCAAATAGTCCAAACATTAGATTTACTAAAAATAGTAATTTCCAGATATCTAATCTCATGAGAAAACAAACACGGGATACACATCTAATCCAACCAAATAGTTTGGGGGATTCATAGTCCCCTTTATCAAGTCCGATGGATTCTAATCCCCTTTATCAAGTCCGATGGATTCACATGTTTGATTGGACAGAATAGATAAGAGGGGATTAGAATCTATCGGACTTGAATCTTGAGACTGTGAATCTTCCGGACTATTTAGTTGGATTGGATGTGTATCTCGTGTTTGTTTTCTCATGGGATTACATGTCTGGAAAATACTATTTTTAGTGAATCCAATGTTTGATTGGATGGACTGGATAAGGATAAATGAGCAAAAGATTATTTTATCCTTTTTCAGCTGTTTACTAAGTAAGAGTAATATTAAACATATCTTTAATATTTTAATTTTTTTCAGCTAGATTAAATAAAAATTTATTTTATTTTATTTTTTACACAAATAAATATTTTTTTAAATAAAATATCAATAACAATATATGTTATTTTTTTAATTAAAATTTTAAATAAATTTATATTAAAAAAAATAATAATTAAATAATGAAATTAAATAATACATTTATTAAAATTTAAATAATGAAATTAAATAAAATATAAGCAAAATTTTAAAATAAAACATCAATAAAATATCTATAAAAAATTATTTAAAAAAATTAAATAAATAAAACATCAATAAAAAGTTGAATAAAATTATTTTATTTTTAAATTGAGGTTTAAATTTTACTAAATATAATACATAATTAAATAGTAGAGAGTCAAAATAGTCATTTCACTACCTAATCCCATGGGATTGTTATCCCATAAAAATTGTCCCATAACCCTCTCCACCGACATTGTAATCCTACATATAGGGGATAAAAAAATCCAGCCGGACTCCATGTTTGACAGACTAAAAAAAAAAAAAAACAAACGCCGAATAAAAGACTTTCAATAAATTACAATCCCATCCCACATCCTAATCCTTCCCATCAAACACCTCGTATATATAATCCTGTTCATGGTGTTTGTATACAGATAGATGCCTCGTATGATTTGCGAGTTGTTAGATTAGAATGAGAGGACAAATTTAGTAGTTGTTTGGCATGTTTGGTTGGCATGGATTGAGACTAAAATAATCACAAAAATTGAATTATTTTGGAAAGATAATTAAAAGTTAATTTTTTTGACTTTTTTTTTTTAAAAAAATATGTAAAAAATATGAGAGATAATGTGATAGATTAAAAACTAGAAAGTGACTTTTAACCCACTTTCTAATAGGTTTTTAGTCTCAGCCTAAAGTTACCCCCTCCAAACCATAAAAGTCAAAAAAACTAAAAAATTCATTTCAAACAAAAATTTTTAATTCTAAATTAAAATAGTTAAAAAGTCCACTCACATCACATTCAAAACTGCCGATCTAAAATAGTTTCTCTGCTGAGCAAAAACTAGATGATTGATTGATTATCTATGTAAGTAAAGTATGTTGTCTTGTATTTTGCTGGTGTTATTTTGCTTATTATGATATCACTGGACAAAATGAAATGTCATAGTAAGAAGTAAGAGCCTGAATTTATAGAACCAAAAAGATCAGAAGAGAAAGGAGAACAGGAAGAAAGAGTTTTTAGATCAAATACACAATTCACTCACAATCCAGCGACAATGATCAAACACACCCAAAGACACTGACATCTAAAAGTGGCTCTTGCCATACTCATTAAGATGGACTAACCCTAAAATTACTATAATAGCAACCTAAATCAAGCATTGAAGCATTCTTGAAGTTAACAGGATCCCTGGTCTTTGTTCACATTGGGCTTTATGGGGAGGAACATATCTGTGAGGACTGTAGTAGACTTAGAGAAAGTCTTCATGAACAGGTTCAAATCCTAACCAAACAACAATAGAACTCAAAAGTTGTTAATCAATCAAAAATGTTTGTAATGTTATACAAAATAAAATTGTTGTACAAAATTTCACACAGAATTATGTGAGCTTTTGGTGACCGTTTCATTTAAAGTTGAAACACACGTAATTACAAAAATATTATTGTTATATCTTTTTGGAACAAAAATACTTTTTTTAATTATTTTCCATCACAAATTAACTTGATCGAATTTGGAATTTAAGCCTATTTTGAGAAGATGATTAAAAGTCTATCTTCCAACTTTTAACTCATTTTAAGTCATATCATCTCTTACATTTTTTAAACACTTTTACAAAAAAAAAAAGTCAAAAAAAATTAACTTTTAACTCAAAACAACTCTTAAACAAAAATGTCAATGTACTCAGAAAAATATTCAAAATTTGAATATACGATATAGATTCAAACTTGATATAATATAATATACACTCGTAATGAATTTGATTCACACGTTTTAAATTCTTGATAATTTTTGTGTATGTTTTTTTCTTGGACACGTAGCATTGCTGAAACTTAAAACAAGTAAAAGGAGATGTTAACCATACCTCGTAAATGTCAACTGTCACCGTCTTCTCTTGGAGGCTGGTAATGTCCTTGACCTTAAGATTGTTGAGAAGAGCAATACTAGAAATGGAGGACATAGGATTGACCATGAGATCATCCATCACCATGTAAATCACCACTCCTTTAACAAACCCGCGCACCATATTCACATTCACATTTCTATGACGAGAATACCCATTGTCAACGTTGGTCTGGTTTGGTGGGTCTGCCATTGTTAAAAATTGCTTCAACAGAGGGGTTTGGGCAGTGCTAGATGCACCAATCTTGGGTGTCAAGAGGGTGTCCTTGGTCTGATTTGGTTGTAGATAGTCATTGTCTAGGTTCTGGACACTCTGGTAGACTCTACTTAACAACCCAAAATGTAGCAGCCGTGTCATCATGTTTGGTCAGAAGTGCCAAGATAGTACCTAGAGGAAGCGCAAGGAGGCCAAAGAGGAGGTCGACAAAGTCCTTTCCGGCCTCGGCGAACAGAACCTTGTTGGAGTTGGTGTCTATGAGGAGTTTCAAGCTTATTTTTGGATTTTTTGTTGTTGTTGTAGCCATATCTGAGATTGCTGAAATGTGTTAGCAATTACTGAAGAAACTCCTTTGTCTTGCTGCTTACTTATTTGTGTAATGTTGCTTTTATGTAAAAGGTCTTAGAAATAGGTTGTGTTCCCAGTGTTACTTCAATAGTGAACTCAATTTCCCTATCAATTAAGTTTCCAGGCAAGTCATTCGGAAACACATCAGGAAATTCACTAGTAACATGAATAGTTTCCACATTAGAATTATTAGAAATTTCAGTCAAAACACAACACATGTAACCCCTACATCCCTTTCTAAGCAGTTTAACAACTTTCATGATATAAATCAAGTATGGGGGAGGAATTACCCCGTTTCCAATAAATACAAACTCAGGTAAGCAAGGTGGACGAAATACAACAGATTTATTCACACAATCTATGGTGGCATAGTGCTTAGTCAACCAATCCATACCCATAATACAATCAAAATAATCAATGTTCAAGGGTAGTAAATCAACATACAATGTCATTTCGTCAATCATAAGATCACATGCCGGATAAACATAAGCACATATCATAGAACCCTAAACGGTGTAGATACAGATAGCAAACAGTTCATAGGTTCTAACGATCTAGTTAATTTTCGAGAAAAAGCATGCGATACAAATGAATGCATGGAACCAGAATCAATCAGCACATAGGCATTCTGAGCATAGATAGAAATTATACCTGACACTATTGATTCAATGTTCTGTACATCCCCAGGCACTAAGGCGAATACTCTCCATTGCCTTAACGTTTCATTCTCGTTGTTGCCCCTAGCATTAGTTCTGGTATTTGATCTAGCCACTAAAGCAGACCCAGCTGAACTTGCTGTGGGGTGACTGACATTCCCAGATCCCACTGGACAATCTTTTATTATATGGCCAACTTTGCCACACCGATAACAGGCACCAGATGCACGGTAGCATACTCCTCTATGTTTTTTGCCACAATCTGGACAGTTTGGTATAGATCCACTACTTTGACCGGAGCTACTGGAGGATCCTGTGTTTTGTTTCTTCAAAAGTGATCGGCCCTTTTTGAAATTAATTCCAGCCCTTTTACCTTTCAATTCAGTCATTGGAGTTGTAGCTTGTTTCTTTGCCGCCAGGATGGCCTCTGCCATCAATGCTCTATCAAAGACATCAACATATGTAGGCAATTTCAGTACACCTACTCGGTCATACACTTCCAGATCTAATCCCCCTTCAAATTTTTGAGCCTTTTTGTAACCTGTATCGACCATATAAGGAGCAAATCTGGCCAACTCAGTGAATTTAGCTTCGTACTCGGCTACTGACATCTTCCCTTGCTTTAGTTCTTGGAATTCAGACACTTTTCGATCTCTGAAGCATTGGGGAAAGTACTTGTCATAAAAGATCTCATTGAAACGAGCCCATGTCATATTCCCATTACTACCTTGAATTAGTAACCACCATCTACGGGCTTCATTTTTTAAGGTATAGGTGGCCAAGAGAACCTTTTGCGTCTCGGTGCAAGGAAAGACCTCAAATAATTTTTTCATTTCAAGCAACCATGATTCTGCCTTTAACGGCTCAATGCCACCCAAGAAAGTTGGTGGTTTCATTTCATGAATTTCTGCGTTAGGTTGATGATATCATTATTATCCAATTCAACTTGAACTGGAGGGGACGGAGGAGGCATCAGTTGTTGTCTTTGTTGCTGTGCTAATGCTTCGGTTAGAGTGGTAATCATCTGTTCCATTCGGCTCATTCGGGCCTCGAAAGATTCACTTATACCATTTCCCCTTGTATTCTCCATTTCGCTAAAGACGGACAAAGTAACAATAAACATAGGAATAATCTTGTTCATTTCTTTTAATTTTTATTTATTCAGATTCAAATTCAGTTTTCACATGTATAATAATTATCACACACTCACACATACTGATGAAAAGTCCCTAGTTCTTTCTAGGACACCCTATAGCTCTTATGGACTCGTGTGTGCGGTTTAACACGTGCTCTGATACCACTCTGTCATAACCCAAACCCGCCTCTATAGGTTTAGCGTTGTAGCCGGCCAGTAATCCTTGGATTACCAAAGGCCTCTTAACGGAATAACATATGTTTAGGGGCTGCGGAAGCAAATATACTATATACACATAGTCCATAGAGCCGTGCAGACTTACATGGGACAGAAATTTAAAACCTTGTAAAATATATTTACATACACGTGACATCAAAATGTAGTAATCTTCGTCACATTTAATACAGTTGTAGCCCAAAAGGGGTATAGCCCAATAAAAGACTTGTTCGTATTACTAAAAATACAAGGTCTTAACTTATGCCGTTTAGACTTGACTTGCGCACAAAAAGGAACCTCCTCGGAGGCACAACGGTTGGCTGACAAAACAGAGATACCAAATCCTCAACTTTGGGTCTGGTCACACGCCTGGTCATCTACATACATATTATAAATAGTGAGCGGAAGCCCAGTAAATAATAAAAGAGTAAAGATTTTAATGAATGATGTCCAGAACATATTTCAAATCTCATAGCAAATCAGAATCATAATCAGGTTTATAGCGGAAACAGAGTCATAGTCTTATTTATATTCAAATCATGCGTGGAACATCCATTAGCATAAACATGTCTCTTTGGTCAAGCGTATCTTGTTCCAAAAAGGACAGGTAACATATCTCATATATGAGCCACGGTATTGTTTCCCCCCAGGCGAGGGCCTCATGACCATAAGCCACAGTATTATGCCCCCTAGGCAAGGGCCTCTGCTAAGGACACCACAATTACTTTTCAAGAAAATTGGACATTCATTCATTTATACAAAACATAGTATTTCAGAAAACTGATCATTTTGTATCATCAGAAAACTGATCATTTCGTATCATCAGAAAATAATTAAAGTCAAACATAACTTTACAGAGTTATTACTCACAAATAACTTTGGTAGTAAACAAATGGATCAACCGCTCATAGCATGTGACCTACACCAAACATAATACCTACATATAATGAAACACACACTCGGTTGATACTTAACTTCTTTCGTTTCATTCTTAGTGTGTTCTAAGTCTTAACCTCTTATTGCGTCTTAATCATGGCCTAAGAGTGCCTAGGATGCAATGAGGATTCTAAAATGTACTTGAAAACACTTAACAAAAATTGCTAAAAACAAGGGTCTCGCTCGAGTGTAGCTTTCTTCGCTCGAGCGGCCTGCAAAAGTACTGGTTGCTTAATTTTTCCGCCTGATGCTCATTCGACACTCGCTCGAGCGTGAGACTCAAGTCCTTGCTCGAGCGCAACTCTTGTCGCTCGAGCGGTCTGCAAAACACTCAAACTTCTGGGAGTATGCATTTCACGCTCGAGGCAACCTATGGTCGCTCAAGCATAAGTGCAAAAATAAGGCGGTCGCTCGAGCGTAGGAGTATAATTCTCGAATTTTCGGATTCGCTTCCAAGCCCAAAATTCAATTTTCCAACCTTCAAAACACATTCTTTTGGGCCAAAACTTAGTAAAACAATAGGAAACTCATAGTACATGATGAATTACAAACTATTTTGCAAAAGTACGCCCAAAAGCTAAGCCAATTGTATTAAACAAAGCTTGAAACATGAAATAACATAACTTGCATGTAATATCATGAATTTCAACTTCCCAAAACATGATCAAATGAGTCATTAAGCTCAAAAACAAGTTGAATTCTTTTAACAAAACCAAGATATGAACATGCATGTGAGAATTCTTGTAAAACAACTTTAAAACCTCATGATATGCACATGCATGCATGAGTCATGTTCAATTCTATCATCTAATCTCAATTCTCTTTGAATAATGCATATCAACTTCATTTCTTGTTGATTTCACATGTAATTGAGTCTAAGGTTACAAAATGTGAGTTGAAGTCTTACCTATGGCTCAAATTCTTCAAGTTGGAGTTTAATTCCTTTGAATTCACTTCAATCTCCTCCAAATTCTAACAATCACTCTACAATTGAGCTCAATTTCCTTCTCTCCCACTCTCACATGTTTTTGATGGTCAAGCAAGAGGAAGTGGAAGTGTAAAAGTATGTAGGAGGTAATGAGGTGGCCTTATATAGGGTTGATTAATAAATTCATTAATTTGGGCTTAATTGAGCGTTAATTATTATAATTTAATCGTTTCGAACCAAATTTTAATTAAACCTACCATAAAATTCTAAAAATTCTAATTAGCACATAAATCAAGTCAGTTTCTGAATCATATACCGGTAAAACTTTTAATTCGCAACCGAAACGAAAACATGAATAGATTTTTCTACGTTAAATAGATATAAACACAAATAAGGCAAGATATGATGCAAAACTTCACTTAAATTCCTTATTAGGCATAATCAAGTATGGATTAACGTTAACAATGAGTCGGGGTTGTTACAATTCTTTCTCTATTCTATTAACAGACTCCCTATTTTTTCTCTATTTTATTAAAATATAATTTTTAATTATAAATTTAAAAAAAATAAAAATTATAAATGTGTACTGCAGTCCCTAAACAAAACAAAGCAAAGCAAAGCAATATATATATATATATATATATATAAGGAGTTACAGTGACTTCCTATAAATAGAGAGTCATTGTGGTAAAAACTAATTTAAAAAATTATTTAGGAGAGTTGATGGAGATGTATAAAAGGATTTCAACCCCTTAAAATAGGTGAAGGATGAGTTTAGAGAGATTGCTAGGGATGCTCTAAGCAATAACTGAGGAAACTCCTTTGTCTAACTGCTTACTCCTTTGTGTAATGTTGCTTTTAGTGGGCATTCTCGGGTTTTTTTTTATTTATTTAATTTATTTTTTTTTTATTTTATGTTCCGTTGCTTTAAATAACTATGTAGCATTGTTGTTTGTGATAAATGTATTTTTTTTTTTTTTACTTGTTTTCACAAAATAAATACTAGGTGTATAAGGTCTATCACGTTTTTTTATTTTTATTTTTATTTATTTTCAAAAAAAAAAAAAAAAACCCACCACATCACACAAGAAGTAAAATTTTTTGATAAAATATTTCAATAGTCTTTTTTTTAACCCTATTTTTAAAAAATTAAGTAATAAAATAATTTCAATTTCAAAAGGCACTATCGTAGAAACCAACAACATCTCTTTCTCTCTCTCTCGGGTAGAGTGCTCCTTTTACTTTAAGAAAGAAAATAATTTATCCTGTTTCCGTCAGCATACTGCTTTTCTAATCTTATTTTGGTTTTTTTTTTTTTTAAAAGTCATTTTTTAAAACCTCTTTTAGGTTAATTACCTTTTAATTTTTTTTAATATATTTTCTAAAATAAATTAAAAAACATTAAAAATTTAACTTTTCACTTATTTTCTAAAACAATACAAATCTCTCTCTTCACAATTAAGTATTCTTCTCTCTCTCTCTCTTTGGGGGAGTGCTCCTTTTGTTTTAGGAAATAAAATAATCGGCAAATTATTTACACCTCTCTTAAGATTTAAGTAAATTATAAATTTTCTCTGAGATTTCAGAAATTATATCCTGTCTTCTGAAGTTTATATTCGCATAATAATTTAACCCCTACTATTAACTAAACGTTAAGAATGATTAGCTGATATCACCAAAATATAAATTACTAGACGATATTGCCCCTGCTGAAATGCCTTTGATAAATCAAAAAAATTTATAAAAAATTTACGTTAGATGGAAAAAAAAATTAAGTTTTTGAAACCATATTTGATTGTTGTTTAGAAAAAAAATTTAGAATTTACAAAAAAAAAAAAAGAAAAGTAAAACCCAATTTAATAAAAATAAATATGAAAAAAATATATTTAATTTATAAAAATTATTTCTACCACTCAAAAGATAAAATTATATATAAAAAATAATAATTTTTTATTTTTTATTTCTTAACCAAATTAATTTTAATTTTTTAAAAGAATTTTTTTTTAAAAATTTCTAAAAATCAAACCAAACATATTCTAAGAATTTTTTTGCAAGCCATTTCTTGTGTTTTTAACTTATTTAATTATTTATTAATTTTATGATATTTTCACCATCTGACACTACAACATATAAGAGTTTTAGAGACTAATTTTTTTGATCTCTAAAAGTGAAAATTTTGTTATAAAAGACATTTAGGGACTAATTTCTATCATTGTGATGATAGTCGCTAAAAGGTCACCCTGAAAAATAAAAAATAAGGTTTTCAGTGATAAAATTTCAAAAATATCAATAATAAATAGACTTTTAGGAACAAAATAATTTGGTCTCAAAATGGTTTATTTTTTGAAACAAAAAATTTTATACCAAAAAGATAATAATTAATCATTAATGTTCAATTTTCGTTGCTAAAAATATAATGACACTTTTCGCAACAAAAATATTTGGTCTCTTAAAAATAATTTTGTCCCTAAATTTTGATCTCTAAAACCTTAATTTTTTGTAGTGTGATAAGTGTTTTTGCATTTTAATTTTACATTTCATAACTTATTTAAAAATGATAATTTAGTTAAATCTCATGGGGAATCTGTAATTTAGCTAAATCTCAGGGGAGACCTGTAATTTAGCTAAACCTCAAGGGGGTATAGGTAATTTGCACTTATTTTTCAAAAGGATATTTTAGTCAATTTATGATATCCGTTAATGGCGTTAATTGCGATGGAATTGAATGTAATTTTTAAAACCTTAAAGAATTTATAATTTTGTTAAACCTTAATAGAAGTGTAAGTAATTTGCCCTAAAATTAATTTATCCTCTTTCCGTCAGTATACTGCTTTTCCTATCTCATTTTGTACAAATCTCTCTATTCACAAGTAACGCGAAAAGTTAAAAAGTAGCTTGAAAATGAGCCGATCAGGTTGTTCAAACTTTATTTTATAATTTAATAAGTTTAAAATTATATTTAAATTTAATTTATTTATACGACGAGATGGGTTTTTAACGAGTTGAATTCGAATAAAGTTTAAGTAACTTAATAATTTATAATACATATAAATTAGCATATCACTCGTGCTATACACAGAATAAAATAATATATTATTTAATAAAAATATGATAATTATATTTAATTTTTTTATATTATGTAAAATAAAAGTTAAATGAAAACTAATCAATCGGGATTCTCTTAATTATTTAAAATTAAGAAAATCAAAAAAATTAGTATGAGATATTGATTATAAGATTTCTCACTAAAAAACTCTTTTGCTCATATAAATAGGAGTATAAGATTTATTTTATATAAGTAAAACAATTTACTTTGTCCTTTTTTCTCGATATGAGATTATAAAATAAAAGTTAAATGAAAGCTAGCTAATGAGAATTTTCTTAATTGTTTAAAAGTTAACAATTGTTTGGGAGGGAAGTTTATTTCGAATCAGGCAATCTTAGACATTTAATTTTTAATTAGGTCAAGCTTTAATTTATTTCGAATCAAACAAATTTAACTAATATATTTTGATAAAACCGCTAAAATCGTAATTAAACTAGCGAATCAGTCAAATAAAAAACGGTCCATCCTATCAGTTAGGTCAAAGGACCAACTAACTTATACAAAAATTAATTAATTAAAACTTTTAAATTTTATTTTAATTTTAAAATTTAAACTGTTTTGAACTGAAACATACACAACACTACAATATTAAATGAGAGCAAAAAGTTTATATAGTGAAACAACTCATTTTTTTCACTTTTTCCTAATGTGAGATTGTAAAATAAAAGTTAACAGGTATCTGGACGGGAAGTTCATTTCTAATCAAGTAATCTCAAAAGTTTAATTTTTAATAAGGTCAATCTTAGGTTATTTCAAATCAAACAAATCTAAGCAATATATTTTGATAAAATAGCTAAAACCGTGGTTAAACAAGTGAATCAGTCAAACCAAAAACGAATCAGCCTAAATCGGCTAAGTCAAAAGACTAATCAATTTATAACAAAATTAATTAATTAAAACCTTTAAATTTTACTTTAAAATTTAAATCATCTTGAACTGAAACATCCACAATACTATAATATTAAATGAAAGTATAAGATTCACTTTATATAAGTGAAACAACTCACTTTTTATTTCTTTTCTCGATGTGGGATTGTAATTATTTTAAAGTTTAATATTATGATAGTTTTAAAATCTCATACAAAATTATTTTTAAAATCAAAAGGTCTATGTGAGATTGTAAAATAAAAGTTAAATGGAAGCTAACCAATGGAGATTTTCTTAATTGTTTAAAATTAAGAAAATAAAAAAAAAAAATTGATATTGATTAAAGGATTTCTCACTAAAAATCTTTTTTTGCTTATATAAATGGGAGTATAAAATTCATTTTATATAAGTAAAACAATTCACTTTTTCCTTCTTTTTTCGATGTGGGATTGTAAAATAAAAGTTAAATGAAAGCTAACCAATGAAAATTTTCTTAATTGTTTAAAATTAAGAAATTTTAATAATTTATATAAATTGGAGCGTAAGATTCATTTTATGTAAATGAAACAATTCACTTTTTTTTTTCCTAATTTGAGATTATAAAATAAAAGGTAAATGGAAACTAACCAATGCGAATTTTCTTAATTATTTAAAATTAAGAAGATTCAATAATTTTAGAATGAGGGTTTAGAGCTTCTAGAAGGCTTCTCCTTTAAAACTCCATTTATAAAATTCATTTTATATAAGTGGAACAACTCACTTTTTCTTTCTTTTTCCGATGTGAGATTGTAACACTTTATATAAGTGAAACAACTTACTTTTTCTTTTTTTTCTCAATGTGGGATTGTAACTATTTTAAAGTTAAATATTATGAGAGTTTCAAATCTCATACAAAATTATTTTTAAAATTAAAATTATGTGGGATTGTAAAATAAAAGTCAAATGGAAACTAGCCAATGGGGATTTTCTTAATTGTTTAAAATTAAGAAAATCAAAAAAATAAAATAAAAATGAGTATGAGATATTGATCATAGGGCTTCTCACTAAAAATATCACTTTGCTTATATAAATAGGAGCATAAGATTCACTTTATGTAAGTGAAACAATTCACTTTTTGTTTCTTTTTTTGATGTGAGATTGTAAAATAAAAAGTAAATGGAAGCTAGCCAACGGAAATTTTCTTAATTGTTTAAAATTAAAAAAATTTAATAATTTTAGAATAAGGGTTTGGAGCTCGTAGAAAACTTCTCCCTAAAAACTCCATTTTCCTTATATAGTATATAGATAGGTAGTGAAACAAACTTTGTTTTTTCTTCTTCTCTCGATGTGGGATTATAAAATAAATCATATTTATTTTTATATGGTTAAATGGAAGTTAGCCTATAGTGATCCTGGTTTTCCTCCATTATTTATTGTATTTCAGACTCGGTTCTGTGATTGGTTATTGTTGTCTATGTCTTGTTTCTGACCTTTAATTCGTTGTATTTGAGTTGTGGGATGTGTTATGTAAGTTTGGAACATGTTGGTTGGGTGTTGGAACAAATGGTTGCTGTCCAGAATTTGGCATCTTCGCTTGAGCGAGCCTTGGGTTTTTGTTTCTTCGCTCGAGCGAAGGTTCTTGCGCTCGAGCGAGCTTTCTGTGATGTGTCTCTTCGCTCGAGCGTGCGTCTGCGTCTAGTTTGGACCTGAAGGTTGGTGTTCTTCGCTCTGTAGACACCCCATTTTTGATCGACCTTAAGACTCAGACGTCATTGATTGAGCGCTCGGTGATGGTGCATGTTGTGCTTATTCTGAGGTTTCGGAGTTTTGGCTGAGAGCCTTACCCCCTGACCTCGGGACCCTTTTGTGCTTTGCCTCGGTTTGCGGACCAGGTCTTGCTTTCTCTTCCCAAAGGGAGGGAGAGGTCTCGTAGACCATCTCTCAGTGGCCGTAGGCTACTTTTCGTGGTTGTAGACCACTGTTCCCATTTGGAGACCAGTTTCTAGTTTTCGGAGCCGTCGGCCGTGCGCCTCGGTTCGGGACCGCTTAACTTTCTCTGTTTGCTCCGATTTTTGGCACACACCTTGTTTCCTCTCTCTAGAGGGACACTGTGGCCCGGGAGACCACCTTCGTGGTCGCACGCCACTTTCGATGCTTAATAGTCAGTTTTTGGGGCACCCGGCTGCGCGTTTTGGCCCCCGAACCCTCGTTTTGCATCCGTCTTGGTTTATTTTTGACATGGACCCTATTTTCATTGTTTGGAAGGTGGTACTAAGGTGGGAGACCACCTTTCTCTTCGTTGGCCGGTTTTCTTGATAGGAGGCTGGTCTCCCTCATTTTTGGGCCACAATTGTTGGTCTCCCACCACACCACTAGCTTGCATTCAGTTGGGAGACCACCAAATGGGGCTGCCGACCACCTTTTGTTGATTTGACCCTTTTGAACTGGCTGGCTGACCACCTGAACTGGCTGGCCGACCACCTGAACTGGTCGGCCCCTTTCCTCCTGTCTTGTCTCAGTGAGTTGATTCCAGTTGTGCCAGCTGGGAGGCACAGACTGGATCCTCCATACACGTGTATGGAGGATCTTCCACCTTGGTTTGAAGCTTTTTGGAGAAGCTTTAGCCTCCCTTGTCTATAAAGAAAGGCCTTCCCTTCCTTGTAGAGGGTTCAAAATTTGGTTGAAGGGAAAATATATCTCATTCTCTATATCTCTACACTTAGGCTTAGAAAGGGCCTTGTTCTTGCACCTTTGCACACTACCGCTTAGCCTAACACCTCCAACACCAACCTAAGCTTCTTGGAGGGTCTTGAGAGGTCCTAAGGAGCTGCATTTTTGGTCCATAAGCTGCTGGAACTGCTGAGCTACAAGGCTAACACCTTATTCCCTCTTTTGGGCTTTATTTTGCTCCATCTTTTAGCCATACTTGCAAGCATTTTTGAGCTTTGATGTAAACTGAAGAAAGTCTTATTTTGAGGTCCTTAACATGTTTGTTTAAGATCATTTTTCTGTTGGGGGTCATCTACCCCCTTGCATGCTTCATTTCACCTTGTTTTGAGACATGCATTAAGGCCTTTGCTTTGAGCTTTGTTTGCCCTTTTGAACACTGAAATCCAACGGATTTTTAGTGGTTATTATGTGTTTTTGAGTGCCAAAATCAGAGAGGGGTGACCCTCTCTCTCCTTGTTTTGATTTCTAGCATATTTGGCCTAACAAAGGAGCCCTTATTTGCATGCTTCCAAGCCTTGTTTTAGGCCATTTTTGGTAAGTTTTAGGACCTGCATAGGCTCTATCCAGAGCTTTTTTTTCCATATTGGGTGTCCATCTTGCATGTGTAGAATAACCCTCTTCATAGCCTATCAAAGGAGCATGTCATTCTTGCATGCATTGACCATGTTTCAATGATTTTTTGGGCTTTATTTGGCATGTCATACCTCTGACTTTTGCTGGTTTAGTAACCTCTTGAATGCTTCATATACTTGTAGTGTAAACCCTCTTTACTAGCTTGTATTGCATACTATTTTGGTCTTTGATTCTAGCACTTTTTGGCTATGCCTTAAACTGATTTTGTGCATATTTTGGACTGCCTTAGCTCTATTTTTGGGCCTCATGGTCGAATGATGTTTGCAATGCATGGTTGTAGTTTAATACCCTTGCCTAGCTTTGAGTTTTGAAGCCTATTGCATGCGTATTTTGAGGTGTTTCCATGTTTCGGCATCATTGTGAATCATATTTCAGAGCTTATATGTATGCCATATTCTCATGTTTTCCAGTCTTTAAACGTGTTTGAGAGTTGTGCATGAATACCTCATTTTTGGACCATCGCGTGAGCTTTATTTCCATGCTTTTTGAGCCATCATGTTAGACCATTTTCCCACTGCCTTGGACCTGCATAGGGACTGTTTGGGGCAGGTTGCGTCATTTGAGCATTGCTTTGTGTACCTCTAGTGTAATGCACTTCACTAGTTTCGGTATCCGGGCCATCTAGCATACATTGTGTGAGGTGTTTATATGATTCGGGACCATCTTGCATGTTATTTCAGAGCTGAAAAATATGTGATTGTATGCCATATTCATCCCTTGCCATGCTTTGGTAGAGTTGCATTTGGTGCCTTAGGTTTGGTCCCTTGCATTTGTGCATGTTCGCATGTGTTTTTGTTGCCTAATTTCATCATGTTTGGCCACTGATTTGAGTGTGGCTGAGGCCCATTCATTTTAGTTTAAGTCCATCTTGCATTGTATATGCCATGTCCATGTTGTCACATGCTTGATCGTCGCATTGTATATGCCTTGATTATGCCTTTGTGTATGTCCATTGTCATATGTGTGTTGTGTATGCCATATAGCGTCATGTGCATTGAGTATGCCATTCGTAGTTCATAACATTGCGTATGCTAGTTGCACCTTTGCATGTCATTCCTTGCATGTTTGCATGTCTTAGTTGCATTTCGTTTAGGATTGCATGCTAGTTGTTGCATTGTGCTCGCATGCCATGCCATTCTAGTTGTTGCATAGTGTTTGGAGTAGGATTTAGTCCAAACACGGGAAACGAGGGACGTTTCGTACTCAAAGTGACGAAACATGCTTCGATTCCCGGTCGCCGACACTCTTGATTACCCATGATGGAGTTTAGGCCTTATTGTGTTCATTTGTGCATTCATGTCCCATTGAGTCGTGCAATTCGACTCCTCGGCCATCATGCATCGAGATGCATGATTGGTGGCCCGAGGATCGAAATCTACACTCCCTTGAGCTTGCACAATGATGGGGAGGGTGGTCGTGCACACATGTGTTGCAAATACCTTGCTTTCTCTCTCTCTTGCCTTTGTTGCAGAAAATGCAAAAACCATGAGAAGAAACTGGTCGGCCGACCAGGTTTTCTGGCAGACCGACCACCTTTTCTGGTTTTCACCACCAAGGGTGGTCGGTAGGTGGTCTCCAATGCCTATAGCTGGTCGGCAGCCTCCCTCTAGATTCCCAGGGTAGAGTTTCATCTCCTTGGAGCTTTGTGCAAGTTTCTGAAATCAATTACAAACAAAGGCGAGCTGGGGCATCGCGATGGATTTCCCGACAAGGCAACTCGAGCATGCATGCATCATTTATCATTCAAAGCAGAGTTGAGGCAGCCCATTTTACATAGTTTGCATGCTAGTTTAGTTAATTTGTTAATTAGCTAGTGTTGTGTAATAATTAGTTAATTCGATTCTGTATTATTTATTCGGACCCTCCGTCGAGAGGGCGAATTTTGTAATAAGTGTGCGTGTCTGTGATGCATGTCTTCCAATCCCACGTCTTTCTCCCTTTTACTTACCTGCTTTCGATGGTTAGTTTTAGGGCATGTTTCAATTAGCATCCTTATGCTTCGCATGTTTGCATTCATTCATCTGTCTTGCATGCACCGGGCTCGGCGCATCATACTAACTGCATTGTATTTCAATTCCGAGTTGAATACATGTTATCTGTAGCATCTCATATACCATCTTAGGATAGCCGAGCCTATTTCTAGTTGCATTTTGCATGTGTTGCATTAGCCATCTTAACATGAACTAGGATCATGCATTGATTACTAACTAGTTTCAGTTTTGGCTTGGAGTACTTGGTAAGTGTTTATGCTTTAGCATCCTTGCATGCATGTGAGTGACTGCCATGATAGCATGCTTACTATGAGGCTATGTGCTTATGTGATATAACTGCCTGAATGCCTGTGGGTGGAGGTTGGGTTGCTTGAATTGGAATAATTCGTCGAAACCCGTGTTTTAGCCTACTTGCAAGTAGCAAACTTCAAATCCATTTTCGAAACAAACGGATATGCGATGCTTTGTTCCAACTTAGGCAATCTAGTCTATACTTGTATGCTGTGCGCATCACATAGTAATTTTAGGTTAATAACCGGAATAAGAGCACATGTGTTTTCAAAAACAAGATATCATGCTTAGTAGTGGCCGATCTTTGATCCGGCGAGCGGGGGTGCTCATGAAATGACCTTCCCCAATCGTACCCAAGTTCCCGAGCCGAGGCAACTTTGGTGATGACGGAGACGTGGCCTTAGGCACGAGTCAGGGTTTCCTAAATTCCCTCAAAAATAAAATATTTAGGTGGCGACTCTGTATCTGGCAAAACAGTCCATGTTTGGCACTTCTTTCTAAAAATCAGTTTTTCAAAACGATTTGCCGGATTTGGACTCTTTGGTGATTTATCAATCTTGCAGTGCACTTTGCGAGATTAGATTCAGAACTGTAACATCGAGTCCAAACTGTAGTGAGCCCAATGAACAAAACGGGATTTTCCCGGGACGTTCGGGGACGTCTACACGCTCGAGCGAGCTTTCTTGCGCTCGAGCGAGCGAGCCCTATGTTTTGAGTTTCTTCGCTCGAGCGAGAACTCTTGCGCTCGAGCGTGCTTCTGCATTGCAGACCTGAAGCTTTGAATTGTTCGCTCGAGCGACACTTCCTGCGCTCGAGCGACGCTTCCTGCGCTCGAGCGAGGTTCTTTGTCTCTGGTCGCTCGAGCGACTACTCCTTCGCTTTAGCGAGCCTCGAATATATCAGATCACAGCAGCGTGATTTTAATCACTTTTTCATCCCCTTTTTCACTCCAAACCCTAGATCCGACTCTCTCCCTCTCTACACACTCCTCTCTACAGATACACTTGATCTAGAGGGTTTCTACCCTACTCCCTTTGTTAAAAAGCTAGAGTACCTCATGGGCTATCTTTTGATCCGAAGAAGTTTGGATTTGGAGCACTTTCAAGTTTCTTCTTCTTCTCTTTTGGACTCCTAACTTCGAGGTAGGCATAAACTACTCCTTATTATGAGTTTTGACATAAATGTTGATTATTTTGTATAGATGGTACTGTTTGGGAGTTTTGGATAAAGTTAGGGTTTGATTTGAAATTATAAAAGAGGGGTTTCATGTCTTTGGGCTCCATTGTGTATGAGAGGTCTTGAGGTTGAGTCCATTTGTGTATAATTGATGAAATTGAGTATTTGGGATTTGATGTTTGAAAAGGGGAAGTTTTGCCCTAATTGGAAATTAATTAAATTATTTGGTATAATTATGAAATTGAATTGAGAATTATGAAATTGAAGCAAATTGTGATTAAATGGTGTAGTTGGATTGATAAATCACTCACCCATGGAAAATGTAATAATTTATTTGTTTGATAGATTTATTTACCTGTTTAGAGATAATTGTTTTGGGGGCTATCGGTGGAGGATAACCATGATTGTTGTAGAACTGCATGATGATTAGGTAAATTGAAACTAATCAACGGGATTATGTCATTGAATATGACGGTTGGATTAACACATTGAATATGTGTTTTAATTGATTATTGTATATGATGAAGTGTTTAAATACATTGCATATGTATATTTGTTTGGGAGGAGATAGGGGATGTACTCCATGGTTTGGGAGGAGATAGGGGATGTACTCCACTGTTTGGGAGGAGATAAGGGATGGACTCCATTGATAATTAAGTTGGTCGGAGTGTCTAGGGTGAAAGTCCCGAAATCTTATATACGTTTGAATGACGTTGATGATTGAAATGTTGATAATATGAGTTGTAGTCTCATTTTGAATTATTTGAGTAAATAATGACCCATGCTTATGAATTAACTTGGGTAAATGAATAGAAGTGGATTTGAAATATGGATGTACTTGTTGGTGGCTTTGTAAAGGGTGTAAATTGGTTTATAAGTGTTAACCATTTATCGAATGTTAATGTTTTAGTTATTTCTCATATTTGGTTTAACATATCTCTACTGGGCTTTGGCTCACCCTACTTGGGACACTATTTTCAGGTAAAGGTGACAGACTGCCTCCAAGGTCTTAGCTTGGAAGGTTGAGGAGTTGAAGACTCTATTTTGTTGATTTATTTTGATGTTAAATGTAAATTCAAGCCGAGGGCTTTATATGAAAAGAGTTAGTACTCTTCTTTTTGTAACCAAGTTAGTACTTGGAAAGATATAAGCCCGTAGGGCATTTTATTATGTTGTAAACAGTTTGGAATTTATATGAAATACCCTTTTGTAATATTAACTCTAATGTATGTATGGAAATGTGATTTATCTATTATGTATATAGAACTGTTAGATGGTGGGATTATGTATTATTTTGAGGGTGTTACATAGCCAATGAAAAAAAATTTAATTGTTTAAAATTAATAAAATCAATATGAGAAATCGTAATTAAATCGGCGAATCGGTCAAATCCAAAATGATTCAGCCTAATCAGTTAGGTCAAATGATCAACAACTTATATAATAATTAATTAATTAAAACTTTTAAATGTTATTTTAATTTTAAAATTTAAACTGTCTTGAATTAAAGTGTACACAATATTACACTATTAAGATTCACTTTATATAAGTGAAACAACTTACTTTTTTTTTTTTTTTCTCCAATGTGGAATTATAAAATAAAAGTTAACAATTATTTGGACGGAAAGCTTATTTCTAATCAAGTAATCTCAGTCTTTCAATCTTTAATCAGATCAATTTTAATTTATTTCGAATCAAACAAATCTAAATAATATATTTTGATAAAACCGCTAAAATCGCGGTTAAACCAACAAATCAATCTAATAAAAAATGATTTATCCTAATCGACTAGGTTATAATTAATTAATTAAAACTTTTAAAATTTAAACTATATTGAATTGAAACATGCACAACACTACAATATTAAATGGGACGTGAGTATAAGATTCATTTTATATGAGTACAATAACTCATTTTTTCTCTTCTTTTCCCAATGTGGGATTATCAAATAAAAGTTAGTCAATAGAAATTTTCTTAATTGTTTAAAATTAAGAAAACCAAGAAAATTAGTATGCAATATTGAAACTATCACAAGTCTCTTCACTAAATGGGATGAGAGTATAAGATTCCCTTTATATGAGTAAAATAATTCATTTTTGTTAGACTTATTTATTTTGATGATTTATTTAATTATGTTTTAATTTATTTGAAAGAGAAAAATAGAATCTAAAATTTATTTTGATGATTTATTTGAAAGAGAAAAATAGAATCAAAATTTATTTTGTCCCATTATTTCTCACCTAAACCTTTATCCTAAATGTTGTTAGAATGTATTTAATATTTGATTAAATCAGGAGTTTAAACAGCCCAAAACAAAGGTTCAAACAGCCTAGCACAGCGGCAGGCCAAAATGTTCAAAAGGTTCAAGTGGAAGATATTCAAATTAGTAATGATGGAAGTATAACGGTTATAAACGGCTATAAAGGTTCAAAAAAAAAAAAAAGGTTCAAAAGGTTCAAGTGGAAGATATTCAAATTTGTAATGATGGAGTGGAAGATATTCAAATTGGTAATGATGGAAGTACAACGGCTATAAACGACTATAAATTCAAATGACTACAACGGCTATAAATGGCTACAAATTCAAATGAATACAATGGCTATAATTTTCATTATATATACCAAAGCTTCTAATATAAACAAGTTACAAAAAAACCTGAAAATATTCTTTGATCTATAATCACTCACATCTATTCTCAGAAATTATACACTGAGCCTTATAGCTTTAAGCCCATCTTTCCTGTGTGAGATTTACAGAAAAATCAAAACTTCATTTTATATATCTATCTTTGAGAGATATTTATTGTAAACTTTCTTTGAAAGTAAAAATATCATTTCATCTTGTAAAAGTGTTGCAAACACTGTGTTCTTGAAATCTTGAGAGTGATTGTGAATCACCTAAGATTTGCAAGGGTTTGGACTTGTGAAGTCTGTGTAAAATCCGTGGAGGATTGCTCCATTTGTAAAGAGGTTGCTAGCACCCCTGTGAAGCTAGAAGATAGTGGAAAATCTCAAGTGAAGCTTGAGGAGTGGACGTAGGCCGAGTTGAAGCCGAGCCACTATAAATTTGTTTGCTCTCTTTATTTTATTTTAAATTGCCATAGCTATATTTCACATTTTTATTGTGCTAAAATCATTAACTAACATAGTTGTTCGGACATTTGTTTTAATTATTTTTATTTCATTAATTATATTTATCTATTGTGCTAGTGTAGACACCCCATTTTTGACCGTCCTCAAGACTTGGACGTCACCGCTTGAACACTCGGTGATCATTCATGTCTGTGTTCGTCTTGAGTTCCCGGAAGCCTTGGCGGCGCGCCTCGTCTCAGGACCTCTCGACTTGACTGTTTTGTGGTTGGTTTGGCACCAAACACTTGTGTTTTGCCTTTGAGAGGCAGGGTAGGGCTTGTAGACCATCCCCACCCATCACCGGCTATGACTTGAGGCCACCGGCTGTGTTTTGTGGCCACCGGCCAAATTTTTGGTCGGCCGGCACTATAGATGGCCGGCCGGCTATCTTTTTTTGGTCAATTGCATTTTTGGCCGGCTGACTACTGTGCATCTGCTTTTGCAGATATTTTCTCACAGCTGGCATGCATTTGGCTCCCCTCCATACACGTGTATGGAGGGATCTCCCTCTTGTTAGCTTCCTTTGGAAGCTTTACAAGACTAAAATTGTCTATAAGAGGAGCTTCTTCTCTCTTGCATCAGAGGTTAGACATTTTAGACAACATTTTAAGGGTTTGAGTTCTAGGGTTAGGGTTTGCTCATATCCTATCTCCATATCTCTCTCTCTTGTGTGTGTTTAGGCTTAGATTTGCACACAAACACCCACCATCACACCTTTTCTTGGAACTGAGGCCGTTGAGGGTTGTTTTTGAAGTTTTGGAGCTGGTTTTAACCTAAAGAAGCTGCTGGAGCTCCATTGTTGAAGAGGGTCTTCAAGGGTAAGAAGCTTGTCCCTTTATTCCCCATTTTTGCATTGTATTTTTACTTATCTTGCAACTGTTTTTTGACTTTGCATATAACACATAAAAGTTGTGTTTTTACTTGCTTTAAATAGTTGTTTAAGGTTGCTTCAAGCTTTGGGGTTGTTTGACCCCTCTTAAGCCTTGTAAGGCTCCATTTGGTGCCATTTTGTGTGAGCTCCGGGACCATTGTGTTTGGGCCTCCTCACCACTGAAATCTTGAGGGATTTCAGAGGTGAGGATGGTGCCTTGAGGTCCTAGGAAGGAAAGGGCCACCCCCTCTCCTTGTTGTCCTTAAAAAGGACCACTTTTGCCTCTTGAGGGAGCACCATGTCTAGGAGTATGTTGATCATGCCTTAGCTACTTTTCATGCTTATTATATCATAATATAGCATTGTATTGAGTTGGTTTTGGTACACCATGCTTGCTTAGCATGCATGCCTTGTAATGCCATATTGTAGCCTTAACATGCATCTAGGTTTTAATCCTTGTTCAAGTATGTTTTAGGCCTAGCTTTGTGAAGCTTTCATGTTTATTTTGCCATGTTTAAGGTCTGTCCTTGGCTGTTTTGGTCGACCAAGGCTTGCATTGCTTAGCTCCTTTGCATTTTGGCTTGTTAGCCTTAAGTTTTGGACTATTGTTGCATGTTTAGCCTATCTTGTTTGCTTGGTTTGGCACCATGTTCTTGCATGATTTCCAGAGCTTAATGCATGCTAATTGTCCATGTTTGCATCTTCTTAAGTGTGCTTAGAAGTTGCTCTTTAAATGCTTGAAGTGTTGGACCTCATTTGCATGCATGTTTGTGTGTCCTTTAGTCCTTCATTTGTGGGCATTTTGGCCACTGTTTTGGGCCTAGTTAAGGCTGCCTAAATCATGTTTAAGTCCATCTCTTTGTTTGTTGCATGTACTCCTTGTATGTTGTAGCATATCGGTGAGTTGTTGCATGATTGAGCTTGCATGATTGAATGAAGTCACATGCTTGCTTGCTTGCATGCTTGAATACCCACATTATGCCTTGCATACTTGTTGGTTGCATTGTCTCATGCCTTGCATGTCTTGTATGCTTCTTTTGCATTCCCATGTTGCATACTAGCCAACATGCCTAGGATTGCATTGCATAAGCATGCATGCTAGACCTCTTGAAGTGAGTATGATAGAGGTTGGGCCTCCTTATGTGTTTATTTGGTTTGCATTCATTTGGAATTGAAGTTGCATGCTTGATTCTTTGGGCCATCATGCATGGAAATGCGTGATTGGTGGTCCAAGAACCAAGGTTTATGTCTCTTTGAGTCATAAACATGATAAGGGATATGATTGGTGCATACATTGCTTGAAATGCATTGCCATGCCAAGTATTGCCCTCTGCTGTTGTCAAACCAGATTCTGCAGGAACTTTTGTCCGGCCGGCCATATTTAGTGCCGACCGGCTACCATTGTTGGCCGATGGATCAAATTTGTGGCCAGTGACCATTCTACATGGCCGGTGGTGTTCTCCTTCAGCCGGTGGTGTTCCCTGGCATCCATAGAGCAAACCCTAAGACTTTGGCAGTCATCAGAGAAGCAGAGCAAGGAAAACAGAGGCATCTTGAGCATGCCAGTGGATTTCCGGGCGAAGCCGAGCGCGCATGCATTAAGCCCTCTCCCCGAGGCTGCTGTTTATTGCTTTCTTAGATTAATTAATTTACTTAATTAATTTAGTTGGTCTGTAATAATTAATTAGCTAGGATAGTTAATTCATTATTCGAATTGTATTATTCTTTCGGTCCCTCCGAGCGAGGGCAAATTTGTAATAAGTGTCGGTGAGTGTGTGAATGTCTTCCAACCCCCACTTCTTTCTCCCTTTTACTTACCTGCTTTGATGGTTAGTATTAGGTCATGTTTAAATTAGCATACCTTATGCTATGCATGCGTGCATCATTCATCAGTATTGCATGCACCGGGCTCGGCGCATCATGCTAATTGCATTATATTTCAAAACAAACTTGAATACATGCTACTTGTGCATTTCATATGCCATCCCTAGATTAGCCGAGCCTATTCTAGTAACATTTCGTATGCGACGCATTAGCCATTTGATATGAACTAGGGTCATGCATGATTGCTAACTAGTTTACTGTTTTGGCGCGGAGTACACTGTAAGTATTTTCTGCTTTAGCATCTCACATGAGTGTGAATGTTAACATGACAGTATGCTTACCATGTAGCTAGATGCTTATGTGATATAAACTGCCTGAATGCCTGCAGGTGAAGGTTGGATTGTTTGAGTTGGAAAAACTCATTGAAATCCGTGTTTTAGCCTACTTGCGAGTAGCAAATCCCAAAGCGTTTTCCAAAACAAACGGATATGCAATGCTTGTTTCCAAATTAGGCGATCTAGTCTATACTTTTGTGTTGTGCGCATCACATAGTAATTCTAGCTAATTAAGTGGAATAAGAACACATAACGTTTTCAAAATCGGATATCACGGTTAGTAGAGGCCGATCTTCGGATCGGGCGAGAGGGGGTGCTCATAGCTGACCTTCCCCAATCGTACCCAAGTTCCCGAGCCGAGGCAACTTTGGTGATGACGGACACGTGGCCTTTGGCACCGAGTCAGGGTTTCCTAAATTTCCCCATTAAAAATTATTTAGGTGGCGACTCTGTATCTGGCGAAGCAGTCCATGTTTGGCACTTCTTCAAAAATCTGTTTTCTCAAAACGATTTGCCGGATTTGGATTCTTTGGTACAAGATTAAGAACCATAACACAAATTGAGTCCGAACTGTAACCCATGAGCTCCCTCGCGGACGTGTTACAGCTAGTCATAATTTTTATTAGGGTATTATTAATTTTAATTATAAAAACCTAATTCACCCCCCTCTTAGGTTATTTTTGGGTAACAATTGGTATCAGAGCCTAGACTCTTGCTTTAGATTTAACCATCTAAGAGTTTCGATCCATGGCAACCTTAGTTAGCACTAGCACTACTGAAGGACAAGCCACCAATAGGCCACCATTATTTAATGGAAACAACTATAGTCATTGGAAAGATAAGATGACCCTATACCTACAAGCCACTGATTATGCTATGTGGATTATTGTCACCAAAGGTCCAAAAATTCCTACCAAATTAGTAGACAATATTAGTGTACCTAAAACTGAAGATGAATGTGATGAGAGGAATCACAAATTATTGCAAGCCAATGCTAAAGCCAAACTCACCCTTGTTTGTGGATTAGACTCTAAGGAGTATAATAGAATTTCAAGTTGTGATTTGGCAAAAGAAATTTCGGACAAACTTGAGGTAACGTATAAAGGTACAAACCAAGTGAAGAAATCTCGTATTGATATGCTTTTTCATAGTTATGAATTGTTTAAAATGAACTCTGATGAATCTATTTCAAGTATGTTTACTAGATTTACTGAAATTGTAAACTCTTTAAAATCTCTTGGCAAAACTTATACTAACAGTGAGTTGGTAAGAAAAATTCTTAGGTGTTTACCAAAGAATTGGGAAGCAAAGGTCACGACCATTATAGAAGCCAAAAATCTTTCCACACTTGGATTGGATGAGCTTATGAGTTCCCTTATGACTCATGAGATCACCATGAAAGGACATGAGGATGTTGAAGACAAAAAGAAAAGTGGAATTGCATTCAAAGCATCATCAAATGAAGAAGAACATGAAAACTCCAGTGAGGATGAAAGCTATGCCATGTTTAGTAGAAATATCAAAAAGCACTTCAAGAAAAACAATTATGGAGAAAGAAGACTTTTAAAAAAGGAGTACAACAAAGACTACAAAAGAAACAAGAAGGCCATGGTAGCAGCTTGGGGAGAAAGTGAAGATGAAAGCTCAAGTGATGAAATTGAAAATGAAGTAGCCAACTTGTGTCTCATGGCTCTTGAAGATGAAGACTCTACTCAAGATGAGGTAACTACTCTTTATGAAGAACTTGAAAGTGCATTCTATGAACTAAAAGATGAATTTAGAAAAGTTTGTGCCAAAAATAATGTGTTAAAAAAATCTGTTGCATCTTTATCCAGTAATGTAGAAGAAATAAAGAAAGAAAAAATTGTTTTGGAAAATGATTTTGACACCATCTCTAATGAGAAAACTGCTTTAAAAAACAATGTTGATGATTTAATAAAAACACTTGAAAATTTTGTAAAAGGTAGAAATAATCTCAATATGCTTCTTGAAAATCAAAGATGTGTTTTCAATAAAGCAAACATTGGATATAACCCTATTAAGAAACAAAAGAATCTAAATACAATTTTTGAAAGGCACCTCTCATGACACACCCTCATATTACCAAGAAACTATGGGTACCAAAAACCAATACTTGATTGTCATCTTGTAGGTTTGCCTTAAGTCCAAAGCTAAAGAAGGGAAGTGGTACCTTAATAGTGGATGTTCCAGATACATGACCAGAGATAAATCCTTCTTTACTACTGTCATCCAACGATGGAGGCCTTATTATTTTTGGAGACAACAAGAAAGGAAAAATCATCGGTATTGGTAGCATCGGTATTTCTCCTAACCCTTCTATTAAAAATGTTTTACTTGTTGATGGACTTAAGCATAACCTACTTAGTATTAGTCAATTATGTGATAAAGGTAATCGAGTTATTTTTGATAAATCACATTGCACAATTGAAAGTACAAATGATCATAAAGCTTTTTTCGTTGGTAATCGTCATGATAATGTTTATGTTTTTCATCTTAATGATCTCTATGTTAGTGATGTTAAATGTTTATATGTTAATAATAAAAATAGTTGGTTATAGCATAGAAGACTTGGTCATGTTCATATGGATTTAATTGTTAAACTTTTGAGAAATGATTTGGTCATTGGACTTCCAAAAATTAAATTTGAAAAAGATCATCTTTGTAGTGCTTGTCAACAAGGAAAACAAACTAAAACATTATTTAAATCAAAATCTCATATTTCCACAACTAGACCTTTACAACTATTACATATGAATTTATTTGCTCCCTCAAGGACATCTAGTCTAGGTGGTAAACGTTGTTGTCTTGTTATTGTTGATGATTATTCAAGATTTACACGGGTTATATTTTTAACACACAAATATGAAACATTTTCTTCTTTCACAAAACTCTGTCGTAGAATTCAAAATGAAAAAGGCTTTCTTATTACTAATATGTTAATTCCTTTTTGAGTCATACCTTTGTAGAATTAATTTTGATGTCATAGCATGTTTTTGAGATGTATACTATCTATATTTTGAATTGTACATTTATGATTTCAAGAATATGCTCAATATGAAAATTTCATGCTTATATGCTTTACATTGGAATATTTGAATGAGTTATGAAATTCATTGATTATGATCCATCAACAATGTCTAAATGAAAAGAAGTATTATACGTTTGTAGAGCCATTGCATCTATCCTATTGAATATATTTTGAATATGGATTATATTGGCATACATCTCATGAAATGCTTTTGATTGATAAATTATTGAATTAATTGTTTATAACATTCATGTTGTGTTCCACATTAAGTAAAATGTTTTATCACACTTGAGTATGTGGATTGAATTGATGAAAATGCCTCTTGATAATGTTATGTGATTAAATGAGATTGTTGCATCATTTTTTAATAAAACAAAAAGCATAATACTATTTTCTTATACATATTATGCTATGTGCTACAACTTGAAAATTCTGAAAAATAGCATTCTAAACTCTTGTTTGATCATTAAATTATTTTTCACTTTTTGAGTTTGTGATAAGAAGTGATTTGTATTGTATTTTTATTGAGTAATAGTGTTTGTTTTATGAACGCTATATTTACACAAATCACATTAGAAAAGAGTAGCACCAACTTAGGGGGAGAAATCATTTTGCTAACATACTTGTTAAACCCTTTTGAGATGAACTCCTCATGAAAGAAAATTGAAGATTGAAAAGCTTCCATCTCTTGAACCTAATGTATGCCTCATATACTCTCTTAAGCTTTTGAGGTAAAAATTCTATCTTATTTCCTTTGAGCTAATACTGTTATTACTTTGATATGAAAAGAATTGATTATGCTTCATATGATTTGCAATGTATACTCTTTGATGATGCTCTTGCCTAAAAATCATGTCTATGCTTAAAATGTGTGCTATATATTGAAATTCATGATTTTTCTTGGCATATGGATTGCTATACCTTAAACATGCTTCATTTTTTGGATTTACATTAGCTCCATGAGATTATATTGCGTTTAACCTATTATGAGCAATATTTGGTATTCTACATAATACTTGAGTTATGATTATTAAATCTTCTAGATTGCATATTGGTGTCCTTGGTAGATTGCATATTGATATCAATTTGGCATCCTTATTGGTAACATTTGGCATCCTATTTGATATTATTGAGGAGAACATTTCAGTTATGAGCTTTCATTGTTCATATTTCCTATTGATTTTGCCAAATGAAACAAGGGGAAGAATTTAAACTTGATTAGTTTTAAACTGTGTAATTTTTTTTGGGTTCTGCATCTTGAGGTAAAATTAACTTTGCATACATTGATTTTTTTTAAACCCTCATGGTATTTTATTTGCAATACCATTCCAGCAACACCAACGTCCCATTAAGTTTAATTTCTGCTGGTATTATTTTATTTTATTTAACTTTTTTTTTAATTTTTTTATTTTGCTATTAGGCTTCATTTCTTTTATTTTTATTTTTTTCATTATTATTTTTTGTTTGGACTTAATTTTCTTATTTTTTTTTCTGTTTTAATTTCATTTTTCAGTACTTAAACATAAAAACAAAAACAAATCAAAATACAACTATTTACATAAAAAAAAAACCCTTCACTTTTTTTTACGGTCATACGCCGATCAAACTAAACATATTTCAAAAAAAAAAAAAAATACAAAACAAAACAACCCTTCATTTTTTTCTGGCCATACGTCGACTTCACTTACTCGCCTTTTCTACCGTTTTCTTCTTCTTTTTATCACCTTGGGCAACCCTTGACGCCCCTGCCCCCGTGCTTTCGTCGAGAGCGACGACTCCCCGCTAACTATCAAAGGCCAAGAACGATGTTGCTCAAAATCGGGCCATAGAGGTGGTCTTCTGTTTAAGCTCTTTTTGTTCGGCCTTCAGTGCACCTATTTCTGCTCGCGCATCCTTGTACATGCGCTGGAGCAGAAAGAGTTGGGCGTTGACCTGATGGAGCTCACTCGTTCTGTTCTGCAATCGGTGAGCCAATTTTGTGACTGCCGTCACTGTCTCCATACAGGACGTCAGTGTGAAATGATTCACTTCTATGTCAGATTGAGCTGCCATGATTTGCTCAATCGACATCATAGGAAGGTTAGGTAGAGGAATGGAAGGAAGAGTAGGCGTAGAGGCACTCGGTCCAACAGAGCTTATGGGATCGTTCAGGTCCAGAAATAGAGTGAGGGGATGGGATGAGGAAGCCATGGTTTAGAGGTGAGAGGTGTAAAAGAAATGAGTTACATAGAAATAGAAGAGAGTTAGACGAGAGTGAGCTAGAAGAAGAGTTAGACGAGAGTGAGGTGAAGAAGCAGAAGCAGACGAGTGTGATTAAAAAGAAGGCTGAAGAGAAGAGGCTGAAGATAAGAAGACAAGGAGGGAGTGATAGCCGAGGCGAGCGGCAATCGAGGAGAGCTGCTTTTGTCGGTCGGCTGATGCAAAAGCGAGGACACGTGTCCGACGCGATTTTCGACGAACAAAAAAGAGACGCGGGCGAATCATATATATATCTGTATATATCTGTTTTGATTATCTATTTTTAATGCCATTTATCACTATCATGCTCCTCCTCCAGGTTCTGACCCATGATTTCCTTTTGATAATGTCATAGGGGGAGAAATTATATGATGTTATGTATTATGGTCTTATTTTCAAACTAATATGATATGATGTTATGTATTATGGTATTATTTTCAAACTAATCTGATGTTATGTATTTATAGTTTGATATCTTAATCTTATATCATGTTATTGATTAAAACTTATTTATTACACATGTGCTAACCTATGTATTTAGAAATGAATTCAGGGAGCATGACTTGAGGGGGAGCTCTTGTTACTCCCAAATCAAATCAAAACATCATTGTGCGCCATCATCAAAAAGGGAGAGATTATTAGACTTATTTATTTTGATGATTTATTTAATTATGTTTTAATTTATTTGAAAGAGAAAAATAGAATCCAAAATTTATTTTGATGATTTATTTAATTATATTTTAATCAAAATTTATTTTGAAGATTTATTTAAAAGAGAAAAATAGAATCAAAATTTATTTTGATGATTTATTTGAAAGAGAAAAATAGAATCAAAATTTATTTTGTCCTATTATTTCTCATCTAAACCTTTATCCTAAATGTTGTTAGAATGTATTTAATATTTGATTAAATCAGGAGTTCAAACAGCCCAAAACAAAGGTTTAAACAGCCTAGCACAGCGACAGGCCAAAAGGTTCAAAAGGTTCAAGTGGAAGATATTCAAATTAGTAATGATGGAAGTACAACGACTATAAATGGCTATAAAGGTTCAAAAGGCCAAAAGGTTCAAAAGGTTCAAATGGAAGATATTCAAATTTGTAATGATGGAGTGGAAGATATTCAAATTGGTAATGATGGAAGTACAACGGCTATAAATTCAAATGACTACAACGGCTATAAACGGCTATAAATTCAAATGAATACAACGGCTATAATTTTCATTATATATACCAAAGCCTCTAATGTAAACAAGTTACAAAAAAATCTGAAAATATTCTTTGATCTATAATCACTCACATCTATTCTCAGAAATTATACACTGAGCCTTATAGCTTTAAGCCCATCTTTCCTGTGTGAGATTTACAGAAAAATCAAAACTTCATTTTATATATCTATCTTTGAGAGATATTTATTGTAAACTTTATCTGAAAGCAAAAATACAATTTCATCTTATAAAAGTGTTGCAAACACTGTGTTCTTGAAATCTTGAGAGTGATTGTGAATCACCTAAGATGTGCAAGGGTTTGGACTTGTGAAGTCTGTGTAAAATCCGTGGAGGATTGCTCCATTTGTAAAGAGGTTGCTAGCACCCCTGTGAAACTAGAAGATAGTAAAAAATCTCAAGTGAAGCTTGAGAAGTGGACGTAGGCCGAGTTGAAATCGAATCACTATAAATTTGTTTGCCTCTCTCTCCCTTATCTCTTTATTTTATTTTAAATTGCCATAGCTATATTTCACATTTTTACTGTGCTAAAATCATTAACTAATATAGTTGTTAAGACACTTGTTTTAATTATTTTTATTTCATTAATTATATTTATCTATTGTGCTAGTCATAATTTTTATTAGGGTATTATTAATTTTAATTATAAAAACATAATTCACCCCCTCTTAGGTTGTCTTTTGGGTAACAATTTTTTTTTTTCTTCTCTTTCCGATGTGAGATTATCAAATAAAACTAGTCAATGTAGATTTTCTTAATTATCTAAAATTAAGAAAATTAGTATGAGATATTGAAACTCTCACAAGACTATTTACTAAAAATATCCTTTTCCTTATATAATATATTTATTTATTGAGCTAAATAGTAGATTATTCAAACTTAATTTAAAAACTTGACAAGATTAAAATTGTATTTAAACTTGACTTGTTTGCATAATAAATTGACTTTAAATAAATTTTTAACGAGCTGAAAACGAGTTAAAGTGAAATAATTTAATTCGCTTAACAATCCTAGGTAAAAGTCACTCAATATAATTTTGTAATGGAAAGGACATCTTACCAATTCTTAACTCATAAGGTTAACCTTTAAATTTTAATCAATAAAGGCAACCTATCACCTATTTATAGCAGTTTTTTAAAATTAATTTGTCCTTACAGTTCTCTCACAAATATATGTATGTATATATATATATATATATGTTTCTAGATCCATCACGAGATCAAGTCAACGGATCTCGAAATCTGTCATTGTCTCACTCGGAGGTATTTTCAATTTGATATTTGAATCTCTGTACTTACATATAGGTATCATTCCGCTTATATTTTTTAGAATTTTTCTCTTATTCTTTAAGAATTTTTTTATATTAATTATTATATATTGTATTTGATTTTCATCATTATTATCACAACACTTTTTACTAATTCAGAATCTTCACCTGAACCACGGGCCAGAGGCCCAGTAATTTTGGGCCTATGGTTCTTAGAACATGCACTAATGCACCTGTTACAGTGAACTAAAATAATTCCCATGATTTTGAAAATTATTCATTCATTCCAGATGATAGCACTCTAATAATTCACATTGCCATGAATATGAGTAGTCAACCTTAGGAATAATATTTCATGTTCTCAACAAAAAAAAAAAAAAAAAACCCCTTAGGCATAATATTTATACAAATTTCAGACTCCTTAATTAACAAAAATCGTAACCCTAATCAGGATTATAAATATGATAAACACCTCACGTTTGAAATTTTAAAATTTTGACATTCATCAATATATAATTGTATCGCCGATACAATCAGTAAACTGATACTTTTATTTAAAATGACACCCAAAATTTGTAATAAACAACTTAATGTAAAAAATCACAAATTTTGAATTTTTACCGTTGATATTTACCAATCTATAAACTGATACTATTTAATAATATTGACCAATATTTAAAATTGTTCCTAGAGATTGTAATAAACAAAGTGAAAGTAAAAACTTTTTATTTATTCAAAGCAAAGTAAACAAAGTTGACATCATTTTCTTTTATCTATTAGACCATTTTCAATCCTTCATCAAATTTCAATTTGATAAAAACTTAATGAAAACGGTACTCCAACTGTTTTATTAGTTTGGTATCAAATGAAGAAAGCTGTGGGATGTATTTTTGGGTCGTGTCACATGGCCGAGGTGTTGGTCGAGGTGCTATGTGGACGAGCTAGATTGCCAAGGTGATTGTGGTATTGCTGAGATATGGTGCGGTAATACCAGAATCTGAGATGTTTTGCTGGAGGACAAGAGTCATAGATAAGTGAGGCGCTTAGTTCGGACAGGGATGGAACTCTTGAGCAGTTTATCCATATCTAACTAAGAGTCCGAGATAAGTGTTGTGCTTTGAGTCCTATGAAGCGAGACTTCTAAGGGACGAGAGCACTGCTAGCTATAAAAGTGAGGCACCCCCGTGGGTCTAAGGTATGCTTTTACTTGTGGACTGTTAATTGAGTTGATATTTTTGAGAGATAAATGACTGACTTGATCGTCAGAGTGCCCCCGGATGGATGAGCCACCGTGATATTCTTATCTTCTTGTGTTCAGGTGCTTGGTTTAATCTATTCTACCGCATGCTCTCCAACTAAGTTCCCTGTTTGGTTGTGAGGTCAGAAATCAACACCCACAATTTGGCACCGTTTGTGGGAACTTAGTAAAGAATAGATGGCCAAAGCTGGACAAGAGGCAAAAGTCGGGGACGACATACCCAATGAGGAAGAGGAGAACATGGATCCAAATGTTAGAGGAGGAAACAATGACGAAGAAGTGCAAGAAGTAAATCTTGAAGCAAACAATGTCGCTAGGGGCCATAATGGCCCAAGAAGAGGCAACCAAGAAGAATATTACAACGAGAGCGACTTCCAAGTATGGAAAGAAAGATGCCTGAGAAGAGACGATGAGGTGAAGCACTTGACAAACAAACTGATGGACCTGCAAACCGTGGTAAACTTCATGATGCAGAACAAAGTGATGCAACCAACGTTACCCTTACTGACAATGCTGACCCCAGCAGCAAACGCTGACGTCTAGAGAAAGGGACAGGTTGCGGTGCCAACCATCCCACAACATGAGAAGAGGCTTGGGAACTCGCACTGACGGTCACAGAACGCCGGGTGGACAAAATCACGACGGGAGGAGTCACATAGAACCCTGAGGACCAGAGGAACCTAGATCAGGGGATCTCGGCAAATCAACGGGCAGGGCCTCTGCTTTGATGACGTAATAAACGTGGAGAAATCTAAATGAACGCATCCCAACAGTGGAAGCAGTGAACCAAAGAGGGTGGACGAAGGAAGACTTGTGAGATTACCTCCAAAGGAATAGGCAAGGCGCTGAGGTCACGTCCATCGTTCAATCGAGAACACCTTTTTAGGTAGAGTTGGATGTGTTAGAGGCATCGAAGAGATTTAGTATACCAAGTTTCCAGATTTATGATGGTAACTTAGATCTGAATTTTCATGTTGGTTTATATTTAAATGCAATGTCTCTGAGGAGTGGAAACTAACAGTTGTTATGCAAGGTGTTCCCATCGGCGTTTGGGCAAATAACATAAGATTGGTTCCCTAAACTGCTGAAGGAATGCATCAAGAATTGGGAAGGCCTAGCTAAGATGTTTATGGCCAGGTTTGTTATGAACAAATTGCATCCATTAAGGGTCGATTCTCTATTGACCTTGAAGATTGACAACGAGGTTTACAATCGGATATCGGCTTGTAACGAGGAACTTGCAGTCGTGTCTTTCAAGAACGGCTTGGAGAATGATTGCCCACTTCGACAATCCCTTGCAAAGATCCTCCCAAAGAGTATGGAGGACTAGCAGGGATTAAAAAATATGCAAGGACAAAGGAAGACAAGAAAACAAAGAAGACAATTGTAGTAAAGCAAAATAAGAGAAACGGGTCACTAAAGCGCAATCAAGGAAATACCAGCACTGACAGGCCGGAATTAGGATTGAAGGCTATGCAAGTTGTGAGTACAGTTTTCAAGAGGATCAAGAATCATCCTATTTTAGGGCACCGCAGAAGACCCTGGGGGAGTACATTGGCAGGAACCTCGAGATAAATTGTGCCTACCATGACGAGAATGGGCACATGACTCAAGGGTGTCAAACTCTGAAGCAACACCTGGAGGACCTAGTTAGGCAGGGACACCTGAGAGACTTGATAGGCGAGGCAAAGACAAGAGAGGAATGGGCGAAGTAGGCCTAGGCACCGATAGTAGTACCACCACCCCGGCGCCATAGGTAGATGGACCACGAGTTATTAACGTGATCCACTCAAAAGTCAATGTGAACGAGATTCGAGAAGAGACACAGAGGGTAAGGCATCTGCAACATGTCTTCCAAACCCAATAGAAGAAGCCCCGGATGGAGGGACATAGGGGCCGATGATCTCATTCACGGACGAAGACCTAGATATGGTACAACATCTGCATAACGATGTTTTGGTAGTGACACTGAAGATTAGAGACTGCCAGCTAAGGCGTATACTAATCGATCAAGGCAACTCTTATGACATCATGTATGTCAGATGTTACAAGAAGCTCGACCTTCACAAGGATGATTTGGAGCAGTTGACAGCTCCATGGTTAGATTTAATAGGACCCCAACGTGGCCACTGGAACCATGAATGATGGACTGGTATCAAAGAAATGATTTATTTTTTTAAAAAAACATTAGAGCATAGGACACACGCATAATTAAGTAGTGGGATAGGGGGTGATTAGTACCTATAATGTCATATTAGAGTACGTAGCAAAACCAAAAAAAATAATTTTCTAAATCAATTTCGAGACGAAATTTTGAAAGGAGGGAAGATTGTAATACCTCAAAATATTTAATCTTATAATTGTGTGTAATAAAATGTAATTTGATTTAAATTACGAGTTATTGTGTTTTATTAACAAAAAATGATAATATAATGTTATTTGATCACTTTGGGCTTCTCTCAATCAATCAAAATTATTCAATTGTTGTGCAAACCACATGGTTGGCGTGGTTTGCCATGTGGTTGGTGCACAGTGCTGCATAGTAAGGGTCTTTTCATCTATAAATAGGTCAGTTGCATGGTAATGAAATCATAAGAATAACAAACTAGTGGTATATGAAATAGTGAGCCGAAGTCAGAAGTGAGAGTAAACGATCAATTTTGAGGTGAGTTTTATTATATTTTGAGCTCCCATAAATTGTTTTATGCAAAATCTATTTTGCAAATTATATTAGTTTTTAAAGTATATTATTTTTGTTAACTGAATCCTATTTGTTTAAAAAGAGAAACCCATGGATAAAACTGTTTCTGAAATGTGTTTGTGAATAATTATTTTGTAACAAGGTTCTGAAAAGCGGTTGCGGTCGCCGTAACGGTGGCGGTGGCACGATTACAGTTGTGGGGTGTAAAGGCCGTAGCGTAACGGTTGCAGTAACCGGAAACGTGATTTTTTTTTATTTTTCACACAATTTGAAAAAAACTTACCGATAAGCATATTTTTTTTCCATGATCATATTTATTGGATTTAAAATAAATATTGATCAATTTTTGTAAATTTTAAGTATGATCCAATATATTTCATATTTTTAAATCGCTATAAACTGAGTTTTTTATATTTTATTTTAGTAATTACTGACTTCATATTATACAAAAAATCAATCACTAACTATTATATATAAGATAAACAATGACAAAAGTAAGAAAATAATAAGAGCCTATATATATATATATACATATTTTAACCAAGCCAAATAGATAACGACCACATTTATTATTAATTATTATTATTATTATTTTTAAATAATATATAGATAGACACACACAAACAAAATGTTTGAGTGATAGCAGCTGAATAGAATAGTATAGGTTTTACAGCTTTAACAAATCAATAACATGTTCTTCATTTTCCCTCTTCTCTCTCTCTATCTCTTGCTCCTCCATCTTCTCTCTTTATCTTCCTTATTCTCTCTATCCCTCTTCTGTTATTTTCAGCTTTTTTTTTTTGTGTTTTTTCGAAAAAAACAGTTCGGAACCGTTACGACTGCTACGACAGCCGCTACGGCCGACTCACCTATGAATCTCAATCACACTGCAAAAGCGGTTGTAACGGGTGGCGGTAACCACTACAACCGTTACGTAACGGCGTTACATAACGGTTGTAGCTGCTTTTTAAAACCTTGTTTTGTAAGTACCACCACGGGGTCCCACGCTTTGGGGAACTTTAATATCCATTAGCCGTCTAACGGTCCCATACCTTGGGGAGACTTTAATATCCATTGGCCCTCTGACTTGTCACTTTATGTGACCCTTTGTTCTGTTTTGATGTCACGTTATAAGTGACCTTTTGTCTGTCATGGATCCACTAACCTTCTGATTTCTGGTGTGGAGCAAAGTGTTGTGCGAAGCTAAGTACTACACTATTGTAAGAGCCACCCCTAAGGTCTGTACGAGCCACCTCTTGAGTCTATGCATCTGTTTTGTTCTGTTCTATATCGTGGTTATTATATTCAGTTGTATGATTTCTGTATTATATGACTATTATTCAAAATGATTTTCGTATTATGTACTCTGTTATTTTAATAAACGAATCTCTGTTTAGCCTAAATACATATCCATGGTTTTTATACCATTATACTCTCAGTATAATATTTCTCACTTTATCATGTGCTTATAGTTGTTAACTACTTTCAGGTGATGTGTCAGGACCAGTGAGTGGGGTAGACACAAGGCACTTGTAGTAATAGTCCAGCTCTGGTATTGCAATTGAATAGTAGCTCTAATGTATAGATTTTATAAATATAATTAAATAACGATTTGGATACCCTATTTTACTCCGCTGCACTATTAATTTGTTATGACTTTAGTTTTTTGTCTTATTGCAACGCCGAACCTTTGGATACCAGGTTTGGGTCGTGACATGGTCTGTTCGTAGAGAAGATATTGTTGGTGTAGTTGTTGTAGATGGTGGAGTTCTACTTCTGGATGGAATGTCGAGTAGTGGAGACTGGTACGTCGGCGCGTTGTTGAGCAAAATGAGGGCCTTGCGATCTTTGATCAGCAGGTCTAGAAGTCAGGTAAGGTCCTGCCTTTTGACGTACAACTTGCGGAAGGATTTATTGGGCTGAGGAAGCTCTACAAAAGTAAGAAAAAACATCACAATTGGACTAAGTATGGGCAACAATGTCAAGAGTCACTACAAGAAATTGCATTTTTCGCAACGTAACAAAATATGTTGCTAAAAGGAAAAACTCTTCAGCAAAAAGTTTCGCCGATACATAGAGCTATGTTGGCAACCCGTAGGTAAAAGTGAGTCGGCAAAAGTTTTTGCCGACGAAATTATCATTGCGTTGGTAAAAGTAATGCCTTTAGCGACAAACATAGTCGTCGATAAAAGCCTTTATCCATCGTCGACAATTTACCTTGCGTCGGTAAAAGTAGTTCAAATATGATGATTGTGTGTCATTTTTCCTGACACAAATTTGCATGGGCAAAAAATATACTTTTAGCAACAAAATATGAGTCGGCAAAAGTAAACTTTGGGGGACACATTTACGTCAGTAAATGTTGCCATTTGCCGACGATTTGTTTGTCGATAAAGCTTTACTTTTGGCAACGACAAATTGGCATTGGCAAAAATATACTTCTAGCAACACAATATGAGTGGGCAAAAATAAACTTTTAGGAACACATTTACCGACAAGTTGTTTGTCAAGAAAGCTTTACTTTTTGGCAACGACAAATTTACATAGTGGCAAAAATAATTAATATTTTTTTTATAAGATTTACAAATTTACAAAAGGCATCCCTCAGGCACCACTATTACAAAGTAATAACATTGATATGAAATCACCCAAAGTTGATATGCAAGAAAAAAAACATTGCTGATGTAGCTTTTAGAAGCAGTGTATAAAACCTAAAAGGCTAAACTCACTAAAATACCCAAATACATCCAAACTGTGAATCCACAATAGAAACAACAGATAACAAAATGAAAACATGAAACTAACAAAGACAGGCAAAATGGCACCACAATCACCCACAAACTTACAACCTAAATGTCTATTGTACATTGACTACCTCGGCTTCCCTAAGCCCTTTTTCTTGTCTTTCAATGATCCTCTTGGAATTTTATTGAGAACCTTGGCATACACTGCATACTGTTTCTTGATCTCGATCATTGGTTTCTCTAAAAACGAATCAACCTGGTCCTAGTACTTCTCATATAGTACAGGTACTGTGTGTAGCAATTCGATAGTTGTTTCATCAAAATCACAATAATTAAGACTAGGTATAGTCTACAAACAAAAACCTACATTTGATATATCAAAAAAACCAAAAAAAGTTTGTTGTCATTACATATGTAGAGCAATATCAAGAAATTGTAGCAACTTCCCAAAATTGAAGATATCCACAAGCTAGCAATCACCTATTCACCAAAACAGTCTCTTAAAAGACAATAATTAAATACACACATGCAGCGATTGAGCATCACCTTTGGCATACAAAATTCAACAATTAGTTTAGACCAACTAATGAATTCCAACATCAACATGTACTAGGAATCAAATTCATTTGGCAAATAGGCCATAGAAAAGGACCAGCTAAGAAGTATGGACACTTTAAAAAAGTAATCCAATAATAAAATGAATACAATGTAAATTTATATTGTGGATATATGCAAAGCATACCAAATCAAAAAATTATTTAAAAAATCGATCCCAAACACTATCCAAGTCTCTAGTCTCCAGTGTCAGCTGCAAAAATGGGTATCAACGTCAGATGAATGCATAAAAAATTCATGTATAAAGAAATTAAAGCAAAACATCCATATATGACCATACAATACCTCTTATAAAAGAACAAGCACAAGCTAATTAACACAATCAAAAATACACAATTGCATGAGAGGATGAGGCTCACATTTGGCCCACGAATATGAGCAGCAATGTTCAAGGATGGTCTGCTTCAAAACCCAGATAAACACATGTGCTCAAAGGATTAGTAACCTATTTCAAATAGTCGCAATTATTGTCAACCGCATTCTGCAGGCTTATAGAGCTTAAGTGCGAGACATTTACCATTCCAACATTGTTGACAAAA